>CM068962.1:80942509-80959831 GCA_035128595.1 Eptatretus atami | reverse complement strand
CCGTTCTGTGGACCGTGGAAGAAACGGCTTGAAAAGGACCCTCACAATGACGGACAATTTTGAAAAGATAGCCTTACAAAGAGTTTACCATCTTCATTCACCGACAATAAAACTTTAGAAGCACATTTTCAAGGGATTTTCAAAACGTCATCGAAATTGTGGGGGGCCCCGAAATGTGGGGGGCCCCGGGGCCATGGCCCCACCTGGCCACCCTAATCCGGTAGTGCCAGTTGCCACCATACAAACATAATTAGGAAGTACAAGGAGTTCCACACTGTAAAAAAAACATTGAAGGACGTGGTCGGAAGCCAAAGGTGTCACCTCGTCTGGCAAGAAAAGTATGGCGAGAGGCCAACAACAATCCACGGATCACTATTAAGGCTCTCCTGAACAACCTTGGCGAGTCTGGGACCAAGATATCAAGGCAGACACTCCAGCAGACGTTGCACAAGGGGGGTCTCCATGGACGCCGACCAAGAAAGACTCCACTCCTCCATCCCAATTCCCAGGCACAGAAAGGCTCGTCTAGCCTTTGCAAAAGCTCACCTGGATATAGATCCAAGTCTTTGGTCCTCAGTTCTGTGGTCGGATGAGACGAAAATGGAGCTTTTCGGGCACAGAGATGTTGCTTTCGTTTGGCGAAAGAAAGGTGAAGCCTACAACCCTAAGAACACAGTCCCGACCGTCAAGCATGGAGGCGGGAGCATAATGCTTTGGGGATGTTTCTCAGCCAGTGGGCCCGGCAATCTCGTCAAAGTGGATGGCATCATGAAAAAGGAGCAGTACATCAAGATCCTTGAGGAAAACATCAAACAGTCCGCAGAGAAACTTCACCTCGGGAGCATCGGACGTATCAGCAGGA
Organism: Eptatretus atami; assembly: GCA_035128595.1. Classification (NCBI taxonomy): domain Eukaryota; kingdom Metazoa; phylum Chordata; class Myxini; order Myxiniformes; family Myxinidae; genus Eptatretus; species Eptatretus atami. The sequence continues at coordinate 80,958,969 of CM068962.1, read as the reverse complement.
CAACGATCCAAAACACACCGCCAAGTCAGTCAAGAAATGGTTCCGGGATAATGATGTAGACGTTTCTGAGTGGCCAAGCCAAAGTCCGGACCTCAACCCAATCGAGAATCCTGGAGGGAGCTCAAGACCGGAGTGATGGCAAGGAAGCCTTCCAACCTCAAAGACCTGGAGACCTTCGCGAAGGAGGAGTGGGCCAAAATCCCTGTAGAGACATGCAAAAACCTTGTGAGCAAGTATAAAAACCGTTTGGAGGCTGTAATCACAAACAGAGAATTACAAACGTTGAACTGATCTTAGCAAGGGTATGAATAATTCTGGACATGCCATTTTTTTTTGTAAATCTATCAATAAAATACCCCTGAAATAATGTATTTCTTGAAATGTTTCTTGCGGTGATTCTTTCAGCTGTTTGTCACATTCTTATGTAACTTAAGCCAGAAGAAACTCATTCCTCAAATAACACCATTCAAAATACTCCAAATTTGAAGGATGAATAATTTTAGGCTTAACTTTATATTATATATATATATTTTTTTTAATTCTGTAAAACCTTGGATTTTTAATCTCAATTTATTAATTATGTGGTGCAAGTGGCTACTACTTGCATCACATTACTTGGACGTGGCTTACAACTCATGCAGTGCCCCCCTGTAGGTTAGACGAATCAGTAACTTATTGAAGGTGATGCCGAGAACTCACCGATGCTTCACCAAAGGCACCGTAGGATCTTTACAATCCACCGACTAATACTGGCAAACGGAACACCCAGTTTAACATCCATCGGAGGCACGGCACAAACATGATGACCCACCCTGCTTGTGAAATGTCAGAACGACAGTTTATAGCTGGGTCGAGATTAAAACCCACTCGAGACAACTCAACACAGTGAGTGCGCACACCTTTCAGTCTGTACTACGTCAGAGATATCTTGCCAGCACTTTCAATTTTCTTTGTTGGGATACGTCAGCAACAAAGCGTTCTCCCCTCTTCGAACTTTGACGACCAACAAGATGAGAAAGAATCTGCCCATCGGGATGTATTCAACCAATCGAAACCATCCTTAGAACCCAAAGCAGACTTTGAAGGTCAAAATTACAGCAACATGTCACAATTGCAAACTGATAAGGTAATTTGGTGTCCATCGAGTCTGTGCCATATCCAATAACTCCCAGCAATGGGACTTCGTAGCTCAATCCAAACAGGGAATTCCCCTTGTGTACCAGCTCACGCTCATCGCGCCTTCCTTTATCAAGTGACATGGTGGGATCCTTTGTCCTCCATGATGGAAATTTCGACGGGGGTTACCCCTCGAATGGGGCCGCTCCTTACTTGGCATTTACTAACAACGGAAGTTTTATCACACGGAAAGTAGAACGATCAATAGAATGACGAAAGACAAGTTTATTGCGTGTCGGGTGTGGCGCTTTCTTCCGGCATCATGACGAAAGGTCGGATAAACAGGGCTCGGATGGTTGAAATCAGCTGTTATGACGTCACAGAGACATATGCATTGTCTTTGGAAGCAATATGGCGTGAGAACAAATAGGAGTCCTCGTACTGTATACAAACTTTTGGACGAAACACCTCGTTATTGGAAAGCGGCTTTAACGGTTTTGATCGGGATGTTCGAGTATTGTTCACCCAGAGAAGGTTAATGTTTCAAGGTGGACTGTATGTACTATGGTACCCTATTCCACACTCATTTACAGGTGGAAAGTGGGTTTGGAGGGAAAGTATCGGTAAATTTAAGGAATACGAAGTGTAATCATCCACCCTTTCTCACGTCAATACCATTCGGAATTGATGGTAATTTCGTTCTAGATGCTTGAGTGTGTGTGTGTGTGTGTGTGTGTGTGTGGTGTGTGTGTGTGTGTGTGTGTGTTGTGGTTTCTTCTTTCGGCTGCTCCTGTTAGCGGTCGCCACAGCGGATCATCCCTTGTGATCCACATACTGATTTGGCATAGGTTTTACGCCGGATGCCCTTCCTGACGCAACCCTGGTCGCCTCTTACGACACAGGGATAAGGATTGGTTTTTTCGCCATGATCCGGGCTGCCACTACCCTCTCATAGCGTGGCCCGCGCAGAGCGCCGTCCTCAAGCGATCCTCCAATCCAAGCCTCCGAGTCGCCGCGATTACAGGCGCACGCCACTACGCCCGTTATATATATATATATACAGTATATATATGTGTACTGTATATATATATGTATATGTGTGTGTGTTGTGTATATATAATATATATATATATATATTATATATATGTGTGTGTGTGTGTGTGTATATATATGTGTGTGTGTGTGTGTGTGTGTATATATATGTGTGTGTGTTATATATGTGTGTGTGTATATATTGTTGCGAATTCGCGCCCGTCGGGGCGATCGGCCACGCGACTCGACCGCGCACCGCCTCGCCCACGGACGGACAATTCAGTCGTGACCCTCCGGCTAACGCCGGGATCCAGTCACGGGTGGGCCTTTCGACCTACCACAATCGTGCCAATCGGCCACCCGCGTAGGATAGGGTTGTTCGCAAACTCGACCTACCTAAGTACCCACGCGGATGGTAAACGGGCGATCGTACCTCGCCGCAGGTCGACTCCGACACGAGCCGCTTGGGCGGGCCGTTCCGTACTATCGGATAACCGAGCGGTGTTATCGTCGACCTCGACGGTTCAGATTATTACCGGGCGTTTTGCACCCACTACGAACCCTTTACGTGAAGCAGGATGGAGGGTCAATTAAAGAAAGACGAAGCGAAACGGGAAAACAGTTCACACAATGCACATTTATTTCGCGGCACACGGAGCACACCTATAGCACGTATTTACAGCCACAATTAACGATTGCACATATATCACATAGAACAAAAGAAATGCACATATAAAGGAGTTAAAACCGACTACACGACACACCGGACCACTTATACATTATACCTTACAAGACACGGCGCCACAACACGCATTCACACCGAAGCAAAGAAAAGACCCCCTCACAGGCAAGGGAGTCAGACTGGGCCCGTGGGCTAATGCGCGTGGAACCTGGATGAGCGGCCAGGTCCACGAGACCGAGGGGTCCTACCCGCGCCCTCGTGGCGAGCCGCAGAATGTCGCTGCACGGCGGTTCCGTGGGCACCTGCTGGTGTAAGTGGGAACGGGGCACCTTGTCGCACTCTCTCAGCGCGGGGGAAAGGGGGATTGTTGATGCTCTGGGGAGGGAGTATGGCTGGCTTGCTCGACTCAACGCGACCTCGTCGTCCCGAGCCTCCAGGTCCTCCTCAGCCGATCGCCTCGCTGCCGTTCGCCTCCGCCGGCGTCTGCCCCACCTCTGGCTTCGAGCTCCGTCTCCAACGACCCCGCCCCACCGACACTCTCACCGATCTCGCCAACTCGACTCACTCCACGATACTGGTCTCCGATCTGCTCGAGCTCCGTCTCCAACGACCAGCCCAACTGACTTACTGACTCACTGCGCCTCGCCTTTTTATCGGCTTCGGGAACCCACCATATGCAAATTCTCGGATCCAAACGACCTCAGGGCGGAGCACCGCTCGCCGATTGGACGGAGAAAAAGGGGGCGTGTATCATTCCTGATCCTCAAATTTGCATATGCCGATTTTCGTCAGGCGCGTCTGGAGGCGGGCCAAGCGCCCCGCGCTTCCTGATTGGGTGGATCAGATGTGGGCGTGTATCATTCCTGATCCGAATTCTCTCAGAAAACCCGCCATCTGCACTCGCTCTCGCGTGTATCGCTGAAGACAGCTCGACGCTCGGCGTCCACAGGTGGTGCGGGAATGGCCGTAGGAGAAGGTGGTGGAGGGTTTTCGGCGGTGTCCGATGGCCATGGAGCTGCTTGGAATGGCGGTGATGTGAGGTTTGCGGTACGAGTGGTGAAGGTAGGTTTTTGCTGCTGGCGTTGTTGTTGTTGTTGTATCAAAACAAAGGTACAGAAAAAGCCTAACTCAAAGGATCGCAGCCCGAATGAATCACATTAATTCCCTCTATACAATGGGTTTGGGCTAACTACACATGTACTTAAGAAATATATCTCACCTACGGGACCTTTATGGTGTTTGCGATTTCCAGAACCGTAACACTACCCCTCCCCTTTTTACAGACTCGTCCCGAGTCGTCAAATTATCGTGTGCCATCATGTGTAGTTCTCCCCTAGTACGTTTTACCTACGGATCCCTGAGTGCGACATTCATGGTATTCGTGTCCCAAAATAAATAACCTGAGGGCTGAGTAACTACTAAACAAACTCACTCACACGGACGACTTAAATAAATTGCCGGCGCTAACACTACATGCCGGGGCGCACTCATATTTACAATACAACTCAACACCTTACCTTATAATTTACACTACTCCATGGCCCAGGATCAATGGACTCTGCAGGAAAAAGGTAAGAGTCAACAGAAACCGGTGCACGGGCCGCCATGCAGGCCCGTGTTGCAGCTGCCAACAGGACAGTTCCTGCAGCTTGCAAACTGTTGCTTGCGGATCCTGGCGCGCATGGAAATGAACAGGGGGTGCAAAGCAAAATTGAACGGGGCTGGTGAACAGGGGCAGTGGCATGACATGGCAAAGGTAAGGCAACATAGCCTGCAGAAAAGGCCGTTGCAGGCAAACACAGCCGGCAGACGAACTGGCCGGCACAGACCTTGCAGAAAAACAGCGCTCGGACGATCCGGCCGGCACAGGCCTTGCAGCAAAACACAGCAAGACGATCCGGCCGGCACAGGCCTTGCAGCAAAACACAGCAGACGATGAAGTTGGCCGGCCTCTTGCCGTGCCGTGGAGGTTGGTGGGGGGAGTGCGGTGGTGCTGGCCACACAGAAGGCGGGCTCGGACCTACCTACCTGTCTCCTCCCACCTATCGCCTTTGCCTGTCACTGTACCTACCACTCCCTTAATTTGTAAAAAAACAATTTAGCCCCAACATTTTTTTTTTGTTGTTTTTTTTTTTTATTTTCACCTCTTCCCCTATAAATCGTCCCCTAACCCCCTTTTATTCTTGTTCGGCTAACCTATTCTGTCACCTAGCCTACTCCAACCCTACGTTCCTTCCCGGGGGGAATAAGGGAGAGCTAGCGTCTGTGTCGAGGCCAACAAGCCTCAGGATGGCCTCCCCAGATCTCAGCGATCTAACCCAAAGTGGGTCCAGCGGCCCACAACGAGAGCGAAGGGATGGATGGTGCGGAGGGGTACACTTCCTAATCTACCCTATCCATTAACCTTTAACTACCCGGGGCTTCCAACAAGCGCCTCGCGCTTACACCTATTGGTTCTAACAACCCAGATTCCGTCGCTGTGTTGGTGTCCTCACAATTTCGGGTCTCGCCCTCGAATTTTCCCTCGTGCCCTTGCACGGTTTCGTGGCTGGGACGCGTGGCTCCCTTTGGCAGGCACGACCTCTGCCGAATCTCCAACAATGGCACCCCCGGGCACTACACTGCCTCCGAGCCTACCAGCTCCCTAAACACGGGGAGTGCCCCATGGCAACTCCCTGAAACGCACACGTGCAGGCTGGCGCCCCGGGCCCCTTTCGAGGGTCACCCGTGCCACGACACTGCCCACGCGGCCAACGGCGCTCCGGGCCCCCGCACCAAGCGGGCGCACCCGTGCCCACTACGCTAACCGGCCCCCATGGGCCCTTGGCCTACCACGGCCGACTAGCCCGGTGCCCGGGGTCCCACTCGCATACTCACCTTTCGCAGCCACGCTCCAGCCCGTCAACAGGGCTCCTGACCCCTCCAAATGGGTTCGAGCCTACACTCCCACCAAAAACAAAACGACCTCCATTTTGTCAATTTAACTAACCACTAACTCACTCTATACTGCCCGGGTCCCTTGGGCGGGAGTCACTCCTCCCCCAATCACTCATCGCACCATGCATTCCCCATTCACTCCATACACACAGACCGCTGGCCTCATTCACTCACCATCTACTCTCCTCAAACTTTCCAACACACACATCGCTGAATCCTGCCATCCTTCTAACTACCTCCCCTAACTAACTCGTGCTCCACGTCATCCCTTAAACTACAGCACGTTCCTTTTAACACTACGTAGCTAAGCTACGTCCCCTCTACACATCCAGTCTGTCACTGTCTCCAAATCCTCAAAATTATTTCCCATCCTAAAGCTCACTACAATCCCTCTAACTAATCCATTCCACGGCCCCATGAGGACTTACCCCTGCCCCATGGAGCCGGTCTAGCTAAGCTAACCCTTCCCTAGCTAGTTCCATCCTGGGCCCTGGTAAGGGGGTCTTTCACCCCTTGCCCAGGGAATCCTGTTCACCCGAAAGCGAGGCTTGCTTTCGTTAATTTTGTATTTCCAATTATGCGCAGCACCAGCGCGGCAACTCACAGCCTGCGCTTTGCACCTTTCCCGTGACGTCATGCAGCTGCACGTGTACCTCGTCCCTCTTGGACGTACCATCCGGCAGGGATACCCCTCCTGCCGGATTCCAACCCCATGTTGCAGCCATGACGTCACCCTGCGCACCCCAAAAACAAACCTCACACTCCGAGGGGCTCCCCACGCGAACACATGTGCTCTGCCCGTTGGAGCCTAACACAAGCTCGCGTGAGAACCCATCCGGTCCAAATCCGTTATCCTGCCTAACCTTTGTCCGTCCGCGGGATCGGCAAATCCACCGCTGGCGTTTCCGGACCGGGCTTCCTCCCGCAAGCGAGCACGTGGGGTCTCGTGCGCTGCACAGCACGGACCTCGCGCTCGCTGCTGGGTGAACCCGGCATGGTCCCCAAAACAGCTACAGCCGCTACCGGCTTTTGTCCCTCTGTCGCCGTCGTCTCCGTTCCACCCACGCACACCTGCGTGTCACGACGCACAGACTCCACTCCAACACACCCACATTCACACCGGAGACGCGGCTGCATGCTCACGCATGCCGACCGACATCTCCCTACATACAGAGACCTCCGCACACGGTCTCCACACGGACCCTCTCACTCAACTCAACCTTCCACTTGCACAGGGGGTCTCACTCACACCATGCGTGCTGGAAAGCACGCATCTCCGCACACTCGCAAACAACACCCCTGCACAACCACACTGGGGATTCGTGTCCCCACAAGGGTTCCCGGGGCTCTGTACCCCCAAGTACACGTGCACCTATCCACACACTCGTCCCTTCAACTCCGCTTGGCACGACCGAACCCACCTGGTCGTGATCCGCTTCAAGGGGCATACTCCCTCCCTCGTTCCTGGAGGCAGCCATCCAGCTGCTCACCAGGGTCCCCACCCAGTCCGCGAGTCACCCCATTATCCTCCACTACTTCTGTGTGTGTGTGTTCTGTTCCTTTAACCCCGTCATTATCATGCAGTCTCTCTCTATTTTCTCTATCTCCCTGGTCTCTATACATCTATTAGTTTCTGTTTCTTTCTGGAGTTTTTCCATCTCTCTGGATTTCAATTTTACTCTCTCCTTCAGTTCATTAATTTCAAACTCGTATAGTTTTTGTTTTCTCTCCCACTCTTCCTCATGCTCCTCATTTTCCAATCTCATCGTTTTCTTTCAATTGGCCATTTCCTTTCTGTGCTTCATTCGCTGTTCTCTCATTACCCTTCCTTGCTTCCTCTCCTGTCCTTCCTTCTCCAGTTTCGTTGTTTGCTTCATTGGTTAATCTCCTTTTGGTTTTCAGTTGCTGCTGTCTCATTACTCTTCCTTGTTTTCTTCTCCTGCCCTTTCCTTTCCAGTCGTTGTTTGCTTCATTTGGTTAATCTCCTTTTTGTGTTTCAGTTGCTGCTGTCTCATTACTCTTCCTTGTTTCTTCTCCTGCCTTCCTTCTCCAGTTTCGTTGTTTGCTTCATTTGGTTAATCTCCTTTTTGTGTTTCAGTTGCTGCTGTCTCATTACTCTTCCTTGGTTCTTCTCCTGTCTTTCCTTCTGCAGTTTCATGGTTTTCTTCATGTGGTTAATTTCCCTTTTGTGTTTCATTCGCTGTTCTTTGTCTACCTCTTCGCACTCCAGCCTTGCCTTTTCTTTCAGTTGGTCAACCTCGGCTTCATGTTCTTTTTTGTTTCTATCCCATTGTTCCTCTCGTTCTTCCCTCTCCAATCTCGTTGTGTCTTCAATCTCTCTGATTTCTCCTTCCTGCTTCTTCCTTGCTCCTTCATTTTCTCCTCGTATTCCAACTTATTTTTTTCCTTTTGTCGTTCAGTTTCAAATTCATACTCTTTCAGTTTTCTATTCACCAGTCTTTCTTGTTCCTCGTTCTTTAATCTCATTATTTCTTTCAACTGACAGATTTTTTCTCCTGTCTCATTCCTTGTTCTTCCAGTACTCTTTCTTGTTCCTCATTCTTTAATCTGGCCTTTGCTTCCAGCTGTTCGATTTGTACAGTGTGGTTCCTTAACGTTTCATTCTCCGTTCTCGTTCTTTCCTCTCTCAACATCCTCAGCTCGTTTTGTAATCCTCTTCTTTGTTTTCGTGTTTCTGTAACTCAGAAGCTTTCTTTTCTAATTCCTTTTTCAACGTCCCCAGCTCATCTTGTAATTCCTTCTCTTTGTTTTGGTGTTTCTGTAACTCAGTTTTCTTCTCCAATTCTTTCTCATCTCCGCACACTCCGACCTTGCTTTGGCTTCTAATGTTCTTCCATCTTGCCCTTGTGTTTGTCTATCAGTCTTCCCAGTTCCTCTGTCTCCGTTTTTACCTCCCGTCCCAGCTTATCAACTCTCTTCGTCATGTCTTGAAGTTTTTTCTCACACTCCACTATTTTTTTTCCTTCGTGCACGACTCCGTCACCCCAATTATTTTTCCCTCTCGGTTACCGTCACTTTTTCCGTCACCTCCATTCTCGCCCAACACGTCTCCCGGATTATTTTTTTTTCACCCGCCTTCACCGCGGGCCTGACAACCGTTGCCCCCTCCAGCTCGTTCGCCCCCACACGTGGCGTCGCATTACGCACTTCGCTGTTGTTGCCTTCATGCCCGCCTGCAGGCTCCGGCCATTTGCTGCGTTTCACCCCGCATTTCTTTTATTTCTTCCTTCATTCCTTGTGCATTTGTTTCCATATTCTCGTTTATGCCTTTTATTTCGTTTTTCATTTCGAGTGAGTTTCCATCCATTTTTTCGTTCATTTCGTTATTCATTCCTTCCATTTTGTTTGTGTTTGTTTCCATCTGCTTGTTCACTCCTTTTATTTCGTTTTTCATTTCGTTTTTCATTTCATCCATTTTTGTATCCATTTTTCTCATCAATGCCTCAAACATTTCATCGTCCGATCCGTGGGCGAATTCGCACGTGGGGGGCGTTCGTCCGCCACCCCAGCCACTGCGCCCAATTCGAGCTCTGGCTGTCTCTGGGGGGGGAAATTGTTTCTGCACACCAATGTCCTGCATGGGGATTCCATCCTGGGCCATGGATTCTACATCACTCACACTAACATTTCTATCCCCCGGCTCCCGCTCGCCTTGAGACGCCATCTTATTCCACGTAGGGGTTAATTTAATCGCTCGTAATTTAGAGGGAATCGGGGGTCGCTCCTCTCACCTGCGACAATTCCCTATGAATTTAGCTTGGAGACGGGAGGGATTTGAATCACACTCCTGTCACCAGTGTTGCAATTCGCGCCCGTCGGCGTGCGATCGGCCACGCGACTCGAACCGCGACCGCTCGCACCGGACGGACAATTCAGTCGTGACCCTCCGGCTAACGCCGGGATCCAGTCACGGGTGGGCCTTTCGACCTCACCAATCGTGCCAATCGGCACCGCGTAGGATAGGGTTGTTCGCCAAACTCGACCTACCTAAGTACCCACGGTGGTAAACGGGCGATCGTACCTCGCCGCAGGTCGACTCCACAGCGAGCCGCTTGGGCGGGCCGTTCCGTACTATCGGGATAACCGAGCGGTGTTATCGTCGACCTCGACGGTTCAGTTATTATCCGGGCGTTTTGCACCCACTACGAACCTTTACGTGAAGCGGATGGAGGGTCAATTAAAGAAAGACGAAGCGAAACGGGAAAACAGTTCACACAATGCACATTTATTTACGGCACACGGAGCACACTATAGCACGTATTTACAGCCACAATTAACGATTGCACATATATCACATAGAACAAAAGAAATGCACATATAAAGGAGTTTAAACCGACTACACGAACAACGGACCACTTATACAGTTACTACTTACAAGACACGCGCCACAACACGCATTCACACCGAAGCAAAGAAAAGACCCCCTCACAGGCAAGGGAGTCAGACTGGGCCCGTGGGCTAATGCGCGTGGAACCTGGATGAGCGGCCAGGTCCACGAGACCGAGGGGTCCTACCCCGCTCGTGGCGAGCCGCAGAATGTCGCTGCACGGCGGTTCCGTGGGCACCTGCTGGTGTAAGTGGGAACGGGGCCCCTTGTCGCACTCTCTCAGCGCGGGGAAAGGGGGAATTGTTGATGCTCTGGGGAGAGATATGGCTGGCTTGCCGACTCAACGCGACCTCGTCGTCCGCAGCCTCCAGGTCCTCCTCAGCCGATCGCCTCCGCTGCGTTCGCCTCCGCAGCCGTCTGCCCCCTCTGCTTCGAGCTCCGTCTCCAACGACCCGCCCACGACACTCTCACCGATCTCGCAACTCGACTCACTCCACGATACTGGTCTCGATTGCTCGAGGCTCGTCTCCAACGACCAGCCCAACTGACTTACTGACTCACTGCGCTCGCCTTTTTATCGGTCGGGAACCCACCATATGCAAATTCTCGGATCCAAACGACCTCAGGGCGGAGCCACGCTCGCGATTGGACGGAGAAAAGGGGGCGTGTATCATTCCTGATCCTCAAATTGCATATGCCGATTTTCTCAGGCGCGTCTGGAGGCGGGGCCAAGCCGCCCCGCGCTTCCTGATTGGGTGGATCAGATGTGGGCGTGTATCATTCCTGATCCGAATTCTCCTCAGAAAACCGCATGCATGCACTCGCTTCTCCGTGTATCGCTGAAGACAGCTCGACGCTCGGCGTCCACAGGTGGTGCGGGAATGGCCGTAGGAGAAGGTGGTGGAGGGTTTTCGGCGGTGTCCGATGGCCATGGAGCTGCTTGGAATGGCGGTGATGTGAGGTTTGCGGTAGCGAGTGGTGAAGGTAGGTTTTTGCTGCTGGCTTGTTGTTGTTGTTGTATCAAAACAAAGGTGAACAGAAAAACGCCTAACTCACAAGGATCGCAGCCCGAATGAATCACATTTATTCCCTTATACAATGGGTTTGGGCTAACTACACATGTACTTAAGAATATATACTCACCTACGGGACCTTTATGGTGTTTGCGAATTTCCAGAACCGTAACAATATATATGGTGTGTGTGTATATTATATATTATATATTATTTATATATTATAATAATATATGTGTGTGTGTGTGTGTATGTATATAATATATATATATTATATATATATATATATATATATTAGATATATGTATATTATATATATATGTGTGTTGTTGTATGTAATATTAATTATATATGTGTGTAAATGTATGTGTGTGATATATATTATATATTATAATATATTTTATATATATATATATAATTATATATATATATTATATATGTGATTTGTGTGTGTGTAATATGCGGATTGCTGTTGGTGTGTGTGTGTGTGTGTGTGTGTGTGTGTTGTCCTGTCCTATAATGAGCTTTTAAAATGGTTTTCTCTGCAACCGTCTGTCCAATGAATGCAACTTTCTAATAGGAGGGGCTCCCCATATTGCTAACTCTGACGTCATAGGTCACTTGTATGGCAGCCATATTGGATTAACAAAAAAATTTGACATCATTTGGAAAAAAACTGGATAGGATAGGTCATAGGGTGATTATATGGACGCACTGGTTGAAATGGTATTCACTGCCAATATATTGGTTGATTGAATCTAAATCTGAAACTTCATATATCAGATCTATGACCCAATGTCAGTAATTAAATTTCTGACGTCATAGGTCGCATGATATGGCAGCCATATTGAATTAACTACAAAACTGCTCAACTAAAAAAATTGAAACTTGGCATCTGTCACCAACTCCCCATGAAGTGTATAGGGTGATAACAATGACGTCATCAGTGATGTGGTATTCCAGCCACAATTGGTTGAATTGAAAGTCTTACCCGAAAAATCCGAACTTCATATATCTGATCTATGACCCGATGTGGGTAATTAAACTTACGACTTCATAGGTCACATGGTTTGGCAGCCATGTTGGATTAAAGGAAAAATTTGGACAAAATTTTCTCCAAAACCACTCAACAAAAAAATTTGAAAATTGGCATATGTCATAAATTCCCCATGGGGTATACAGAGCGATAACAATGACGTCATCAGAGGAGTGGTATTCCAGCCAGAATTGGTTGAATTGAAATTCTTATTAAAAAATCTGAAACTTCATATAACTGATCTATGACCCAATGTGAGTGAAGAATGAAATATTTTAAACACATAATAGGGTGCATGTACGATACGAGTATACGGGCCATAATAGTTGCGTGTTCAGTTAACGATGAACACGATTTTTGTTCAGAATGAACGCGCGAGGCGAGACTGGAATTTACGTGTGTCGTCCCAATTAGCAAATACTATTGAGGTCATCCCATCATCAGCATATATTATTTACAAAGACAATAACCGGGCCATATTATTTATTCTTCATTTTCAGGAAGAGTGAGGGACAAACATAAAGAGAAAAGGCTTGGAAAGTTGGGAAGGAAAATCTGGAAGTCACTGCTCTCATGATGCAACTGCAAAAGGAGCAAAATAAATAAAAAGGGGTTTGAATTTAACAACCCCACTCCTCTCAGCTCCCCTATGCCCAATACCCTTCCTCCCAAAATGAATCAGGAGTGTAACATATTACTTATTTGTCAATGTTGACAAAACATCTGTGAATAAAGTTGTGAATGTTCACAAAATTTGAGCACCAGGAGAAATGCATCTGGTGTGGGTGATTAAAGATGTTGGAGAAACCTTCCACAGGTATGTTATACCACAGGTATGGACCACCACACGAAAGGGGGCTGGGAACAATGGTTTACATGCACATTTGCACCAATCATACACACCCCTCAAAAGGTGATGATTTGAGGGGGAAAAAAACAAAACTCTCAACCAAAATGAATCATCCATCCAAGAGGGGAGATCTCTATCAAGGATGTGATTATGCAACACTGGAGGGAGATGGGATCAGACTACGTTGGAAAATACCATCGATACTCCTCCACAACCCCACCTCCAAATCAGGTCATTCTTACTCAGCGTGAAAAAAGAACAAAAGCCACGTTCACACATATAGTTTATTCATCACCAACTATTCACAGGTTCATTTGTAATCCAAAACAGTTCGTAATACATTCTGTAATAAAGGATCTATTCCGGTATCAGGTAGCAAAAATGCCAAAAACGCATTCAACGGGATAAATGAAAGACAAAATAGAGGCAGTAACATGAATGAATGAATGCATCGGTGAAGTGAGAACGTTAACTGAAGCCCGTCAAAGAAAAAGGTCGGGGAAGCTTGTGCTCAACTCAATGGTGGAAATAATGAGAAGACATCATAAGAGAGCCAAATGAAACCGCGAACGCCATGCATTCAGAAAATGGAAGCACCACCGACTCGGGTAGCTGTCCGGCGAACAGCACGGCTCAGGTGCCATGTTTCGACGACCGAGTGGTCTTCATCTTGGACTGCGCAGGAATCGTGTGCCTGGTTCAGGATCCTCAAAACGGGAGGCTCACCATCTTCATATTGCAGTCGCATGATGTCCCCATCAACTCGGGATGATCCGTAACACCTGGCACACAATGCCTGCACAGTACGGGATGAAAGACCACTATGTGGTCAAAACTTCAGACCTGTCGAGCCTCCTGCCTCCTGGGCAGTCGTGTTACAGTTGGTGGTGAATCCGCGTTTTGAGCACAGTATGAGAAACAAAACAAAACAAACAAACAAAAAAAACCCATAACGATGAACACAAAACAAAACAAGACCACAAGCGAAATCAAGCAAAAGTTTTAAAAACGAACTTGTTTATTAACTGCAAAATGTACAATTTGGTACAAAAAAGAAAAGAAAAGAATGAGCAGCCACGTTGTAAAAATCGCCCAAATGCTCGGATGCTACGCGTTTCAGTTATTGTGAATTCCAGACGACTATGAAAGTATACCTTAAAAATTCAGACAAAATAAATGTACAAACAGTATGTTTCAACAGGTGTCCGTTATTTCAGACAGCGTGAAGAGGCGATCTGATGATGCCTGCGGTTTTTTTTAAAAGCAAAATTAGATACATCGTTCATTGTGCACTGTGCACAAGCGTTTTGTCTCACGACGATTCACAACCCTTGATCTTGTTAACAGCCAAAAATCTTGTTATTAAAGAAAACAACTTCTCTCAGCTTTGTCGTTTTTTGCCATTATTGTCTCCCTTCGTATTTTCTCCATCTTTACCGAGTGCATGACTTGAACCTCTATCTTTTCCAGACGATCTGGAATGCTCACGATCTTTGTCCCTTCCCCTGACCCTTCCGCGGTCTTTACTCCGCGATCTATCTCTTTCTCTATCCCGCTCTCTGCTATACGACAACTCTCTCCTTTCTCGGCTTCTCGAGTGGTGCCGACTTCTGTTTTTTTCATAATCCCTGCTCCGAGACCTGTCCCTCCGTCGATGTTTTTCTCTGTCTTGACTGCTTGATCGCTGCCGACCTCGATCACGATTATTTGAGCGTCCTCTTCCTCTGTCGTGGTCTCGACTGTTTGACCTGTCTCTGCCTCTGTGATGATGTCTGGATTTCTCGCGGTCTCGGTCATTGTCATGGTCTCGGTCGTGCTCACGGTCTCGGTCTCGTTCATATTCGCGGTCGTGCTCTCGGTCTCGTTCATGCTCACGGTCTCGTTCATGCTCACGGTCTCGTTCATGGTTGCGGCCCGGCGTGCCTCCCGGTTCTCGGTGCTCCGGTCTCGGTCGTGCTCGCCGGTCCTCAGTCGTGCTCGCGGTCTCGGTCGTGCTCCCGGTCCTCGGTCGTGCTCGTGCTCGCGGTCTCGGTCGTGCTCACGGTCTCGTCGTGCTCGCGGTCTCGGTCGTGCTCGCGGTCTCGTCGTGCTCGCTCGGTCTCGGTCGTGCTCCGGTCTCGGTCGTTGCTCGCGTCTCGGTCGTGCTCGGAGGTCTGGTCATGGTGCTCGCGGTCTCGGTCATGCTCGCGGTCTCGGTCATGCTCGCGGTCTCTCCCTCGATGTTTATCGCGTTCTCTGTTTCGGTCTTTTTCTCGGTGCTTTTCTCGAGTCTTTTCTCGCTTAATTTTTTCTCTTCCCTCATCAGAATTGCCCGAAATTCTTTCTTTGCCCTTTTTAGGCTCTTGCACTTTCTCCCGGTCCCGACCGTGGTTATGGTGCCAATCTTGATCTCGGCTCCAGCTTCTTGAGCGATCCCCATCATAATGTCTCTCCCTGTTTCTTGGTCTGTTCACATCACCCTCTCTTTCTCGATCCAAATCCCAGTGCATGTCCCTCTCCTGTTCATGTTCTCCTCTTCTTTCCCACTCCCGATGCTGTCTCCATTCCACTTCCTCAACATCTGGTAACTTATGCTCGCCATGCTTGTCCAAATGCTTCCAAAACTCCTCTTCATGTCGTTTATGTCTTCTTTCACCACCTGGCATTACAGGACCACCCTCTTTTGGTGGATCACGGCGGGAATTGGGGAGGTAACCTTCTTTCCACACCCCACTAGTTTCTGCAAATTGTGGAGGGCCTTGCAATCGAGAACCAATATGAAAGGGGTTATGAGATTGATTTGATGGTCTGAAGACACGACTCAAAGGTGTGGGCAGGTATTGTATAAATGGACGAGGACCAGCAGGTAATCGTAGTGTGGGACGTTCAAGAGGTAATCGAATACGAAGGCCACCAGGACCTCCCAATCTTGGTAATGCCAGCAAACCCTTTTGTGAACGTGGCCCAAGGGGCTCTTTAGAAACAGGTATGGGGAAAGAATGATGCTGCTTTGTTGAAAAACTTTCATGAGCTGGTCGTGCTTCAGGTAGATGGCTCACAGAACTTTTAAAGTCAGGAGGATGGCATGGAGGACCTACTTGTTCAGCCACAGAATTTGGTGGGTACATGCGCACCTGTGAATGAGCTGTGACAAAGCCTGGTGGCAAGTGTGGAAGCACGTGACGTGACCCTGCAAATGGAGGACGTCCAAGAAAGCTTGGTGGTGGCAATTGTGGGGGACCTACATGCAACGGTGCACATCGAGACACAGGGTTTGGTGGGGCAGCAGATGTTGGAGGCTCAGAACGAATTGGTAGCACACCTGTTGGAAAGTTTGGAGGAGGTATGTTTGGTGGAAGAATTCTGGGAAGAGGCTGAGAGGGTGGTGCCATTTGAGGTCCAAGTGGTAGCATTTGGCCAAGTGGTGGTGGTGGTGGTGGAGGTGGAGGAGGAGGTTGGGATGGTCG
>CM068962.1:80918579-80931079 GCA_035128595.1 Eptatretus atami | reverse complement strand
CTCATGAACCATTTTCCCTGCAAACTGTTTTGAGGTGTTCCATTGTAAATGCAGACCTGCAAAGGTAAGCACCTCTTCAGATGAGGCATCCCTATATCATTCCTGGTAGGTGCCACTCAACAGGTTGAACCGTTTCGACAAGATGTGCAAAAAATAGTCTTCCAGCCAGAACCACGACCTCTTTACAGATTCAAGGAACCATAGGAAAGATTCCACCATGAGCACATCATCCAAAATCACGAGTCATGGCGCTGAGAGTCACGGAAAGGACAGGCGTCACTGATGTCTCATCTCGGGGTTGAATTTGTGAGCTGGTGTGAATGATATCAAACAATGAAAGATTATACTTTGTGAACCATCACATTATGATGACGCCTACATTTAAAGATTATTTAGTTTTGGCAGGCATTTACTCACATGCATGAGATGGAGAACGAGCAGCGCTGGCCGTCTCGATAATTTAAAGATGGCTGAGGTGAGATGAATGTTATTGATGATACTCGACGTTGAAGGGCCACAGCCTTCAAAACATGGACCCTATGTTCAACCTTGCAGGTATAAAACTAAATCCTTGAAGTTAAATGCACAGCAGCACCTATTTTCAAATGTGACCCAAAGTGATTTTGCATTCTGTGGCACTTTGCCCAAAAATGGAAGATAAACTGACAGTCTTCATGCTGTTGACCAAAAAATTGAAATGGAATAGGAAAACTGATCTGACCCGAGTTAAACCATAAAGAGAAACGTTTGTCCTAAATATGAGCACTACCCTGGACTGAGCAGGAAGAGATTCCTGACAAATGTCCAAAACGTGAACGAAAATGTACACCATGTTTGAGGTAGTGCTTTATGTAAAAATGACCAGAAAACAGGACTGTGCACTATAGCCATCTTTAAGCAGCTGCATTAAAGTAATTTTAAAACTAAGAATATTATGTTCCAAAAGTTGCTTGTTCTGAGAATCTAAGGATACTTACTACATGTATACTCGATTTTAAAAAGTTAGAGGAAATTAACTTCAATCAAAAAACTAGGTTCTTATTGATCCCACTCCTCCCCAACCCAATTTTTTTTTTACTGCCTTGTTTATAGGACCAGGCCGTACAATTTTGACGAGGAAAAGGCAATGGCTAAAGGCCACTTTATAATTCTAACTTTGTGCCGTGAAAGTTACTCGAAGTGAACCAGGATCCAGTCTGTGATCAAAAATATTTATTTGCCAAGTCAAGAAGACACAATTCATTTACACATAAGTATCAAAGCTTGCCATCTCTCAACAAAAGCCAAGTGTATAAAGTTCAGAGTGGAAAAGGAAATGCAAGGTTTCTGAATATATCCAGAAGAAAAGATGTGATGTGGTGAAAAGTTTTAAATTTTTCAGGGCAAAATCGAATTGAACTTACCTTTTGACCAATATTCAACCTGACCAATATTGAAATTTAGTGGTGGGATTGAAAAGTAAATAAATAAAAATAACAGCAAAAACGAAAAGAACCAAGTTCTTTCAATGAAAATAATTCATTTTCCAACAAAGGAAGAAAACTGAATTATTTACATTTCAGATCTTTTCAGCCATATATTGTTTGCACTACAGAATGCATATACTATTCAGGATGACACAGCAGGAGGTCAAGAAAATCTCCTTGACAAGCCTGGCAAGTAGCTTCGAGGTCTCGGACACCATCCGGATGAAACCTGGGCTGCCAAAAGGGGATGGGTAAAGGGAGAAAGAAAGAGAGGGAGAGACAGAGACAGAGACAGAGACAGAGACAGAGACAGAGAGAAGAGAGAGAGAGAGAGAGAGAGAAGAAGGAGAGAGAGATGAGAGAGAGAGAAGTGAGAGAGAGAGAGAGAGAGAGAGAGAGAAACAGGCTGTGGATGGGATGCTCAGTCAAAATGGAGATGGATAATCCGTACCTGGGTTGTCGAAAGGCAGCAACTGTTCAGGAACAGGGTGCAGAGCAGGCAGAGGGATGAGGTACATGTCCTTGAGGGAACGAGAGGCGTTAGATATGACGCCATAACGCTGACGGCTGTTGAAGTAGGAGTACAGAGAGATGTATGCCACAGCTTCTTCGTCAGTGGCAGGATGGAAACGGATTATGCAAACCTCCTGTCATGCATAAAGATGGGCAGAAAAAAAAGGGGAGTAAAGGATTGAGGATCAGAGCAAATCACAAAGGGAATAAAGTTGCATAAAGTACAAGCTATGACTGGAGATCATGATTATGTTTTGATGATGTATGATTGTTATGCCATGTCAGATTATGTTATGGCATACAATTATGTTATGTTATGACACGATTATTGCAATAATATATGATTGTTGTGTTATGATATATGGTTGTGATGACATATGACTGTTGTAGTTATGATTGTTACAACACATTATTGTTGTTATAATATATGCTTGTTGTGTTATGACATATGATTGTTGTGATAAATGATTATTTTATGACATATGATTGTTGTTATGACATGATTGTTGTGTTATGACATATGATTGTGTTATGACATATGATTGTGTTATGGCATATGATTGTGTTGTGTTATGATATATGATTGTGATGACATGATTGTTGTGTTATGACATATGATTGTTATGATATATGAGATTGTTATGACATATGATTGTGTTATGACAAATGATTGTGTTGTGTTATGACATATGATTATCATATATGATGATATATGATTATGATAAATGACTGTTATGACAAATGATTGTTATGACATGGTTATGACATATGATTGTGTTATGACATGGTTGTTATGACATATGATTGTTGTGTTATGACATATGATTGTTGTGATAAATGATTATTTTATGACATATGATTGTTGTGGTATGACATATGATTGTTGTTATAACATGATTGTTGTTATGACATATGATTGTGCTATGAATATGATTGTGTTGTGTTATGACATATGATTGTGTTGTGTTATGACATATGATTGTGTTGTATGATGACATATGATTGGGTTGTGTTATGATATATGATTGTGATGACATGATTGTTGTGTTATGACATGATTGTTATGATATATGAGATTGTTATGACATCTGATTGTGTTATGACAAATGATTGCGGTGTTATGACATATGCTATATGATGATAAATGACTGTTATGACATATGATTGTGTTGTATTAAGACATATGATTGTGTTGTGTTTGATATATGATTGTGATGACATGATTGTTGTGTTATAACGTATGATTGTGTTATGACATGGTTGTTATGACATATGATTGTGTTGTGTTATGACATATGATATATGATGACATGATTGTTATGTTATGACATATGATTATGTTATGATAAATGATTGTGTTGTGTTGTGAAACATGATTGTTGTGTTATGACATGATTGTTGTATTATGACAGGATTGTTGTGTTTTGACAGGATTGTTGTGTTTTGACAGGATTGTTGTGTTTTGACATATGATTGTGTTATGACAAATGATTGTGTTATGACATGTTGTTGTTCTTCTTTCGGCTGCTCCCGTTAGGGGTCGCCACAGCGGATCATCCGTTATGATCCGCATACTGATTTGGCACAGGTTTTACGCCGGATGTCCTTCCTGACGCAACCCTGGTCGCCTCTTACGACACAGGGATAGGGATTGGGTTTCACCATGATTCCGGGCTGCCCTACACCCTCTCATAGCGCGGCCCAGCGCAGAGCTCCCGTCCTCAAGCGATCCTCCAACCCAAGCCTCCGAGTAGCCGGATTACAGGCGCACGCCACTACACCCGGTTGATTGTGTTATGACATATGATTGTGTTATGACATATGATTGTTATGACATGATTGTGTTGTGTTGACATATGATTGTTGTTATGACATGAATGTGTTGTGTTATGACATATGATTGTTATGACATGATTGTGTTGTGTTATGACATATAATTGTTGTTATGACATGATTGTGTTGTGTTAAGACATGATTTTGTGAAGACCCATGATTGTTATGACATATGATTATGTAATGACACATGATTGTTGTGTTATGACATAAGATTGTGTCATGTTAAGGTACGTTATGTTATGTCACGTTTTGTTGTCTCCCACCCCACATCC
This sequence comes from Eptatretus atami, assembly GCA_035128595.1. Classification (NCBI taxonomy): domain Eukaryota; kingdom Metazoa; phylum Chordata; class Myxini; order Myxiniformes; family Myxinidae; genus Eptatretus; species Eptatretus atami. The sequence goes on along the minus strand of CM068962.1, from coordinate 80,926,992 downwards.
CGTAACCCCACCCCAAAAAGTTTTACCTTTTTATCCCTTTAAAACATTTTCAATCACCTTGGAGCCTGATGTTTTGAGCTTTCCAACATAATCCCACACCATCTTGGGCAAAATCCTTCCACCAATATGTATCGTGTCAGGAAGTTCCTGCATTCCAAAATAAAAACAAAATCAAGGGTTAAGGTGCAGAATGAAAAATTAAAATATGCAATCTATACAGATAATTCCCATATTTTTACTAAAACATTCCGTATTAAAGAACGAAACCTTAAGACACTAAGAGGAAGGCAAATAGTTGTCAAGAAAAACAGATTTTATTTTGCCTGACATTCATCAGCAATCACTTGAGGTTTAAATACAATCTAACAATCACTTCTTACTTCTTCAAGCAGGTCATTGGAAGAACACCAACATCATTTGAATCAGAAGTTGCTTCTTAATTCAAGGAGACGCTGATACAATAATTTTGCAAACTATGCATCTGAAAAGACCTCAGTGTGAAGAAATCGACAAATGGCACAGAAATACCTCTGTGCCTTTTGTTGGCTAATACCTGCATTGTCAAGTGCTTTGGTCACCAGGCTAGTAGTGCATAAATGAATAACATTTCGCATTAAAAAAAAAGTGAGATAAACGAAACCATGCACACAGAAGATCAAGAAGCAAGTGATCAATTTGCTGCAGGTGGAAGCAATTAAGGTTTGCGTTGTTTCAATCACACCAACTGTTGTAATCGGTTGCTATCCTGTCTATTGTGAACATCATCTGGATGTAGCTCTTTCTTCATGAGCTGTACTCGTTTGGTTGCTTGAAACTCGACTCATGGGTACAGGAGCAGCTGCATTGGAACTTTGCGAGTTTACCATATGGAAGATCCGTTTATATTATGTTCGCAGTTTGAGGACAAAAACAAAACGTTCATCACCCCTTGATCACTGAAATGGACCAAACTTTGCTTACAATAATGATAGCATGTGATTGCAAGCAATGGTGAAGAGTATGAAAAAATTCTGAAAACGAATGGAGCTCCAGCATGTTCATTTGGAAAGAAAGGATGAATATCAAAAGTTTGTTACAGAAATGTGTTTTATGTACTCCAAAGTTACTGGAATTTTTTTTCTAAATGTGACAGACTTATAAAGCTAAATATAAACTTTGATGGGAAGGGAGAGATAGCCAGCAAAGTTGAAAGTTATCATCAATTTACAACAGAAAGAAAGTTCAAGTTGTGCTAATCATGCACGCTGAAATTTCCCAAAGGGCCATTTTCACATTGCAAATGCAAAGTGACATTTATGGTCTCTTGGGACTCTCCTTTTTCTATATCGCCCTTCTCTTTTCATATAGGCTCTTCCTGACACCTTTTCTTCTTTCCATCTTCCAAAACCCCCTCTTTCACCTTTTCCTTTTCTCACTTTAAACCACTTCATAATAGTTGCCATGAATCCAGTACCCAGTATTCAGGTGTGTACATCAACCCCCAATATATTTTCATTGCCAAGCCAACAGCTAGTTATTACTGAGAGTTAAAAAAGTGAAATTTCCTTGAAGATAAGGGAGAAAACAAGATCAAAGGTAAAATGGTTTGGTTGAGGGGAAAGGGGGGTTGGGGGGCAAGGGGAAGGAACAAAGAGATAGGGTGTACAGCTAGAGCGGTTCAAGAAGGGTGCCAGGCACAGGAATTTATGGTGTTAGAGCGGGTATACGTGCACAAACGAGTTAGTGAGATTTGAAGAATTCCTTCAGCAAATGATGAGTCTTATTCAATGACCATCCAGATGATCAACTGGGAAATGTTCATCATTGAGGTTTTGACCGATCACAGAACCTCTTTGAATAAGCAGGTCCAAAATCTTGGTTGTGTCTGAAGGACATCCAAGCAGAAAGAGTGCAATGGAGTTAACAGCAATATAAAAGACAGCTTCACAGTAGATCAATTACAACTATTTTAACAGCCCCTCAAAAATCCGATCTTCTTGTTGGGTCTCAAAAAATCCGATCTTCTTGTTGGGTCTCAAAAAATCCGATCTTCTTTGTAGCTTTTATCTCCAACACGAGCCTCTACGGCATATACAAATATAAATAAAATAAAATAAATAAGAGGACACCCAGAGAAAGTTTTTGGCCCAAGTTTTTCACAAACTGCATGTCCAGGCTTCACATTCAACTGAGATGTGGCTGGAATTTTGTCAGGGTGTTGGCAATCTCACCTCCTCGAAGCAAAATACACTGGAAATATAATGTCCGCAAACTAATACAAGCAGACGGGACACACAGGTTCATGTCCATCTGAAGGATGGCAGAGTTTGTGATATCAAGCAGGAGACGAGGAAGCGGGGGACGAGGGGAGGGGGGCGAGGGTAGGAAGCAGGGGACAAGGGGGGGGGTGAGGGTAGGAAGCGGGGACGAGGGGGTGAGGAAGTGGAGCATGAGGACGAGAGGAAGTGGGGATGAGGTGGAGAAGAAGCGGGGGATAGGGGGAGAGGAAGCGGGGGACGAGGGGGGCGAGGAAGCGGGGGACTAGGGGGGGAGGAAGTGGAGCATGAAGGCGAGAGGAAGTGGGGGATGAGGGGGAGAAGAAGCGGGGGACTAGGGGAGAGGAAGCAGGGGACTAGGGGGGAGGGAAACGGGGGACGGGGAAGCGGGGGACTAGGGGGGTAGGATGAGGGGACGAGGAGGTGAGGAAGTGGAGCATGAGGGTAAGAGGAAGTGGGGGATGAGGGTGAGAAGAAGCGGGGAACTAGGGGGAGAGGAAGCAGGGGACTAGGGGAGAGGAAGCGGTGGACGAGGGGGTGAGAAAGCGGGGGACGAGGGGAGGGGGAGAGGAAGCGGGGGGTGGGGGGAGGGGTGAGGAAGCAGGGGACGAGGGGAGAGGAAGCGGGGACTAGGGCGAGATGAAGCGGGGAATGAGGGGGTGAGAAAGCGGGGGACGAGGAGGTAGAAAGCGGGGGACAAGGGGGTGAGAAAGCGGGGGACGAGGGGGAGAGTAAGCGGGGGACAAGGGGGAATCGGAAGCGGGGAGGAGGAGGAGAGGTAGGGGGACAAGGGGGAGAGGACCTGGGGACGAGGGAGGAGAGGAAGCGGGGGACGAGGAAAGATGAAGTGGGGGACGAGGGGTAAGATGAAGCGGGAGACGAGGGGGAGAAGAAGCGGGGGACGAGGGGAGAGTTAGCCGGGGACGAGGGGGAGATGAAGCGGGGGACGAGGGGGAAGATGAAGCGGGGGAGAGGGAGAGGAAGTGGGGGGGGGGGAGAGGGTGAGGAAGCGGGGAACGAGGAGGAGAGGAAGCGGAGGAAGAGGGGGAGAAGAGAAGAGAGAGAAGGAAGGGAAAGCGGGGAAGGAGGGGGAGAGGAAGCGGGGGAACAAGGGGGGAGGAAGGGGGGACATGGGGAGAGGAAGCGGGGGACAGAGGGAGAGGAAGCGGGGAGACGAGGGGGAGAGGAAGCGGCGGACGAGGGGAGAGGGGGTGAGGAAGCGGGGGACGAGGAGGAGAGGAGGGGGAAGAAGAGGGCGAGAGGAAGCGGGGGACGAGAAGGAAGAGGAAGCGGGGGAGGAGGTTGGAGAGGAAGCGGGGGACGAGGGGGAGAGAAGTGGGGAGACGAGGGGGGGGGGGTGAGGAAGCAGGGGACGAGTGGGTGAGAAAGTGGGGGACGAGGGGAAGAGGAAGCGGGGGGGGGGGGGAGGAGGAGAGGTAGTGGGGGCCAAGGGGGAGAGGAACGGGGGAGAAGAGGGTGAAGAAGCGGGGAACAAGGAGAGGAAGCGGAGAGAGAGGGGAGAAGAAGCAGAGGATGAGAAGGAAGGGAAAGCAGGGAAGGAGGGAGGAGAGGAAGCGGGGGACAAGGGGGTGAGGAAGCAGGGGGCTATGGGAGAGGAAGCGGGGGACGAGGGGGAGAGGAGCGGGGGACGAGGGGGAGGGAAGCGGGGAGACGAGGGGGAGAGCGGGAGAGGAGAGGAAGCGGGGACGAGGGGGAGAGGAAGCGGCGGACGAGGGGAGGGGGTGAGGAAGCGCGGACGAGGAGGAGAGGAGGGGAAGAAGAGGGCGAGAGGAAGGGGGACGAGAGAGGAAGAGGAAGCGGGGGAGGAGGTTGGAAAGGAAGCGGGGGACGAGGGGGAGAGGAAGTGGGGCATGAGGGCAAGAGGAATGGACGAGAAGAGAGGACGAGAAGGAAGAGGAAGCGGGGAATGAGGTGGAGAAGAAGCGGGGGAGTAGGGGAGAGGAAGTGGGGACGAGGGGGGTGAGGAAGCAGGGGACGAGTAGGTGAGAAAGCGGGGGACGAGGGGAAGAGGAAGCGGGGGGAGGAGGAGAGGTAGTGGGCAAGGGAGAGGAACGGGGATGAGGGAGGAGAGGAAGCGGGGGACGAGAGGAGAGGAAGCGGGGGAAGAGAGGGTGAGGAAGCGGGGAACAAGAAGGAGAGGAAGCGGAAGAAGAGGGGGAGAGAAGCAGAAGATGAGAAGGAAGGGAAAGCAGGGAGAGGGAGGAGAGGAAGCGGGGGACAAGGGGGTAGGAAGCGGGGACTATGGGAGAAGGAAGCGGGGGCTAGGGGGAGAGAAGCGGGGAACGAGTGGGTGAGGAAGTGGGGACGAGCGGGGAGAGGCCGCGTGGGAGGATTGGGGAGATGATACGGGGACGAGTGGAAAGAGGACGCAGGTACGAGCGGAGAGAGGACACGGGGGATGAGCGGGGAGAGGAAGCTGGGGATGAGGGGACCAGAAGCGGGGGGGGAGGGAAAGAAGCGGGGGGCGAGAAGAGAGCTCAGGGACGAGGGAAGCGGCGGATGAGGAGAGAGAGAACGCGTGGACGAGGTGGAGAGGAAGCGCTGGACAAGAGTGAGAGGAGGCAGGGGAATGCGGGAGAAGAGTAAGCTGTGGATGAGGGGGAGAGGACTTAGGGGAGGAGCGGGAAGAGGAAGCGGGGAAGAGGAAGGGGATTAGGGGGACAGGAACTGGGGAAGGAGGAGGGACAGGAACCGGCGGACGAGGGAGCAGGAAACGAGGGACGAGAGGAACCGGGGAACAAGGGAGACAGGACCGGGGGACGAGGGGGACAGGAACCGGGGGACAGGAACCGGGGGACGAGGGGAACAGGAACCGGGGGACGAGGGACGACAGGAACCGGGGGACGAGAGGAACCTGGGGACGAGGGGGAGAGGAGCAGGGGATGAGAGGGAGATGAAGCAGGGGACGAGGGGAGAGGAAGCGGGGGGAGAGAGGGGCGGAAGCGGGGGACGAGGGGAGAAGAAGCAGGGACAAGAAGGAAGAGGAAGCGGAGAAGGAGGGGGAGAGAAGCGGGGGACGAGGAAGTGGGGGACTAGGGGAGAGGAAGTGGGAAGAACAAGCGGGGGTCGAGGGGAGAGCAGCGGGGGAGGAGGGGGCGAGGAAGCGGGGGACAAGGTGGAGAGGAAGCGGGGGAAGAGGGGGAGAGGAAGCGGGGACGAGGGGAGAGGAAGCGGGGGAGGTGGAATAGGAAGCAGGGGAAGAGGTGGGAGAGGAAGCGGGGGACGAGGGGGAGAGGAAGCGGGGACTAGGGGGAGAAGAAGCGGGGGACTAGGGGGAGAGAAGCGGGGATCGAGTGGGTGAGGGGCAGGGACAGAGCGGGAGGAAGTGGGGATGAGGGGGAGAGGCAGCGGGGAGGAGACGAAGCGGGGAACGAGGGGGAGAGGAAGCGGGGGACTAGGGGGAGAGGAAGCGGGGAATGAGGGGGAGAGGAAGCGGGATGAGGCGGCGAGGAAGCGGAGGAGGAGGTGGGAGAGGAAATGGGAGAAGAGAGGGAGAGGAAACGGGACACGAGGAGGAGAGGAAGCGGGGGACAGGATCTGGGGATGATGGGACAGGACCGGGGGACGAGGGAGAGAGGCAGTGGATGAGGGGGGAGAGGAAGCGCGTGACGATGGGGAAGAAGCGGGGACGAGGTGGAGAGGAAGCGGGGGACGAGGGGGAGAGGAAGCGGGGACGAGGGGGAGAGGAAGCGTGGGACGAGGGGGAGAGGAAGCGGGGGAGGAGGTGGGAATAGGAAGCAGGGGAAGAGGTGGGAGAGGAAGCGGGGCACGAGGGGGAGAGGAAGCGGGGACTAGGGGGAGAGGAAGCGGGAATCGAGTGGTGAGGGGCGGGGAATGAGTGGGAGAGGAAGCGGGGGACGAGGGGAGAGGAAGCGGGGACGAGGGGGAGGAGGTGGGAATAGGAAGCGGGGGAAGAGGTGGGAGAGGAAGCGGGGACGAGGGAGAGAAGCGGGGGACTAGGGGAGAGGAAGCGGGGGAGGAGGTGGGAATAGGAAGCGCGGGAAGAGGTGGGAGAGGAAGCGAGGGACGAGGGGGAGAGGAAGCGGGGACTTGGGGGAGAGGAAGCGCGGGACTTGGGGGAGAGGAAGCGTGGGACTAGGGGGAGAGGAAGCGGGGATCAAGTGGGTGAGGGGCGGGGAACGAGGGAGAGAAGCGGTGGGTGAGGGGGAGAGGCAGCGGGGGAGGGGGGAGACAAAGCGGGGAGCGAGGGGGAGAGGAAGCGGGGACTAGGGGGAGAGGAAGCGGGGATGAGGCGGCGAGGAAGTGGGGGAGGAGGTGGGAGAGGAAACGGGAGAAGAGAGGGAGAGGAAACGGGACACGAGGAGGGAGAGGAAGCGGGGGATGAGGGGGACAGGATCTGGGGATGATGGGACAGGAACGCGGGGACGAGGGGAGAGAGGCAGTGGATGAGGGGGAGAGGAAGCGCGTGATGATGGGGAGAAGAAGCGGGGGACGAGGGGACAGGAACTGAGGGACGAGGAGGAGAGTAAGCGGGAGACGATGGCGTGGAGGAAGCGGGAGACGATGGGGAAGAGGAAATGCGGGATGGGGAATAGGAAGCGGACTTTGGGCGATGGGCAAGAGGAAGCGGGGGGAATGGGAAGACGAAGCGGGGACGAGGGGAAGAGGAAGTGGGGGACGAGGAGGGGAGGAAGCGGGGAACGAGGGGGGAAGAGGAAGTGGGGACGAGGAGGGAAGAGGAAGCGGGGACGAGGGGGAAGTAAAGCGGGGGACTTTGCGGGGAGACGAAGCGGGGGACAGGGGAGAAGAGGAAGCGGGGGACGAGGAGGGAAGAGGAAGCGAGGGAGGAAGAGGAAGCGAGGAACAAGGGGGAAGAGGAAGCGGGGGACGAGGGGGAAGAGGAAGCGGGGGACGAAGCGGGAGAGGAAGCAAGGGACGATGGGAGGACGAAGACAGGAGGACGGGGAGGACGAGAATGACAACAAGGAGGAAAAGAAGAAGCGGATGGAGAAGAGGAAGCAGAGGGGATCAGAGGAAGCGATAGAGAGCAGAAGCAGTTGGGGACAGAGGAAGCAGATGGGGAACAGAGGAGGCAGATGGAAGCAGATGGGGATAAAAGCAAGCGGATTGGGAGAAAACCAAGCGGATGGGGAGAAGAGCAAGCGATGGGAGAAGAGCAAGCGGATGGGGAAAAGACCAAGCGGATGGGGAGAACACCGAGCTGGGGAGGAAAAGTGGAGGACAACAAGAAGTAGAAGTGGAAGTACAGTAGGAGAGAAGGAAGTAGTTAAGGAGAGGAGGAAGTGGAGTAGAGTGAGGGGTGGATGGGGAGGAGGAAGGTGGGGGAGAGTTGGAAAAAGGGGAGGGGGGAGGAGGAGTGGGTGTGGGAGGAGGACAGGAAGGAGGACGAGGGAAGGAGGAAAACGGAGGAGAAAACGGGGAGGACGACGGCGTGGAGGACGACGGCGTGGAGGACGACGGCGTGGAGGACGACGGCCTGGAGGAGCGACGGCCGTGGAGGACGACGGCGTGGAGGCAGAGACGGAGTGGAGGACGACGGAGTGGAGGACGACGGCGTGGAGGACGACGGAGTGGAGGACGACGGCGTGGAGGACGACGGCGTGGAGGACGACGGCGTGGAGGACGATGGTGGAGGACGATGGTGGGCGTGGAGGACGACTGCGTGGAGGACGATGGATCAATGGCGGGGAAGATGACAGTGAGGACAACGACGTTGGAGAGGCCGACGACGGGGAGGCGGAGTTTGGGGAAGAGGACAGTGGGGAAAAAGACGAGTGGGAGGAGTACAGGGAGGAGGAGGAGGAATAAGATGGGGAGGAGTATGATGATGAAGAGGAGGATGAAGAAGAGGATGATGGGGAGGAGGATGAGGAGGGGGGATTGGGAGAATGGGGACAGGTATGAAGACGGGGACGACGACAGGGAAGAGGCAGTGGAGGATGATAAGAAGAAGCGGAGGATGATGAGAAGAAGCGGAGGATGATAAGAAGTGGAGAATGATAAGAAGAAGCGGAGGATGATAAGAGGAAGCGGAGGATGATAAGAGGAAGTGGAGGATGATAAGAAGTGGAGGATGATAAGAGGAAGCGGAGGATGATAAGAGGAAGCGGAGGATGATAAGAGGAAGCAGAGGATAATAGGAGGAAGCAGAGGAT
>CM068962.1:80907724-80918569 GCA_035128595.1 Eptatretus atami | reverse complement strand
GAGGAAGCAGAGGATAAAAGGAAGCAGAGAAGAGGAAATGAATAAGAGCAAGCAGAGAAGAGGAAGCAGAGAAGGAAAAGAGGAAGCACAGGAGGAGAAGACGAAGCAGAGAACAATGAGGTGAAGAGGCAGTGGAGGACAAGGAGAAGAGAGAGCAGAGGACAAGGAGGAGAAGAGGAAGGGAAGGAGAAGATGACAAAGTGCAGAAGAGGAAATTGAAGAGAAAAGGAAGTGGAGGGGAGGAGAAGCAGTGAAGAAGAGGAAGTGGAAGCAGAGGAGGAGGAGGAGCGGAAGCAGAACCAGGACTTGTAGTACTAGTTAGAATTAGTGAGGGATAGTTGAAGGAAAAGTTTGACAAACAGTAGGAAGTTTAGAGGACAGTCAGAGAAGAGGAAGATGGGGCAGAGAAGAGGATGAGGAGAGGCAGAAAGAATGCAGTGGCTTTACCACGAAGAGAAAAAGCTCCTTAACAGGAGACATCACCAAAATTAACAATCAATTTTAAAGAGATCTGGCTAATTCCTTCAACATATTGAGTGCCTGATTGATTGATCATCTGGATGATCAGATAAGAGATACAGAGATAGAGAATTTTTTTTTTAAAAGTATTTTAAAGTATCTACGGTTCATGTTTCTGGATGAGTGTGCACATGTTCGCCATAAGCAGGAGAATGACGTATACATCATTGTATTTTTATGTTGTCAACTGGAGATTAGGAGACCATGAACAATCCATCCAGGATATTTAATGCAATATTTGAACCTGAGTTCACAGCATCATGAAACAACACCAAATAGCCCAACCCATGCAGACAGTGGTGCACGTGTGATGCTATTGATGCATAGGGAAGAAATTCTGATCTTGGCCAGAATATGAAAAGCCCCAGACATGAGTTCAGTTGAGTGAAAAGTAATGGGTCTTCTCGTCCTTGTAAAGATGTCACCACCTGTATGCTGAAAGCACCAGAAACCTCCAGCATGAACACCAGCAAAAGAGGGTAACCTTCTCACCTCCGCCACACTGGTCATGGAGCCCGACACAGGATATGCCTTCATCACCACCTTGGCGACGCCGTGCATGTTGACAAACCCCTTCCACAAACTCTCCAAGTGTGACAAAGCCTGCAGCTCAATTTCTTGGCTAGAAATGACATAAAAAAGCGAGCACACAAATGCCCACATTAAAACGACGATACCGGTTTACATATGCCATGGATAAGAATTGGGGGGGGGGTCCGAGAATCTCGAGAGTCGCAATTCGCAACAGTGCAACAATTTCTGGATTAGACGAATTGTCAAGTTTTGTGCTGAGAAAAACAGCTTTCTATCGAGAAAAAGAGGCATACAAAACTTCCTTAGTGGAGAAAGAATTTGGTTCCCGACGAAGGCCTTCCTGCGGCACAAACGACGAGCTGAACTAATTCTCTTGTTGAAAAAATTCCGAAAAAAAAAGACAACAATCGGCATTTCATTTCTCGCAAAGCAACAAACAATCCCAAGCTAACTAGAACAAATTCGATGTTGCAAAGAGGTAAAGTGTGCTGCATTCAAGTCACATTGGTTTAAAGGCAGAAGGGTGGGGTGTGGGAGGAAACCATAGCAAAAAACATCAAGCGTAACTGACGAATGAGTTGTCCACACAGTTCAAAATGCCCTGTCGAGTAGCAAAATCTTTCCTTAGAAATGTTCATTTAAAAAAATAAAATAAAAAAAATCAAGCAAATTTAAGGTAAAAATTCACAAGCTTCAAACTCAAGATGGAAAAGACAGCTGAATAAAGCACGTGTGAGTAAAACCTCTCTAAAAAAGATTTCTGGACTGTATTATGTATGCACTCTATCAATCAAGGATTCCTGCAGGCACATCTACACGCAATCTTTTTATCCACACATAACGTGCAAGACAACAAAAACTGTACAAGGCCCTGGCAAATAAAAACAACAAACATTTCTAGCAGCAAAATTGTGCAAAATCTCCCCCACCCTCCCCCTCACAGCAAGCAGCACCTCACAACAGGTACAGAGATGACTGAAGGCTTTGTGTCTGCTCTGAATTCTGCTTCCTCCTCTTTTTTCTTCTTCTTTTTCTTCTTCTTTTCTTCTTCCTCATCCTGCTCCAAGCCAAACCTAGAACTTGCCACTGGGCTGGCAGTCAGTACGGGTTGCTGTGGTGAAAGTGAGGTGAAGACCGGTTGCCCAGGTGAATGTATCACATGAGCAGCAGGCATTTCGGTCATGAAATCGAGCGATGGCGACTGAGGCACCATCATCGGGTGTAGAATAAAACTCGACGGCTCTGTTGCACCAAGGGTGGTGGGTGGCTTCGGTGGAGCTGGCTCAGCTGATGAAGGTAAAGCTGCAGCAGCCTGGGAAGCATAGCGCTCAAGTCTGGGATCAGCTCTTGTCCGTTCTACACTTGATACCGGACGTAGTGCTTGCACAGGGGGTGTAACAGAAAATGGGGCAGAGATTGAAACTGGTGTTGGGGCCGGGGTCGGTGGAAGAGGTGCGGGAGGGGGTGGCATGAGAGTCGTGTCAGATTTCTTTGTAAAGGAGCCACTTGCTGCAGAGCTTGAAGAGGATGCTGGCTTGGCTTTCTTTGCAGGAGGTGGATCTTCACTGGCAATCACCATCCGACCTGTGGGATGACAGTCTCAATAAATGGTGATAATTTAGATAATATGACCACAAATTGTAATCATAAAATGGCACATTATATTATCTAGAGTAGAAAAATACAAAAAAAAATTCCACTTTTGGTGCTCACGGGGACCGATAAGTAGGAGCCGAGTTCACAGAACACGCCTTTTCGTTTACTTAAACGAGAAAGGAAAACTATAACGGATGGTGTAGTTAGGAAACGAATACTTTTAGCCAGTCAGAAAAAGGTATTCATCCGAAGAGGCGGTGGGGATGGGAAGAAAGATAAATAAGGTGGTGGTACCCAAAACCATTCAGCAGGATTAAGCAGTGTTCATTTATTTGAACAGATTTCTTCATCCAGGACTGAAACCAAACAAAACATGTGCAACACTTTTGGCTTAATATATGTGCTGCATGGAATTACAACGTTCAAGTGTCGATAACAAACACAAACTAGAACATGGCACTCGGTTGAGCGCATACCTGCGCCAAGCTGAACAGTTTACATTTTGCATCCCATTGATAGACCGGATCTGGATCTGCACCTGAACCAAAATCTAATCCGCTTGTTCTGAAAACCTAACCTACTCATCCACCACGTTTTGTCATAAATATAATTCATCCATAACTTTTTGAGATATCGTGCTAGATATCGTTTTTGGCACCATCTCTCAATGGTGAAGAATCACTTAAAAAAAAATTTAAATTCCCGTATCTGGATCCAGATTTGGACTTCAACCAAAATCGAATCAATTAGTGCTCGTCATACACCCTTTTGAGATATCCTGCTTACAGACAGATAGACAGACAAACAGGGGTGAAAACATAACCTCCATCCACCTTCGGTGGCAGAGGTAACAGGCTGTCGAACATGTCGGGAAATGAATGGAACATTACACAGGTTATGCTACTGGTCACAGGATGGTGTAAATAAATAAATAACGTAACTAACAAAAATCAAACTCGTCACCAACGAGGAACTGTATAAAACACACACCATCTTTTTTGGTATTTCAAAACTTGTTCAGTGATGTAAAGTGTGCAGTTCAAGACAGGGATGAAGAATACAAATAACATGATGAATGTATGCTTCTGATGAACATCGAGTGTGCACGGAATCTGTAATTTCCCTTGATTTTGCGAAAGTTTGTGAAGATAACAACAAAAGTGGGAAAAAAAACCCATTAAATATATTCCTTTCTTTGAGGGAAGGGGAAAAACTTTCAACACAACCAATCCCAAAATGATGCAGACAACCAATCAGCATAATTACTCAAACCAATAGACAGAGCCAAATAATCTTTCTGAAAAGCAATTAATCCCAAAGGAAATGAGAAATAAATAATTAGAGAGCTTGATTTTCATCAGCAGATAAGCTTTTGGAAAAAACAAAACAAAACTAGAATGGCACTCTTCGATGTTGTGACATCAACCGATATGTCTCCACCCACATTATTATAATACTTGTATACAATGTTTGATTTAAATCTCTTCAGCTGTTCTCAAGTATCACATCTTTACCTGACATGACCTCTGACATCTTGATGCCAAAATCTAATCAGTTCACCTTTACATCATTTTACATACTTGTATCAAGTTTGGTCAAAATACAATCATCGGTTCACAAGTTAGCGCGGTAATAGAATTGTTAGCGAACATGACCTCTGACCTCTTGACTCCAAAAGCCAATAAGTTCATCTTTGCATCATTATACATACTTGTACCAAGTTTGACTTGGTTCCCTTCAGCTGTTTTTAAGTTATCGCGGTAACGAAAACCAATTACGGACAGGCGGACAGACGGACAGATAACCAGAAAACATAATGCCTCTGGCGAACTCATCGACGGAGGCATAAAAAATAAAACAAAACTTGATGTGAATCATGTTAACTTTGAGAAAATAAATGATTCACGTTTTGTCTCCAAAATCATTTGGCCAGGTTTGTCGACCAGAGGATGTTTTATGGAGGATACGCTGTTGTGTCAAACTGCTACCCCACTGTTAGTTCGTACCTCTCCCCTCCCACCCTCCAATCAACAGCCTCACAATTGTATTATTTCTGATTTCAATGTTGCTTTAAAGAAACATTTCCAAGATATAAGTTGGATTTAAAGGAAATCAAATATATCTTAGGTTACGTGCTTGGGAAGATCTCAAAATTTGGGCAAAGTACTAGTCCATGTGCAAATTCTGAGTCGTAGTGTTACAAATTTGGAAGCCTTGTGCACACAAACAGACAGCAGTCCCCGTAGCTTAGTTATTTCGATAAGTATGTGTTTATAGTTAGAGTCCCGTCCTTCTGTCTAATGGGAATTTCGTGTGTGCGCTGTGAGTTATTTTATAGTTAGGTTTATTACAACAACAACAACAACAACAACAACAACAACAACAACAACGGCACCGTCCTTGACTCAACCCGGTCGCCATTGTTGACGTGTTTTTGGCTGAAGGCGTGGGCGGAGCCTCCATCTCCTCAGATCGAGGCTCCGCTCCAAGGAAGGGCATGGGAAGTTTCCTCCAGCCAATGAGCGAAGGGCGAGCATCGCATGCACGCCCCAGCCAATGGGAGGCGAGCGTGCCGAAAGCTACTACGGCGCCTCATCCAATCAGTGAGGCGGTGGCAAGAAAAGAAACCGCTCTCGACCTCAAGAGAGTAGAGGAGTGATCGTGGCGACTGCTTTGCGGTCTTGGTGGCGATTGGCTTCGTCTGCGGTCTTGGTGGCGATTGGCTTTGTCTCGGTCTTGGTGCGATTGGCTTTGTCTGCGGTCTTGGTGCGATGTTTCGTCTGCGGTCTTGGTGGCTTGGTCTGTTCTGGGCCGTGGACTTCGGGTCGTGGGTTCGAGTCCCACCGTGGTGGTTTGGAGTCGGTGTGACCGCACGAGGCGGGAAGGTACCCGGGCCGGCTCTACGAATAAGACCCACGGGGTCCAGTTTCTTTTGTGTGTGTGTGTGTGTGTGTGTGTGTGTGTGTGTGTGTGTGTGTGTGTGTGTGTGTGTGTGTGTGTGTGTGTTGACGCCATCCTGCAAGTAGAAACTGTCTAAGTGCCCTGTGTTAATTGTACATTACATTTCATATTCGGATAACTCTGCTCTTTGTGTGCTCCCCTTCCCCTAATAAATAAACCCTGTTAAATGTACCAGCTCGTTTTCTGTGCTTTCTCCCATTGACCCAGCATAGTGCGTATCGAGAATTAGTAAGGCCATTGGTGCCGTAGTTGTCATTGGGACCGGCGTCGGCTTCAGGTAAACTCCGCTGTTAACGCGGATCCGAGTCGGTACCTGCGACTCGGTTCGGACAGAGTCGGCCGAGGGTGTGGTTTCCCCGGTAGTTAGACGGCGTGGGTGCTTAGGTAAATTGGAATTAGACAAGTGGACCCTACCTCACGCCGTCAAAATATTGGCGACCACGGTCCTCTAAGTGACCCGTGACCTTTCGGAGTTGTCCGAGAGTCACGACCTAAATTCCGGGTGTTCGGTGGGAGACGGCTCTACTGCTCCACCTAGTGGTCGGTTATCGCCACCGAACCCCGGCCCACAACAGTAGAACATCCAAGCCTCATTTTGGGTTCTCCTTGGGAGAAAAAGCATGAATTTGCATTCAAAGCTTCATGTGAACTAGACTGCCAGGTGGGAATGGAAGAAGCAAAAATTAGGCAGATATAGAGATGAAGTAAAGCAAAAAAAACAAAATCGAAATGTGCAAAAAATAAATGAAAATATTTTTCTAAAATTGTCAATTCAGGTAAGTCACCTTCAACCCAACAACGATTAATAGAATCGTGGCATCATTGGGGCAAAACATGATAAAAAGGACAACATATATCCTATAAATGGGAGAAGTCTGGCACAAATCCAAGTTTGTACCAATAGAGTTGAGGCTCATGCAAAACAAACAAACAAACAAGAAAGATGTGCACAGCGTGATACTTGCGAAATCCAAATAAACAAAATACTTCCGGGTTTTGATTGGTGAACCAATTCAGTGACACAATATGCAAATTCTGCTCCACTTTGTGGAGTACCCAGCCTCTGGGTCGGTGGAGATTGCACATTACTTTCTGAAAAAAGTATAGTCTGTATATTACCAGAAGATTGTATATTACATGATTGTGTGATGTGTGGCTAAAGGGGTCTCACAAATCTAACAGATCAAGGGGTGTAAATGTCAAAAGAGTTAAAGTGCCTGTTCTTCATTGTGCAGCCCGGGAGCCACTGGCGGCACCTGGTGGCCTAAAGTGCGACCCTGACGCACGACCGATAAATAATGCACAAATGTGAAAAAACCCTATCATAATCCACCATAAATGCTATCAAATTGACCCAATGATTTCAAATGAGTGTTCCAATGCGAAGCATAAAAGTAACATCACCACATCAGTGGATGGCAGTGTACAAACAATTATGCATGCAGGCCAGTAACCAAAACAACAACAAAAAAGTATGTAGAGATGGGGCCTAATAGCAGCCATTTTGGAGTCCTGCAGGCGGTGGCGGCTATCACACTGATGTCTTATCGGCAAAATTGGCCCCCTTATAGAAATAGTGAAGATCACTGGTCTAAGTGGTCCAAAGGATCCATAAATGGTCTTAAGGCAACTGAAGGTCAAAGAGGTCTAAAGATCTAAAGGATATTTTCAAATAGTATTTGGGGTCTGAAGGGTCTAAGGATTCTAAAGTGTCTAAAGAAGATATGATGGGACTGAAGGTATAAGGGTCAAGGGGTCTAAAAGGACTGAAAGAGATCTAAAGAGTTTAAAGGCTCAGGGGGTCTAAAAGGATAAGAAGGAATCTCAAGGGTTTAAAGGCTCAAGGTGTCTAAGTGGTGGAAGAGGGTTTAAAGGGTCTTAAAAAGTCAAAAGGGTATAAAAGGTATAAAATACTCTCAAGGGGTCTAAAAGTTGAAATGTCTAAAGGGTATGTTCCAACAGTAGTTGCAGGTATAAAGGGTCGAAGGGGTTTAAGGAGTCTAAAATATCTAAAGAGGGTTTAATAATTTTTAGTTTAAGGGTCGAAAAGTCAAGGGGTCGAATGTGTGGATAGGTCTTCAGGAGTCTAAGGGGTCGAAAGGGTCTGAAAAAGTTTTAAGGGTTGGGGAGAGGGGGAAGGATGGGGTGAAAACGTCAGCGGGGAGTCGGAGCAAAATATGGGGCGGTGGAGAGGAGGAAGAAACAGCGTGGGGGAAGGCAAAAACGGGTATGGGAAGTGAAAAATGATGGGTGGGAGGTGGGGTGAAAACGCTGGTGGGGGTGAGAAGGTGGGGTAAAAACACTGGTGGGGATGGGAGGGTGGGGTGAAAACGCTAAATGGATGGGGCAGGGCCAGGTGAAAATGCTGGTGTGGGTCGAAGGGCAGGGTGAAAACACCGGTCAGGGTGAGAGGGCGGGGCAAAAACGCCTGTGGGGGTCGGAGAGTGGATTGAAAACGATGGTAGGGTAGGGTGAGAACACTGGTGGGGAGAAAACATTGATGGGGGTGTTTGGATGGGGCAAAATGCCTGTTGGGGGAGAGTGGGTTGAAGTGAAAATGCCAGCGAGTGATAGGGTGGTGTGAAAACACAGGCGGGGAGGGCGAAAACACCGTTCGGGTGAGGGGGTGAAAAGGCCTGTCTAGGAGGGGGTGGGTGGGGCGCTGCTGGCGAGGAAGGGGAGGACAACAACGCCAGGTGCGAGGGAGGGGAGTGGTGAGAGGAAAATGCTGGCAGATGTTTGATGACAGAAAAATGTTGAGTAAGGGAACTGTTTTTAGCTTATCTGGAATTTAAATTCCAGATAAGGTATTGTCATGCCCACCGTCCATCCGTCTCCTATTTCAACTTTTCCGAGCAAACCACAGGGCTGATCCGGCTGAAATTTGGCAGCAACGTTCCTCTCCTGACTGGGAACAGGCATTGCAAAGCTCGTTCCAGTCAAGTGACTTTAAGTTGGGCAAAATGGCTGACTTAGTAAATTTCTTCAAAAATCTTCTCCAGACACACCAGTCAGAATGCTACCAAATTTTGGTTGCAACATTATGCCAGGGTAGGCATGTTAATGAAATTGCGGAAGTATGCCCACAATGTGACCGGAAGTGTGCCAAAATGGTGGAATTCATAAATGTTTGGGAAAAAGATCACCTAAATGCCTTCAAAAACCTTCCTCTCTAGACCCACCAGTCAGAATGCTACCAAATTTGGGTTACATCAGGCCAGGGCCCAGATAAGCTACAGGTCCAGTGGTCCTATTTTTTGTATGCATTGTTGAGGCTCGACTGAGATATATGGTTTGCCCAAGAAAGATCATGGCTGAAAATTTGGCAAAAAGTCTGAGTGACTGAACTTCAAGAGGATTGCGAAGAAAGTAGATGGGAAGGTTTGCCAGACGGTCCTTTTAGAGAGAGTGTGAGATATGTCAAGATTGAAAGATGTATTCCAAGTGTTTGACCACATTGTGACTCTAACAAGGTCTGCAGAGAGGGAAGTGGCAGCTGTCTGCCGATCTGAAGGATGAGGGATGTTATGGAAAAGGTTTGACTAATAGGCAAAGATATAAAGAGGATTTTCCATGGAGTCAGAAAGGTCGTTGATGAAGACTAGGAATAGGATGGGGCCGAGAACACTGCATTGGGGCACTCCTGCCTTAACAGGGAGAGTAGATGAAAGGATTCCGTTGAGAGACATGCATTGACTAGTTTGAGGAAGTCAGTAAGCCATGTGTGGAGATGGCCTTTGATGCCATAAGCAGAGAGTTTGGAGAGTAAGATAGTGTGCCAGACTGTCTCGAGAGATGGCCCTGATATCATGGCTGATATTTTGGGCCCCCATCTATTGATTGGAGAGCAGAAGCAGAACATCCAGGGTAGAATGACTGGGTCTGAAACTGAACTGATGATCTAAGATCAGTCCGTTGGAGAAAAGGAAGGATTTGATATCAACAGAGAGGATGTTATTGCATGATATTGCTGATTATTGGAAGCTAATAGGTCTGTAGTTTAGGGGTTTGGTTTTTGCCCCTTGCTTCTGTATTACAGTGATGTTGGCTGACTTTAAAGCAGATAGAGGATGACCGAGGGCAAATTATATGGTGAAAAGAGCAGAAAGAGGAAGTGGAAGAGCAGGTTTTTAGGACACATGAGCTGATGCCGTCCAGTCTAGTTGCAGAATCAGAGTCAAAGGTTGCCAGAAACTCCTCCACTTTTTCAGGTGCAAAAGGTACAGGGTGCAGGAGCAGTTGGGTGTGACTGGGTAGGTTGGGTACAGAGAGTGAGGGGTTGGAGACAAGATTTGGAAGCAAACACAGAATTGAAGCATTAGGCCTTCTCACGAGCAGTCAGCAGTGGTGCCATTTGAAGTGAGGGAAGGGATGGAGGAGGATCATACTCCAGAGACAGACTTGACAAGGCACGATCAGGTTTTATAGGGAGACAAGTTTGAAAGTTCAATTTTGGGGATGGACAGATGTTTTCTGGCTCTCTTGAAAGAGAACACACTTGATGCAAGATTTGTGGAGTGATGTGAGGTTGCCTAGAGTCGGGTTTGCCTTCCAGGAAGAGAAGGGAAGTTGTTTCAAGGCAACTACCTCACGCAGGATTCAGTGTACCATGGGTGGGATGAAGGGTATGATAACTGAAGACAATATGGGATTGAGAGTTTGTGGTGAGCATGTTGAGGTCATGGAGAGATTCACTTACCTTGGCAGTGATATTCATGTCTCTGCCTGGCTGAGTCAGAAGTCAATAGACGTCTGGGTCGGGCCTGGGGAGTCATGGATTCACTGGATAATGGGGTGTGGCGCTGCCGGTACATGTGCGGGAGGACGAAAGTCTGAGTCTTCAGGTCCTTGGTGCTTCCAGTCTTGCTCCTATGGATGCGAAACTTGGACTCTGACCAAGGATCTGAGATGGAGACTTAATTCCTTTGGTACCAGGTCTCTTCGAGAAATCCTTGGCTATTGCTGGTCAGACTTTGTGTCCAACGAGCGGTTTCTGAGAGAGACTCAAATGAGATTTGTTACTTGCATAGTCCTTGAGCGTCAGCTGCGGCTGTCATGACATGTGGCTCGTTTTCCTGATGCTGATCCTGCTCATCAGATTCTCTCAGCGAGGGAGTCTCCTGAGTGGAGGAGGCCAATGGGCCGACCACATGCCTCGTGGTTGTAGCAGGTTTATCGGCATCTCAAGGAGATGGGGATGGGCCAGGCATCTGCCTGGGGGATGGCCAGACGGAG
>CM068962.1:80873013-80907713 GCA_035128595.1 Eptatretus atami | reverse complement strand
CCTGGAGTACCGGCGGAAAGTGGACGCAGCGACGCGCTGCTCTGGTGCATGCTCCCATACCTGACCTGAATATGGGATGGAACTGTGCCTAAGAGAGAGCAAGTTTCCATGGAAGAATTCCCAGGCTGAGTTGAGAGGGAGATGCTTCAGCTTCAGAAGCGGAGTGAGGGACGTTGTATGGAGTGAGTCTTGGAGGTGTTTGACAGGTTTGGGAAGGAAACCAAGTGGAGAAAAGTAAAGAGGTAGCGGAAAGAAGGAAGAGGAAATCTTGTGAAGACGAACATGTGGTGTGTTCCAGATGGGGAAATTCGGAAAAGGAAGCATTTTAAAATGTTATTAAAATCTTTTGAAGCAAGAAGCAAATCGCGTGAATTTAAAGGAATATGACTTCAATTGGGAGGAATTGAGAAAGGAAGAAGAAGAAGAAAAAAACACGAACAAAGGAAGGATATATAGGCAGATCGAGTTCATGGGGTTTTTTTTGGAGTGAAATTGTTTCTTTGAAGTAAGGCAATAAGAAAGTTGAGGAGTGTGAAAGATAAAGAAAGCGGAACAAAACACACGGTGTGAGAGCAGAGACAATTTGCACATGAAGATGAGGCCTTGATGAGTCGGCCAGCCACAAATTCGCCAATAATTCACACCAAGGTAAGTTTAAACACGGAAAAGTGGACAAAAACACAACCACGATCATAGGGACGAAAAGACAACAAACACATGGTGGATCTGGACCGGAAAAGCTAACTTTGATTACCTGGAAGGAGACACTGTACAAGCCAATGTCAAACACATTCACACATGAAAGCACAGGGAAGAGGGACATCAGATTCCAGCTGTACGCATTGTGATCAATCATCACTTCTTGTATCCTTTCTGTCCTTTCCTCTGCCAGTTACGGGGTATCTCCTATAACTGCCATATGCAGATAATGAAGGCCTTTTCTAACCACTCTTTCCACACCCCATCTTGTGCAACAGATGTAAAGTGACCGAGCATTGCTGACCGGAATAGTCTCATACACGTCAATTTGAGCTACACATCAACGCCCTGTCGGCTTATTTGATATCACAACAGCTGATCTGTAATGGCGGAGGGAAAAGACGCTGTGGGGGTGTGGAGGCAGGGCAAACACGGCATGTGTGGGGGTGTAGAGGGACAAACACACCAGGATGTGGGGGTCAGGATCTACAAACAAACCAGCACCTGGAGGTGAGGATCGACAAAGACACAAGTATGTGGGGATGGGGATCGACAAACACCAGTACATGGTAGGATGGGGGGGGGGCAGGAAGGAGGAGAGAGAGGGACAAACACACCACGACGTTGGGGTGTGGGGGGGGAAGAAGAGAGACACCAGAACGTTGGGGGGGGTAGGAGGAGGGGAGGATAAACACAGCAGAATGTTGCAACGGTGGAACAAATGGGAAAAACAAGCAAAGCAGAACCATTTTTGCTCCTGTGTTGACCGATAATGCTACATACTTTGGTTTATCTGCTCCACCTTCACTCAGAAATATTTGATTATGGTGCGTTTTACATTTTGAGTGAAAAGGGAGGTAATAAGATTTAATCTTCATATTTAAAATTTATCACAGAGCACCACACAAAGATATTTGACAGAAAGGAATGCCATGCTGGGTAAAGGATTTGACTGCATTGCAGAAGGAGCAAGCCATACATGTCAGTCTCTTGTTGAGTGACACCAATCATGCTTGGGCCTTGGATTCCAAGGTGAGATTTTGTCATCAGTCGAGATGACAACCATACTCTTAAAGTGCTGCAGATGAAGGCCTTGTGCACTTTTGTTTTGTCTGCAGTTGAGGCTCATGGTGGAGTGAGAACACAGAAGGGAGCAGAATATAACATAACAGAAGGAAGAGAACAGTGGAAAGAGAAGACGGGGTTGGGGGGAACACATCAACAGAAGGGCAGAGGGACAAAACAGAGGGAGACTTGGAGGAAGAAAAAGAACAAGGAGAGAGGGAGGACACAGGGGTGAATAATCTGGATAGTAACAAATTCTCAATCACAGAAGTGGAAGGGAAAACTGAGGGAGAAGCAGACATGGAACAACAAAAAAGAACCAGACTTGGGGAGGGTAAATAATGGTAGAAAATATCATGGGTATGGATGGATGGCCTGAAATGGTGGTGAACAGCCATCTTGAAGCCTTGGGGAGAAGAATGGGTTTGAACAGACCAAGGAAGTTGGTTCCACAGGAGAGAAAAGATGAGCAAATGAGTGGAGCTGGTTAAGTGAGCCTGGATTTTTGGAGTTTCAGAAATGGGTTACTGGCAAATCATGTGAGTTCACTTTTTTTTTTTTGAATGAGGAACATGTTGCAGGGAGAACATTGTACACTAAAACTGAGTAACAAAATGAACGCTCTGAAGAATTCATGCAGGTCCTGTCCTAGAGGCCAGCCTGGAGCTGTGACTGTCTCCGATGATCTTTCTTGAGCCTATGTCCATGGAGATCCAAAGACTACATCTCTGGCCCCAGTTGATTACAAAAACAATTTGGAGGATAAGCAATATGGTCTTTCTAGATATTGAGTGAGTGGAACTTCGCAGCATTGAACAACATAGTTCAGATTTTAGTCAGTCCCCCCCTCCCCCACCCCCCCCCCCAACAAAAAAAATAGTGGAAGACGAAGCAACACACAACATCGCAATGGGGTGAGTGACTGTCCAGTGTAAGCCGTCCTAATTGAAAAACTAAATTATCCTGACAACACCAATGAAAACTTCAGATCATGGATGAAGAAAACTTCTCCAGGATCCCAATGTAGATTCTGCAACAATGTGTGGGCAAGATCCCCACAATACATTCTGTGTATTCATTCAGAAAGCATTTACTTCACCTGTTTGGATTCCTCGAGGTCATACATGACGAGCAAGGGTAAAATTCTAGAGATGAGGAGCCAGCTGTGTTGCACTGCAAGCAGTGAACCTAATGGACTAGGAATATTCGGGAAAAGACAATAAACTGTGCAATATTTTGTAAAATATCAGTTAAGGAACTGCGATTAGAACAAAATACCACATAGAGTATAATATAAATAAGTAAAAAAGACATATAATGCTACACGGAGTTAAAGGGCTAGCCCATATTTATGTACAACTAAAATGGCCACCAGTCTACCAGTTGGCTTTCTTTGATCAGATCGCAAAAATAAAATGAGGGGCACGTGTATGCCATCATGTGCTGTGTTTGTGCCAAGTTTGAATAAAATCGGATCATGCATGTCTGAGAAATGGTTGGGGACACATTTAAGTAACAAAATGTCCACCAGTCGGCCATCTTGGATCTGATCTCGAAAAAAAACTGATGTGCATATACACGTCGTCATTCATTATCTGGATGCCAAGTTTGAACAACATTGGATGTCCGAGAAATGTTTGATAACGTATTCAACATCGGTTTTTTTTTACAACCAAAATGGCCGCTAGTCGGCCATCTTGGATATGATCTTGAAAAAAAACTGAAGTGCATATATACGTCGTCATTTATTATCAGGATGCCAAGTTTGAACAACATTGGATGTCCGAGAAATGGTTGAGGACGTGTTCAACATGGGGGTTTTTTTTACAACTAAAATGGCTGCTAGTCGGCCATCTTGGATCTGATCTCAAAAAAAATGACGTGCATATGTAAGCCATCATTCATTATCTGTGTGCCAAGTTGAACAAGGTCGGTATTTGTGTATGCATGTCTGAGAAATGGTTGAGGACTGTTCAACATCAGGTTTTTTTTACAACGAAAAATGTCAGTCGCTTGTTGAGAGTCGGCCATCTTGGATCTAACCAGAATGGCTAGTCGGCCATCTTGGATATGACCTCAAAAAAAATGACATGCTTATGGAAGCCATCATTCATTATCTGTGTGCCAAGTTTTAACAAGATCGGTAAATTAATGTCTGAGAAATGGTTGAGGACGTGATCGACACCGGGTGTTTTTTACAACTAAAATGGCCACCAGTCGGCCATCTTGGATCTGATGTCGAAAAACAATGACGTGCTTATGTATACCATCATGTATTGTCTTTGTGCCAAGTACAAATGAAATTGGTCCATACATGTCCAAGATATAGTTGCGGTCCAAAGTCCGAAGTCCAAAGGGGGCTAATAATATCACTCAGTGGTGGTATGGTTAGTGAATCCACTCAAGAGTCTGGGAAGTCAGTGGGTCAATTCCAAACCTGGCCAAAACATACCAAAGACTTCAATCTCCCTCTATCGAGTGCAGCCTGTAGCTGCTGGTTGCATCATTGGTTGGGACGCGGCTATGCCGCTGATGCAGTGTCCCCCTTACCAGTACACTGGTGCTCATTTTGCCGACCTCGGAAGGATGACAGGCTGAGTCAACCTCCTGGTGTATTTTAATTCAGTGGCCAACAGGGCTTTAACTCAGGACCCTAGGATCCCAAGCCGCCAACCTAACCACTAAGCCAACACCAGGCTAAAAAGACTTCAATATTGGCACATGTACCTGTATTTGATGCTCAGCATTTAGAGGATAGAGCATAGATAAACCACCGCGAATGGATTAGCCCCAATGGTAGAATGGGGAGATTTCTCCCTAAAAATCCCTCACTGGCTGCATAGATAAAAGCAAGAGCACTTAATGGTGCTGTCAGTACCCAGCATGATCTGGGAAGTAACTCCCCAAAGGTCAACGGCTATGTTTGTCTGAAGTCAGGTTCCATGTTGTCTGCTGTCTGTATGAATGTGTCTAACCTAGTGGTGTATATGACTAATTACAACTCACAGATCTAAGCCTAAGTTGGACAGCAAAATCACAGAACTGTCTGCTGTTAGGTGGATTGACCGAAATCCTTCATCAAGTTTCCGTACTTGACAATCATTCATAATGTGGTGACAACAGTCACAGCTTCTGTATTTGTGGAGGTGGTGTGATGTCCTTGCATGGAGAGTATGGATCCTGTTAAGAGAAAACAACTTTTCCAGGGGTCTTTGAAACCTGAAGGCTCTTCTGTCGGATTACTCACCAGTTCTCTGTTAGCAATGTTGCTGTCTGTCCAGAGATTGCGCCAATTGTAATTTTATGTTAAATCCCGCATTACTCAAAACATTTGCAGAACCAGAAAGGTTTGAGGTACTTGAGTAGCATATTTGGTAGGTTCTGCAGATCTTCATGGATTGGAAGCTCTGGGTTGGCTTTGATGCAGTCAAACTCTCTCAGCATTCTTTCCTTCCGGCACACACCATGGGGTGGGATGTTAAAGCAGGACCGGGAGCCACCACGTGGGTGTTGATTTGAGTGTTCCGCTAATTATCCGCAACAATGTTTTCAGGATAGTGTCCAAGTGTTTTGTGTGCCTACTCTTTGCCAAACAGAACAGCAGTCGACTGCAGCATACACAAGAGCAAGGCTTGCAGTGTGAAGAGTGTATTCACGTGATCTCCAGCTGGCACCCACTACTTTGTGGATGATGTTTACCCTGGTCTTGATCTTTTTCTGTGACATTTTAGGTGTTCGCGGAACGTGAGACTGAAATAAAGGGAAACTCCAAAGTACTTGGGGAATGGTTCATTGACTGGTTTGTTGCAAAAGGAAACCTGGAGTTTGCTGTTAGTCAGTCAGTTGCTGAGATGGAAAGCAGCAACTGAAGTCTTCATTGGGTTTTGGCAGAGGCACCAGTAGATTAAGTATTGCTCCATTACCTTTAAGTCCTGGGACAGTGCAGTGCAGAGATCTTCAATGTTGATTACCGTGGTAGCAAGCGCAGATCATCTGCGGAGGCAAACCTTCTAGAGGTGGTACAAGGCATATCACTCACATATATGTTGAAGAGGATTGTAGCTAAAATAGACCACTGGGGAAAGACCATCATTCAGAGTCCGTATGGTGCTTGTTTGCTCTCAGAATGAAACCCTTTATCTTTGACTGCTAAGCATAGAAGAAAGCACATACATTGTGGCTTGGCACTGGAAAAGTCTGGCAGCTTTCAGCAGAAGACATGTCGCCATACCGTATCATACACTGATGAATGGTCAATTAGTGCAAGACCCGTCTTGAGTGCACGTTGTTAGCCAGCTTCAATGTGGGTGGTAGGTGGAAGTACTTGATCAACACAGCTCCTTCTAGGTCTGAAGCCAGCTTGGTCCTTGGGAAGGTTATGCTCTACCAGCGGTGAAAGCCTGGCCAGGACGTGTATGTCGTACATAGCAGAGATATGGGCCGATAGGTAGCCTGGTGTTGGCTCAGTGGTTAGGTGCGGTTGGGATCCTAGGGTCCTGAGTTCAAGCCCCATCGGCCGCTGAATTAATACACCAGGGGTGACTCAGCCTGTCATCCTTCCGAGGTCGGCGAAATGAGTACCAGTTCCAGTGTGTGTATTGGTAGAGGGGCACTGCATCAGCGACACAGTCACGCTTCAAGAAATGATAGTTACCCCAGCAGCCAAGCTGCCATACGACCACAACCAGCCAATAGGTTCAAACATGGGGTTTCCCTGGCTGAAGGGTTTCCCTGTGCATATGTGACTTGTGGGTTTGAGAAAGTCTCTGAGGCTCAAAGAGGAGCTGTCGAGAACAAGTGTAATGCTACTTAAACACATTACCCAATCAAGTGGAGAAAAATAAACCAAAAAATGATTCTTTAGTGTAATGGTCAAATACGGCATCTATTTGACACTTGCACCAAATATACAAATCATTCTTGGAATTAAAATAAATTCTACAGGGCACATGACAGAGCTGAATAAAAAGAAGAAAAACAAAGAGTACCGAGCCATGTGGAGATGTGGTTGGCATAAAGCATCTTATTTTCTAAACAGGGAAAGCTAATGCAACTGAGGTTAACTTTTGTTCACTCCTTAAGGCTCACAAGAGGGTGTCCATCCTGAGGAAAGCCAGAAAATAGCATGCAAGTCTCAACTCTCCAACTTGTCCCCTTCCTCAAAGTCACAGTGTCATCTTTTCAAGTCTCTCTTTGGTGTATGCTCCCTCCTCATCTCAAAACGCATGATTGCAGACTCTGCCACAGATAAGGCAGAATGCCTAAACTCTCTTTCACTCCAAATTTCATATACCCAACCCATCTCATTGTGTTCCCATCTTAAGCCAACATACCTACTCTCCACTGGACTCTGTCATTCTCACCTGTGAAAGTAGAGAAAGCTCTGTCTAGCCTCGACCCTTGGCGATGGTCCCAGATGGTATCAGTGCTCATATTTTCAAATCGTGCTCTGCCATTCTTCATCTGTCACCCTTTTGAAACTCACAGGGTCGAGGCCTGACATGGAAGTCCTGCATTGAGGTCCACACCCTGCATAGAAGTCAGCAAATATCGTTCCCATCCAAATAAGGGTGCAAAAGCAGACCCGAATAACTACACACCAATTAGATTGCTTCCAATTACAAGCAAGCCCATGGATCCAACATTTATTTTTAATATCACCTTCTTCATTTTCAAACAGCTGTTCACCACCTTATCACCCCATCCAAATCCTCGATCTTTTCTACCCCGTTAATCCACCCCAAGCCCACCTCCTTCAAATTCCCTGCTTCCTTCCTGAAAGTCCCTGTATGCCCATCTTGTATACCCCATCCCTCTCCCTTCCACAGATCTCCTAATGTATCTGTTCCCCACTATTTTGTCCTTCCACTCCCGCCCCTCTTGCCTCATGCCCCCCCCCCTTGCTGTGCATTGTGTGTTAGCTCTCATACGAAACTCGACAAGGTATACAAAAAAAACCAAACAACAAAAAAACCCAGCCATTTCTGACCATCAGTTTTTGACGAAGAATACCTAATCCCAGTTTGGCAGACAACAGCTTGTCTCTGTCTCTGTCTCTGTCTCTGTCTCTGTTCTCTCTCTCTCTCTCTCTCTCTCTATTCTGATCTAGAAATTAGACACTCGTCTGATAAATGGAATATGTCCTTCAATCCTGGAATATATCAGTTGCACCCCATCACTTTGGAAGGATAGCCAAACGTACCTTATTCTTTGGTTATTCACTGGATGAAATTCACTCTCTTGAACATCTAGGCCTCAACATCAGCCATGACATCTCCTGGGCTGACCACATACCAAAGCTGGCTTCCAAAACCAGTCGCAGACTGGGCTTCCTTCGTCATTCCCTTTCTTGAAAAATCAGAACTCACGGTTTACCAGGCCTTTGTCCACAGCTTAATGGTGTAGTGCTCTCCCTTATGGGCTGGCACCCCTGCATCACATCCATCTCTTCAATTCTGCGTGAAAACGTTTCTAAGTTACTAGAATCTCCCGTGATGAGGTCAAAGCACAGGCTCTGTTGTTCTCATCATCGCAAGCAGTTCAGTAGTCTGTTTTCCAGCATACTCAAATATTGCTCCCTTGACTCTTTGTCCTCCAAACCTCCCCATCTACTCCAGGATGCATGCATTCTTCCAGTAATCCCCTTGTGGATAAAGTTCCAAAATCCAGGCTGATGGCACAAAACATATTTATTCCTCACATCTCTAAGGAACCAGCTTCCAGAGGCTGTTCTGTCTCACTATTCTCTACAGGACAAGCAAGCAAGCAAGCAGTACAACGCCATGTTGTCATCCCCAATTCTGACCCATGATCTTTATTAACCCTAATAACCTTTCCTAATCCAACCATATTACTTGGAGTTTCAGTATTTCCTCCCATCCTCACTCTCATTTCCTGTTTAATTCATTTGATGTTTATCCCACTGTCAGATCTCCATACTCTTTCATGAGCCTCATTCCTATAAAGAAAAAAAAGAAATAACCTGTAATGTTCAGAGCAACTGAACAGTATGGTCAACTCAACTCTAAATCTGATAACAATCAAATCTGATTCAAGACCAAAATTTGCTAAACTAGTAACACCCGCTCCCACTGGGAGCAAAATATGGTGCCGATACCCCCTCATTAAAGCAGGGACATAAACTTGCACTATTTGACATATACAGGTGAAAATTGCAAGACTCCCCAGACTGGCCCAACCTTTCGATTCTACAATGATCAGATGTACACACATACAGAGATCTGCCCTATTTTAATATAGCAAGAAACACCCGCTCCCTCTGGGAGTGGCCTGGGGGAGGGAGGTGATGAGGCAAATATATTTCCATAGCTCGTAATCCCACTTCCTGCCAGCAGGGATCAGCAAACTACTTGCACCATGCCTTGTGTACAGGCGAAAATCATCATCTCGCCACCCTATTGGGGGGGGGGGGGGGGGGGGGGGGGGGGGGGGGTGGGGGTTACTTTGTGCCCGTGACTTTACCCTGAGTACCTCCAGCACATATGCAAAATGTGGTGGAGATTGGCCCAGCCATTTTTAATTGTATAATTATCAGATGTACATACAATACACAGAAAATTCGCCATATTTTATATAGTAGGATAAAGATCAGGAAACAGCACAAAGCCCGATACAAGAAGTCTATGGTCAGGTGAAATGAGGGTTAGAAGACACTTTTGATTCAACGGGGAGGAAGGAAGCTTTGGATTGTTCCTTGAGAAAGTCCAGGAGGTTCGGAGATCCACACTTTGGTCAACGTGATGGGGGCCGTAGCAGCTAGGTTGCATCCTGGCAAATTATTGTTCCCGGTGGAGTTAAATTGGGATGGCACCAACAAGAGAATCAATTATAGTCCAGGTGTAGCAGAGTGAGGTCACGTAAACCAGGAACGTCACCACTTTCAAGAGGTCACGTAAACCAGGAACAACATAGAAATCCAAGAACACTACATTGGTAAGCACGAGCCACCAATGGCAGGGTAGGAGAAAGAACACCAGCTAAGGTATTGCTAATGAGCTTGAAGGAAATCCACAACGAATTAAGAAAAACCCCGTGGATCTATCAGGAAGGGGAGGAGGAGCGGCATGGGTGAGGATGGGGGTGAAGGGGAGAAGGGTGCGGGTGAAGGGGGAGAAGGGTGGGGAGAGGGGAGATGGACATGGGGAGGGGTGCAATTTTTTTATGCAAATGTTTATCGTTATAGCGTCACACCCCGGTGTGAGGGGGTATTACAAGTCAATATAAAATACCCAAATTCTCTGCATGAAAACCATAGACGTCAAGAAATAGGCAAGTATCATTTATAATATCATACTGTTTGAGGGTTTGTTTTACTTCCATGCACACCTGAACCACTGGACGGAATGAGATGATAAATGGTGGTTTTACTTTGGATGTATACGTATATGGTTAGGTTGTAGACAGCCAAAAAAAAAACTTCCTGAAATTGGAAAAATTATGAAAACTGAACAGCTGGATGGAATTAATTTGAAACTTGTGGTTGTACTCACAGGGTGTATGGGAGTGTTTTAGGGGCAAACAATTTTTTTTTTTTTTCATAGCCAAGGGGGTTCAGGATGGGGAGAGGAGGGCCCCAGTTCTCTCCACGTAAATGTCTATCATTTAGCACCACCTGGTGGAAACCGGTATTACAAGTCATAAATCAAAAGTTGGGGAATGAACATGTCAATAAGGATCGGATATTCTCTAATCTATCGAACTGCACTAGAACAATAGAAGTACAAAACCAGATATATGGTCGGAAAGAAAGGTACTCATCAACTTTTGAATCGTCGTATTTGCTGACCTCTTTCGAGACAAATGTGGCTTGGAACAACTCATTATTTTGTCACTCATTGTTTGAAACTCGATTACAGCTTATGTTCTTCTTTCAGAGCAAAAGTTTGCAGTGAAGCAAATATGGCTAAACAGCCTTTTTCACATGAAAAGCCAATTAGACATTGTTGAATCACAAATCCTTATACAAGGCAAGAAAGAAAAGTCTATCGGTTCAACAACAATAGTTTAATGAACCTTTTACAAATCAATCACAATACATATTAAAATAATTGGAACACAACAACCTGTTAACATTTTGTGACATCTTGGAAGATTTAAATCAGGATTACCTTATTTTCAGCTTCTCACTGTCAAGGATGTCATGTACAGCACAACATGCAAAAGATAAATCCTTCCCAACCAATTCCACTTGGAAATAACCAGTAGTGTTCAAAAAAGGGGCACCTGTCGTGCCACATTTTACATTATTGGACTCAAAAGCTTTTTTTCTTAATGGAAACCCAACTCACTTCAGCTAACCTTTATTCTATGCAAAATAAACGATTCATTGCTTTGGATTGAAGCTCCTGGTAATTTTTTTGAACCTTATTTTGCTAAAAAAAAAAAAATTAAACCTTATTTGGAGTCTGCCTATTACAAAGCTGGAGCATCGTATAAGTCATTTGAGTCAGTTACAACAGCGCAAGATTTTCTGTGTTTTAATGCATCATCCTAGACTGGTTGCTATTTCATATGTTTATAATAAATTATTATTTGGCTTCATCTTACCTCCTTCTCAATGTTAACCATTCATTTGTTTGAGTGTACAGTTTTTCCTTCTTCTGGTGTTAAATTGTCATCTCAAACATTACCTGTTCCTTCCTATTCATGTTTTCGAATGATTCATCAATTTTCATTTTGGGTTCCTGCCTCTCAAAGGTTGAGAAACCTTCTCGCCTCCCCCCATTTTACCACCTTGGATGTTCTTTGCCTCATATGATGTTGTGAACAACACATAATGGAATGGAATACATTTATAAATCTCTTAACTTTCAGTTCATAACTGTGTACTCTTGATAATTTACTCCCAATTTTAGTTATATTTATAGATGCAATTTCATGTCATTCCCCATCGTTTCCTACAATCTTCATTAACCCCATGAACAATTCCCAACCAAACCCTCTTTGGGGTTGGGGCTCTTACTCTTCTGTTACTGTTTATTAATTCCTTGGCTTATTGTGCCCAAGCATTGCCCCTCTGCTCACCTGTCAGTTCATACTCTTTGAAGTGTGATATAATCTTTTTTAAAATTATTTTTCTCTGCAAACTGCAATGAGCGTATTTCATTTCATCCGCAACTGCTCTCATCTTGCATGCACTACACAGTGCTTTGTCTGTGCCTATTGGAATGGGGATTTGCACCTTATGGATGGAGCTAGAGGGAAAATAGGGGTGACTTCTCTCCAAGAGAAAGAAGAGAGCAAAAGAAGATGACGAGTGGGAGAGTGTATGCACCTACGTTTGATGTGGATTCAGAGCCAGGACAGACTAGGTATGTGATCGGGGAAAGGACACAGACGGACTTACGTTGAAGGCTGCTGACCAGTGGTTGTCTGGTGGGCCATCACCATTACAAGCCAGGTTTCAAGCAGGTCTGCCAATACGAGGCACTGTGCGGCACGACGATGAGAAAGGAGAGGATGACGCATGTTTGCCTGCAAAAGTGATTAACTCACTTCAAAAATGTTCAAACTGCAACTGGACAAGTTGAGCCGTAACTCGAGGAAAACAGACGTTGTTCTGGTCACCCTCTTCTTCTTTCGTGTGGCGTGTCTCTGAGTTGTTTGTATATGACGTGAAGTTAGCTGTTTTCAGCCAGCCACGGGCCCTTGTGGTCAGGTGCTGCAGTTCTTGCCCTCCGCCCTCTAGAGACGAGGTGATGTATGGGGCAGTCTTGGACAAGATGATCTGCAATATGGGGGAGGCCACACTCACAGTCAAATGAATCAGCAAGGTTCCAGAACATGTTGCGATGGAATCTGCCAACACCCGTTCAGAGCTGGTTAAGACCACAACATTCCTTCCGAGACAGACACAACCAAGGGGCTTGGTGGAACAGGGGAGGTGTTGCAGACGGCCACTGGGTTGGTAAGTAAAACACCATTGCTTCATCTGCCACGTGTGTTTGCTCACATCATAATCTGCTATGATATAGGTTTGAGCGACTCGTACAGGGCTTGTGGCCCTTAAGACTTTGGGGAAAGGGGGGGGGGCATATATTTTCTCTTTGCTTGTTGTACAAGGGGTGGCTGGGTTCTGTGATGCATTGAGGGCTGCTTGTCTAGTTATGGCTGCTCGTCTAATGTGATGGGGATGGATGCTTGCGAGGACTGGGAGGTGATGGGTGGGAGTAGGGTGAAGGCATCCGCTGATGACCCTCAAGGAAGAGTTGAGGTGCACATCCACATTCTTAATGTGGTGGCTTCTTCCCCATGCGGACATAGTATGCTGCAGGCGTGTGCACGAGGGCAAGTGTTGAGGTACATAAGGTTGTGGTGAAATCAGCTCCCCAGTCGTGCCAGGCTAGTTGGGTGAATAAGGTTAACTCAAGCAGCTGTTTTCCCTGATACTTTCTCTGCATGCTGCCTGAAGATCAGGGACCGGTCCATTTGCACTCGCAAAAAATTCTGGTCATCGAGTGATGAGAAAGGGAAGGAAGTCATGTCCAGGATGATCAAAGAGCTGATTGCTGTAGACCAATTCAGCATATGGAAAACATGATCTTCAAAATCTTTGCGTTACTGTGAAAGACCCAAAGAATGACTGTGGCCGCTTGAATACATTCTACATCTTGCTTTCTATACAAGTGTTCGATATGACAGATTGCCTAATTTGGATTGTTCCTTTGTTGTTGCTATCGTACATTATTGTGTTGATTGTTGACTTCTTATCTCATCACAACTGGATATTATATTACACCCAAGCTGGTGTATTGGGAAGTCATTTACTTTTAAACATGCTGTGACCAGGATTGTGGGGCAGGTTGGAAGCGTTTGGATTTTTGGTTTCGGCCAAAACAATGCCCCGTCATCTTGCTGTTCCATAACCATTGAACAATGCATTGAAAAAGTTCTTCTTCCCTACGCATGCTTTGTATGATCAATTACTTTTGGTCTGTCATTGTTTTGTGCACATTATCCAGTGTGTTTCAAAAGTAACAGTGCAGTGAATGAGATACTTATGTTTCATGTCCTTGTTAATCTTAAAATTAAAATGTATGCTTGTTTACTTGCAGGCATCATTGACTCACTCAAGTCAGATGTCCACAATGTTTTTGTTGTATTTGACAATAAATACTTTTTCTCTGAAAGTCTGAAGTCTTTTTTGCACAAGAGGCATTAGGTTTCTACTGCACTGTTTCTTTTGAAACACAGTGTCCAAGACTCGTTCCACCACGAGCCTTGGAATCATGTGCCCAAAACAATGCGAAGGAGGAGAAAAACACAAGGTAGAAAACAATACAAGGGAGTAGGTGGAGATGGATTAAAAAAAGAAATGAGTTTCTACAACTGGAGTTGAAAGGAAGAATCACGAGATACCTTCACATTTAGCACTTTTTAAATGACAATGACAAAAAGCTGTTTTCTTGTCAAAATATAGGCATCAGTGTCTCAGCAGCTATGGAAGCATTCTTGGTTGCTGTGAAAGTCACAGATATGTCAACGTGTTCAGACCATAGCAGCAATGGTGTGAAGGGTCAAGGGAAGGGACGCAAGCAGCAGGAAAGTCAGGAATGAGTGAGTTTAATCACCTATTGTTCAAGATTACCTTACCATTTCACGAGATCTTGCATTGTACTGGAACGAATGGACAACCAAAAGCCTCATTTGGGAGCAACCAAACAAGGTGAAGCAATCACGGTGAAACTCAATTGCACTTTTAACAATGGAATTAGCTGTCAGTAGAGTCAAGAAACCCAACAATTAAAAAAATCATCAAAAAATAGCTATTGACACTAAATAAAATTTTAGTCTGGAGGAAGTGGGGGGAGAGGATGGGGTGGGGAAACAAACAAACAATCTCGCAATGACTACTCAGCTCAAAACAGACGATTCTTCTCAAAAACGTAACCAAGAAATACGTATCCAAAGTGTTTTAAGTCCTCGTTTATGATGGAATATATCTTATTACCTTTTATCCAAGTTTATACTTCTCAATGACTGCCCATATTTAAACATTCTTACAAATTCAGCTGTGCACATGTTTGGCTGCTATCCCAGTTTCTACAGTTCTGCAGAAATATCATTCAATACAATGGCAAATCTGAACAATGCGGTAGAGCAGAGGCACTTGCGATCAAAGAAAATAAAGCTTTGTCGGGAACATACAAACAAGAAACCGTGTGCTTATTCAGTGGGTCATTTCATTTCTTGCAAAAACTGGCTGTCTTTTTGAAAACATCAACCATCAGTTATTAGTCGTGGCAACACTCGAAAACAAATGTACATAATCAGGCAAGGTAAGAGATATGTTAACCGGAGTCAGATGGAAAAAAAGCTGTCCGTGCTAACCTAAAGCAGTGTTCTTTGAAAATGATAATTATATAAAGCCCAGAATAATGTGTGAGAGTGTGTACCAGTGCAGATTTTGCAGTTAAGGTCAAACAAGTGTGCCTTGTGCTGATCAGTCGTGTCGTTGAGCATGCTTGAAAGGAAGTCTCTCTGCACTACCTCGCTCTTCTCCTCCTGGAAGCTTTCCTCACCATCCTGCCACCCACGCAATCATGATAATTCAGAACATTAGTCATTGTAAATATGGAATTATTTTTTCAACAAGCTACCCTGCAAGAAGGTGAGTTTTATGGTTATCAGCAAATGGAAGTTTTCTTTTCTGAATGTCCATCTGCTCGCACATGCACCAACTGCATCAGCATACATCAATCGTCAAAAATGCATGATGAGATTTTTGCTTGAACAATAACGACAAAAACAAGCAAGAACCAAACGATCGAACAGCAGAGTGGCCAAAAGGTGTTCCTTGTTGACAACATCTCCAAACCTCAGAATCTGGGTCCGGTGGGATCTCTTCAATGTCCACCTCCATCCTATTCGACTTGAAACCTGTCTTCCTATCAGGGTCCCACTGCTCTCTCTTCATCTACACACAAAAGGCCAAAGTAATTTGCAGGTTTTGTGAGACAAGCCTCATCAGCAACAGTTAGATTATTCACCAGCAGAGCTTAGGCTGCACCACCAAAGTAAAGATTTACTGTAAACAATATTTTATACTGATAATTATATATATATATATATATATATATATATATATATATATATATATATATATATATATATATATATATATATATATATATATAAAGTGGGAGAACAAGTATTTGATACACTGCTGATTTTGCAGGTTTTCCCACTTACAAAGCACGTAGAGGTCTGTAATTTTATCATAGGTACACTTCAACTGTGAAAGACGGAATCTAAAACAAAAATCCTGAAAATCACATTGTATGATTTTATTAATATTAATTTGCATTTATTGCATGAAATAAGTATTTGATCACCTACCAACCAGTAAGAATTCCAGCTCTCACAGACCTGTTAGTTTTGTCTTTAAGAAGCCCTCCCATTCTCCACTCATTACCTGTATTAACTGCACCTGTTTGAACTCGTTATCTGCATAAAAGACAGCTGTCCACACTCAATCAATCAGACTCCAACCTCTCCACAATGGGCAAGACCAGAGAGCTGTCTAAGGACATCAGGGACAAAATTGTAGACTTGCACAAGGCTGGGATGGGCTACAGGACAATAGGCAAGCAGCTTGGTGAGAAGGCAACAACTGTTGGTGCAATTATTAGAAAATGGAAGAAGTTCAAGATAACAGTCAATCTCCCTCGGTCTGGGCTCCATGCAAGATCTCACCTCGTGGAGCCTCAATGATCATGAGAAAGGTGAGGGATCAGCCCAGAACTACACGGCAGGACCTGGTCAATGACCTGAAGAGAGCTGGGACCACAGTATCAAAGAAAACCATAAGTAACACACTACGCCGTCATGGATTAAAATCCTGCAGCGCACGCAAGGTCCTTCTGCTCAAGCCAGGCGCATGTCCAGGCCCGTCTGAAGTTTGCCAATGACCATCTGGATGATCCAGAGGAGGAATGGGAGAAGGTCATGTGGTCTGATGAGACCAAAATAGAGCTTTTTGGTTTAACTCCACTCGCCGTGTTTGGAGGAAGAAGAAGGACGAGTACAACCCCAAGAACACCATCCCAACCGTGAAGCATGGAGGTGGAAACATCATTCTTTGGGATGCTTTTCTGCAAAGGACAAGGACGACTGCACCGTATTGAGGGGAGGATGGATGGGCCATGTATCGCGAATCTTGGCCAACAACCTCCTTCCTCAACAAGAGCATTGAGATGGGGCGTGGCTGGGTCTCCAGATGACAACGACCCGAAACACACAGCCAGGGCAACTAAGGAGTGCTCCGTAAGAAGCATCTCAAGGTCCAGGAGTGGCCTAGCCAGTCTCCAGACCTGAACCAATAGAAAATCTTTGGAGGGAGCTGAAAGTCTGTGTTGCCCAGCGATAGCCCCGAAACCTGAAGGATCTGGAGAAGATCTGTATGGAGGAGTGGGCCAAAATCCCTGCTGCCACTCTGTGCAACTGGTTAAAAACTACAGGAAACGTCTGAGCTCTGTAATTGCAAACAAAGGTTTCTGTACCAAATATTAAGTTCTGTTTTTCTGATGTATCAAATACTTATTTCATCATAAAATGCAAATTAATATTTAAAAATCATACAATGTGATTTTCAGGATTTTTGTTTTAGATTCCATCTTTCACAGTTGAAGTGTACCTATGATAAAAAATTACAGACCTCTACGTGCTTTGTAAGTGGGAAAACTGCAAAATCGGCAGTGTATCAAATACTTGTTCTCCCAATATATATATATATATATATATATATATATGTAAGCAATAGTGAGTGAAAATACTCAACAAAATGGAGAAACATGCCTTGCTGTTCTCTCGTTCGCGCCAGACAGCAAGTTCACGTGAAGCCATCTCTTGTGGGCCAAGTCGAACGAGACGAGAAGCTGAAAGGTCTCCTCGAATAACACGACGGAAGAGACCCTGTAACAAGCAGATAAACAGATTACACTCTTGAGTGGGACGTAATGGATGTGGAGGAGAAAAGGTGGGAAACACAGAACCAAAAATTAATTACTCAATAACATGTTTTTCAATAAGTACACACTCCACCCCCAGCTGCAGAACTTTACCTTTGAGGCTTTACATATTTAAATGTTAAAGTTGCTTAACTCCCATCAACTAAAAATAAATTCTGATATCTTAATACCAATTATAAACACAAAAACGAATCTTAGCTCTTCTATGAGCTGAGGTTTTGTATTAAAAAATAACATAAACACATCAAATAAAAAGTTAACAAAACGAGCTTCTGTTTGATTATATGAACAGCAAAGTCCCAAATTAGGCAGGTACCTTAAAAAAAAAAAATCTCCAAGGCTGATGGTGGAGGTTGCACATATTTCACGTCGGACTAAAGTGTACTTGTACATGAACACGGGCAGCAGACAATGGATACATGAACACAGTACACGTGATTTGAACCAAGGATCCATGATTCAAATGCAATAATGCAGTAGATTTACACGAAAACCATTTTAGACTTAAAAAAAAAATTAAATTGCAAATTTTTCTTTTTAAATAGAATGCAATTGTCATATAATTAATCTGACAAATGATTAATTTTACCAAAAGTCTCGAGTAATGTATGCAAATGATTGCCCACTTATGATCGAAACTAAATTGACAAGTTGATGAGGTAATGATTTGAGAAGATATTTGGTAGCATTACTTCACCAAGATGACAGAATATTTGCATCAAAGGAATACGAGAACTGCCAAATAGGGTGCAATGCACTTACCCAACAAAACTTGTGAATGGAATTACGAGACGAAATAAGGTGAGCCATAGCAGAAGTGGAGGTGAAGTTCATATATAGTGCGTTCCTCAAACCAGTTCTGAACTTTAAGGGTTCAGTGGTGGATTATTTTTTTTTTTGTATACAGCGTCAAGAGCTAGAACACAGAACGGATCAGGACGTAACATAAGAAAAGTAACAGCAGGAAGAGGAAATGTCAAAAGAAGGGCCATAGGGGGAAATAAATGGAGACGGAAAACAAGGAGAATGCAGGGGGTGGCTAAGATGGATAGAGGAGCAAAATTGGGTGGGGCGGTGGGTGATTTAACAGGTGTAGAGAAGATAAAGGTTTTGGATAGAGGACAATCTGAGATAGTGGTGAAGAGCTGTCTGGAAGATGCAGAGGGAAGAATTAAATTGAAGAGAATGTGAAAGTTGGTTCCACAGGTGGGAAAAACGTGGAACAAATGAGTGGAGGTGAGCAGTGATTCTGGATTTTGGAAGTTTCACCAAAAGAGGGTTGATGGCAGACCGCATGCTACCTGCAGATACCTGGGGAGGTAGGGAGGGCAACAAAGCACAAAGGGGGAAGAGGGTGCAACACCAGAAGAGAGGCGGAACAAGACAGAGAGACCACCAACCTGTCGGCGATGGTGAAGTGATCGGCCAGGCTCACTTCATTGTGGGGAAATTACAATGATCTTGAAGACCTTGGTTACCACCACAGCATCAAGCGGATTAAGTTATGAGGCAGGGGCTCCAGCCCAGAGAGGAGAGCAGTATTCCATCAAGCAGTGAGTGGATGAAAGCCTTGAGGTGGATAGAAGTTCAAGTGTGCCAAGGAAAGACTTTGCATGACAGAGGATGCTGAGTCGGTGAATAGCTTAGGACAAGTTT
The DNA here is from genome assembly GCA_035128595.1 of Eptatretus atami. NCBI lineage: Eukaryota > Metazoa > Chordata > Myxini > Myxiniformes > Myxinidae > Eptatretus > Eptatretus atami. The sequence continues at coordinate 80,888,304 of CM068962.1, read as the reverse complement.
GAAATGTGGTTTGCCCAATAAATATAATGAGAGAGAGAGAGAGAGAGAGAGAGAGAGAGAGAGAGAGAGAGAGAGATAGAGATAGAGATAGAGATAGAGATAGAGATAGAGACACAGACAGACAGACAAAGCTTTAAACCATTCCAAATGTTTGAAAAGTTTGTGATTTTTGTCAACTTCTGAAGAGAGGGAAGAGGCTGAATAGAAGCAGCAGGTCCAAGGTAGACTGACCTGTTGTGAATCCAAATTGAAGATTTGAGATGATGTCATTGGAGAAGAGGAAGAATTTGTCAACTGCGATGATAGATTCATCGACCTTGCTGATGATTGGAAGTAAGATAATAGATCTGTAGTTAATAGGATTGTTTTTTTCACCTTGTTTATGAAATGTGGTGATGTTGGCTGACTTCCAAGCAGATGGAACATGACCGCAGGCAGGGGTTAGCATTCAGCAACCCAAATAAAAAGGAGAGCCATTTTTTTCAAATACGATCAAAAACACAATGTATAAAGAGCCAAAATGCATGTAACCCCAATTTCAATTATTGAACAAGAGGACAGAGACACACATTCATTTGTAATGTAACAAATGTTTTATGATGTTCACAAACTTTTTATATTTTGTATTTCCTCACACTTTACACATTTTTACCACCATCTTCGTGAGTCTCATCCCCAAACCTTCCTTCTCCCCTTCTATCTCTCTCTGGAGGACGCCAACATGCTTATCTGCTTGACCATCTCATTCAACACCATCATGTCAGAGGTCTGGCTAATGCAGACCCTCTGAGCTGGAGGTTTAAGACCTCCACGAATGACCAAATGATCTGCAAATTCACACTGCGTTCATCAGATTGTAATAACTTTAACCATATACATTCCTCCAAGGATCATTCAAATAAGACTGACTGTCGGTTGGTCACGCGGGAAGTCACAAGGCTGGAAAACATTGAGTAAATAATGGCATATTTAAAATGAATATGGGGGATAAGGAAAGTCAAGAGACTTTTAATAAACAGAAACAGATCTGGTAGTCAACAGCCACAAATAGGGCAGAACAGAGCATGCAAAGCTATCCACACAAGTGGAACCCCCCCCCCCCTGCTAACGGTTCTGAAATACCGGAATTACACCACTTCCTTTTTGGTGTTGCACACCCTGCCCTCTCTCTTGGCTCTATCCTTCCCTGGTTTCTGCAGGGCACACATTGTCTGCCAGTAATCCTCTTATTGTTAAACTCCAAAATTGATCAGGGTTGGGAGCCGCACACAAGTCCTTAAAGAGCCGCAGGTTGCAGACCGCCGACCTAGGACAAATGATAGGGTGAAAAGGGCTGAGAGAGGAAGTGCAAGAGCAGCAGAGCTGGTTTTTTGGACACGTGAGGTGATGCCGTCTGGTCCAGTTGCAGAGTAAGAGTCGAGGGTTGCCAGAAACTTCTCTACCTTCTCAGGTGCCAAAGACACAGAGTCCAGGAGTAGTTGAGTGTAAGTAGGTACAATGGGTATACACAGTGAGGGGTTGGGGATACATGATTTTAAAGCAAACACAAAATTGAGGCATTCAGCCGTCTCACGAATGGAGTCGGCTGTGATGCCATTTGAGGAGAGGAAAGGGGTATACACCAGATGCCATTTGAGGAGAGGAGCATACACCAGAAACAGCCTTAACAAGGGCCATGAGGTTTTGAAGGAGGAAGACAAGTTTAAAAGTTCATTCTTGAGGTTGGCCAGATGCTGTTTTATAGCTCTCATGAGAGTAGACACACTTTTTGTGGGCTTCCAATGAGCTGAGATTGCCTTTGGTCGGATTTGTCTTCCAGGAGAATGCAAGTTGTTTCAAGGCAAATACCTCACCACAGAATTCCGTATACCACGGGTGGGAGGATGGGTGTGATGACTAAAGACAAGTTGGGATGAATCTGTGCACAAGGAAGAGCAAGTTTCTGTGGAAGACTTCCCAGGCTGAGTGGATAAAATTAAAAAGCTTTGTATCCCAATCCGTAATTGCCCCATCTAGGTCACATAAACATGAAGGCACAAAACTGGTCAATCCTCTCTTAGTACTACCTGGTCTTGTAATTGGATGAGGAGCGAAAAAAAAAAAGTCAGACAAACATTACCCAGACAATTCCAGTTTCAGCAGCCTTGACTGCAAGCATGAAGCATTGGGTATCATAAAGTTAATGGTTACATTCCACTTTCATATTTTTTTGTGATGGTGCGGAGAAATTCACCAGACTGTACAAATTTCCACAACTTCTTCAGTGCCGAGTCTCGATAACTAGCACCTTGAGAGGGGATATCTGCATAACAGAGACCACACAAATCCCTGGAAGAGACCCTCAGAGCTGGAGGTCTTACAGATATGGTTTCAGTCTCCATTGCAGAATGTTTCTGAGATTTACCTGAATGCAATATATCCATCATGCCTGGCGTTGGCTTAATGGTTAGAGTGGTGGGCTTGGGATTCGAGGATTCTGACTTCAAATCCCACTTGGTTGTTGAATTAATACCAGGTGGGGTTGACTCTGCCTGTCATCCTTCTGAAGTTGGCAAAATGAGTTCCAGCTTGCTGGTATCCTGTGCTGGAGTGGCGACCTGTCCAGGATTGTGCCCAATAGCCAAGGAGACTGCTTCGGCAGCACCGACGATCTGGCCAGATTATGGTCCCATTGGATGGATGGAATATATCCATCAGGTATCTCTGACCACAGTTGCATTTACTTCTCATCCCATGCTTATGGACTGTAGTAAATTTTGGTGACAATCTTAAGCTACCCTGAGATGATGGGCCTTCTCTTTGAATAACTGCAGACTCTTGTGATGGTTCACTTATGGGGATGCTTGGGAACGCACAAAAAAAAACTTTTTGATGCATCTGTAAGAAGGCATAGTAAGTTTTGTCAAGTAGGAATGATTGTGAGAATGAAGTACTCGAACAATGAATGTGGTGGAGTTCTGAAGAGAAATCCACTGCTGTTAACAATGATGGTACGGACCAAGGAACTGGAAGAGTTAAAGGAGCTGAGACAAGTTGCAAGAGTGGGTTCTGCAGAAAGTACATACAGAAGCCACAGAATGCTGGTAAGAGACTGGCTGGATGGGAACTTGATATTGTGGTGAGTCAATCAAGTGAACAACAGTCCTGAATAAAGTAGTCTTCCATCAGCCATTTGAGAGGCTTCCAAGCAAGCAAGTGAAGTGTTCTATTGGACACCTTAACAAAACACACCAAAAAAATTAAGAACCAGAGGTTGAAGCTTGTATTACATTTATGGTACAAGGTACATTCAAACATGTTCACATTCTGGTTTACAAGGATGAGCACATTGATCTGTGTACATTAAATAAGCAAACCTGATGTCAGTGGAGCCAAAGACAAGTTATACAAAAAAACAAGATTGCCTGGAATAAGCGTACAAGTTTTCATAGATGTCAGACTATAAATGATGATAGACAAATCTCCACCAGCAGAAATGGCTTTAATAGCGTGTGCCCAACAATGGCCCCAACACAAGCTTGTACACGTCTTGCCATAGCAAAAATCAGAAGACCCATTCTCTTTGTGGGATGGTGGTGCCATTCTGCAACTCGGGCCACTGTCATGCAATGTATGTATATATATATATATATATATATATATATATATATATATATATATATATATATATATATATATATATATATATATATATATATATATATATATATATATATATATATATATATATATATATATATATATATATATTAAAGAGACTGTGGTGAGAGTTGATACCTCAACAACACCTCACTCAGATGTCCAGATATCATACATGCTCATATGTTATGGTCCTCAAGTGTACCATTAACATATGCATGGTCTGGACATGAATTGCTTTCCATAAATATGGTTAGGTTCTTTGCTATTGGGGCCAGAAATGTGACAAGAATAATAATCTCATTCCTGTATCTGACACCAATCATAAGCACCTGTTGAATGAGGACAAGCGGAGTTCTTCGGACAAATTGAATGCCAGCTGAATTATCACACTGACTCGCCGAAACCCACCATGCTGCTAAATAGTAAAATTATCCACCTCATCTCCACTCTCGCGAGTTCATTATTGAAGTCGAGGTAGAATTGAGACATGATTCCGAAGTCCAAGATGAGGTAGAATTAAAGCGTGATGCTGAAAAGAACATGGTACCTTAGGTTTACCCTCCAGTTGGAGCTCACATCACTGGCACAAAGTAAATTGTGAATGCTCTGGATCAAAATTAGAAAGATGACTGCTCTTTGCAAGCCATAAATGGAGAGATGTTGTTGATGAAAAGGGGTTCCTCCTGGCAAGAGTGACAATTTAATGATCCTCATGAGTAGTTGTAGCCCTTGGGTGACCTGAACGACTACTCTCCGGAAACGGTCCCTTGAACCATCCTGATGGCGGGATCAAACTCATTTGGTGTTAAATGACACGTCACCCAATATAAACTTCCCAAGAGCAAGTGGATGGCCAATTTGTGGAGGGTATTGACCAGAGTTGTTTGCAAACGTGTGCATGAACCAAGGTGGAGGCTTAATTTGCACAAGGATTTCCAAGATCTCTCATTTCAGATGACAACATTTGGAGCATTAAATGTTGCAAGTCAATTTTCCTGGTTGAGTTTCTTTCCTCAACTCAATTTGCAAACCTTTACAAATTGATTCCTGAAATGTAAATTGCTAGTTTATTTCAGTTCAAAAGTTGTTGCTTAATATTTTGAAGAGGTTGTTTGTAATGGTTGAGCACATTGAGGTTGAGGTTGCACATGGTTGAGCAGTGTTGAGAAGTCAAGGTGAACCTGCACTCATCACAAAGTACAGTAGAACCAAAAATATGTGGGCAATGTTTTTTTTAAAAGCAGAAATTTGGCATCCATCGTATCCGTTCAACCACAAAATATCACATGCACACAAGACCAGACAGGAAGGCAGAATACACCCTCCCTATCAATCAATGGGTGAGCAAACTGGATTTTGGACAATTCAATGACATTTCTAGCTGTTTTTTTTTAAATATTCATCAAAATTAATAACGTTGCTGCTATTTCAACCCATAATCTCTTACAACAGCAATTCAACCCTCGTGTAGGAGCTTGGCCAGAAATCACACGAAGGACACAGACATTAGGAGACATCAATGTACGTTTACATGAATTACAAGGGTAGTAGTAGACAATGGATAACAACATTGAAAATGGGATTTCAACTTAGCATCACTATCAGCTGTTTCTCCAAATGGGACCACAAAATAAGCCCACATTGGCCTGACTGCTTTGCTCCCAAACCAATGAAGTGGTTGGTTTTATAACTTCTGGGGAAAAAGGCCAAACAAGGTTGAGGAAACTGGAAAGGTGGTATGATTAGAGAGAAAATAAAAATATGAGGTGGTTGAAGGGATATGAAGAGTGTATATGAAATGTGGCACTCGTCAGACCAAGGATAGAAGCCTAGTGTTCAGGCATGAGAGTGAGTCTAAAAAAAATTAGCTGAAAAAAAACGATGGGCCGAGGCGAAAAAAATTTTAGGCCGGGGTTGGGGGCCGCCCAGGCCCCGAACGCTAAAGGTTCCAGGTGTTCTCACCTGCATTCTACTGCATTTCCTGGTCCCTTTTAAGAGGATTGTGTATAGTGTTGTCCTTGTTAACAGGGTAAAAGCACTGAAGACAATCATTGAAGACATGAAATCATCTTGCAAATTATTAATCAATGTTGTAATGTAAATTGTTGTCAAAATTCATTGTACAAATCATGAATCAATCTGTAGGATAATATTCTTTCATTATCTTTATAGCAAATTAACAAAGTTGACAATAATTGATACCAAGGTGCATAATAAGTTTGCATAATAAGTGGACAATAATTGATACCAAGTTGCATAATAAGTTTGCATAATAAGTTGACAATAATTGATAACAAGTTGCACTAAAAGTTTGCATAATAAGTTCACAATTGGTAACACTGTTGCATCCACTAGTTGTTGAGTTCTTGAGTCGATAATTCGACAGGCGCCTAACCACTGAACATTGTTCACTTCTTTGTCTTTTGGTTCAGGTTGTGCTTTTTCTTGCTTGCAGTTGGTGGGAAAGTCTTGCCTTCTTTGCAGCCTTCTCAGTCAGTTTTTGGTCTTGTGCTTGGTCAACTTACTGAGAGCAGCTGCACCCACTTCTCGCCTTCTTCTTTCTTCTTTGTCCCTCCTGTCGCCAGTTCTGCCTTGTAGGTTTTGTAGGCTCCCCTCATGTTCTTGCACAGGTCTAGGTCTATGGACTGTGCAGTTTGTCAGTCCTACTGTAGTACTCCACTGCAGTTTTTCCTGATGATCGAAGATTGTACTTGACACCCATCACTGCGCTGTAGGTCTCCATGTTTAGTCGGTGTGATCTGACATCCAAGACATCTCCCATGAGATTGAAGGCACTCTCAACTTGTGGCCCATGGAAGCAGGACAGCAGAGCCTTCACCATTCTTGAGAGAAGGGGTACTTTCCACCTTCAAAGACCTTGGTCCACCAGTCGTCGATGTGAGCAGACTCATCTTCCTGAGCTGGTGGCAGGCTAGAGTCGATCTGGAAACTCTGAACCTCCAGTTCAAAGGCATCACATTCCTCTGGTGCAAGGACATTGTCACCAGGCGTGGCAACTTCAGGAGCTGCTCCTGGCTGACAGTGTGCCCTCTGCTGAGTGGATCAATTGCTGAGGCACTTCTGAGGACAGCATTATGCAGGGGCATTTTCTTCTGGAGGTACTTTCCACATGTCACATAGGCCTTCTCCACACTCTGCAAGAAGTCATGCACTTCTCCATCTCCAATACGGGCAGTGTTGACAATCTCAGACACACCAACTCCAAGAAACATCTTCTTCACTTGTAGCAGGTTGGCTTTCTCATCCAGGTCGAGAGTCTGAAGTCTCTTGCCTGAGGATGCAGCTTCTCAGGTTTGACAAAGCAGGCCATGAACTCTCGGACAAGGTCCACCTGCTGGTCATTGAGCTTGTGGATCAGTGGGCCTTCATCTCAAACAGGAGGACGTACTTCTTCAGCAGCGGGAACACTGATGTATAGAACATCAATATCAGTCTCATCAATTTCTTCTTGTGGAAGACTCGCCGCAGTATACGCTCCTTTCGTGCCTTGCCATCTTTGGTCATATTCTTCTTCTTCAGAACATCATGGATCTGGCGTATTCTCTCCTTGGCTTTTGTGTCTACGTGCCTGCGATGTAGACCTCCACAACCCGTGACAAGTAGTGTGTGCGATCAGCTTGAGAGAGGAAGCCAAAGTAGAAGACAACAAAGACATCCCACAGCCACAGAGTGTCAACACTGACATCATACACAGAGAGCCACCTGTGACTGACATACCGCTCTGGCATGGTATACCTGACACCAATCAGCCCACAGATTTCCTGCAAGAACTGCTTTAAGTCAGGTGACCACTTGAAGTCATTGTAGATGTCAGAGAGCATGCGCTCTGCGAAGTTGTCGAATGGGTCGCTCAGCTTCTTGACGCATTGTGAGCATAGTGACAGGAGTCCCCATCTATGTCCAACATGTGTGGGGCATTGTTTTCCCTGATGCGAACTTTGACTCCTGACTTGGATCCCCACATGACTGAGCAGGAGTCCATGAGGATGGATATGCAGTTCTTCCACGGTAGCTCATACTTCTTCAACAAGTCAACCAGTTCCTGGTGCAACGAGGCACTGTCCACTTTGATCACAACAAGGGACTCTAGATGCTGCACTATGACCTGCTTATGCAGTGGGCTGTAGTAACTGGCCAGGACACATAAGACCCTCTGATGGTTTGTGCTTGTTGACTCATCAATGTTCAGAGAGAAGTATTCCCTCTGCAGTGCTGATATCAACTGGTGATGTACGGTATGTCCTAGTCCAAACCTAAGCTTGTAGGAAGCAGATGTCCTGTCCATTGTGAGCTGACCAAGGGCCTTTGCATCCAGGTGAGTGCTTTGGCCAGGCTTATCAGTTCAGGGCAAGGCTGAATGGTAGGGAATGCTGTGCGAGGAAGGCAAGACCATGGCTTGAGCATTGGATACCCTGTCACCTATTGGTACAGCAGGCATCGGTGTACAGGGGATGGGGGCAGTAGAAGCAGCAGTGCAAGAGGTAGCAGAAGGTGAGGAAACACCTGGAGAAAAAGCAAAACCCAAAGCCAATGCAGAGTAAAAAAAGAAAAGCCAATCACCATTTATAATACGTGCTTCAGAAAGTGAATACAGTGACCGGTACAGTGATTACACTAAGCCTCAGACTATTAGTCATTGCCAGGTGCTATTGGTGGTAAACAAGATTGACCCAATTCTGAGTTGTGGCTTGCTTGCCAATTAACATAATTTATTACTGTAGTGAAAGTGCACCACACCACACTACACTACATTGACAGCATAGATGTCTACTGTGTACATGTATACTGATAACTGTACATGTATAAAGCCCAAGGCTATATTTACCAGGAAGACTGTAATTGGATGCCCGGATTCTCTGAATATCACGATGCTTCTTGCTCTCCGCATGGGATTCCAATGACTTGTACCCACGTCCTCCATAAACAATCTTCTTTGAGCACCATGTGCATACAGCCTTTCCTGGCTGGGCTATCTTTTGAATGAAAGCCCCACAAGCCACCGTACCGCATGGCATACGCTCCAGCCATTCCCACTTCCAGGAATTCTTGCAAGTCTTGTCAATTAGTGCAGCCAAACAAGCATCACAATCCCGGGACAGCCTGCGGCTACTGAATGCGGCCATGTTTTAGAAGCGACCTTGGCCTTGCACACTCGGACCACCACGCCTCTAGCTCGATTAATGCTGCTGTGACAGTTTCAGGAGTAATGCGGCGAGGTGGTCCGAATGTTATGTTAATGAATCTGGCAATGACGTCAGTGCAGAGTGCCGGGAATCTGTATTAGGGACCTCGGAATACTTTTTTTTTATAAAGATCGTCGGCGGCGTGAAATCACTCCCAACAATTGACTTAACCCCCCCCCCTTACCCTTTTTTCTCAACGGATTTGTGCTTAACTTAGGAACGTTCCTGGGTGAATAAATTCGCGGAATTCACGAATTCGCGGAATTTTCTCATGCCGGAGTGTTGGCTTAGTGGTTAGGGTGTCTGGCTTTGGATCTTAGGGTCCTGAGTTCGAGCCCCATTGGCCGCTGAATTAACACCAGGTGGGGTTGACTCAGCCTGTCATCCTTCTGAGGTCGGCGAAATGAGTACCAGTGTACTGGTATAGGGGCACAGCATCAGCGGCACAGTTGCGCCCCAACAAAATGATAGCTACCTGGCAATCAAGCTGTCATATGGAAGAAGCAGCTCAAGGATGGATGATGCAATGGCTTAGTGTTGCTTCAATAAGCCTGCAAATGTTATAAAAGGAAATGTGAATGCCTGTTCATGTTGATGTTATAGGGATGAAGAGCATTCAAGCTACACATGAAACGTGCGCGTCTTATGGTTTCCATCAGCAGGCTTTTCCGAGAACCCGCTCACCTCCTGAAAGATGTCAGAAATTTAAAGCTTCGACCCATAATTTTCAGCACGAGCTCTGTCCAGTATTGTTCTATCCAGTGCAAATGCCTTAAAACCAAGAGGTATCAACACATGTGGATGGTGTTTGACAATTTACAGGCTTTTTGATTGCCCTTTCATGGTAACAGCGTTGTACACATTCCACTTGACCATCGATCCACCATGTCTACAAAATACATTTGACAGATTAAATTTCAAACCAAGCTCTTGGGATTAAACTTTGATCGATTAATTTTTATTTTCCACATCTTGTTGCCGTTTATGAAGGTGCTTAAAATTTGACAAGGACTTTTGTTTATACTTGCGTGTCACACTTTGCAATCTCACTTGTTACTCTGCCTCTCGAGTGGTGCTCCGTTACCCATATCCACGTGTTTCCTACTCAAAAGGCATGTGCTGAAAACGCAAATGCCACCAAAAGTTATTAATCTACAAGCATTATTGTTCTCTTCATATACAACAGCCCAGTTCAAGTCTGAACCGCCCTTGTATTACTAACTTGCGATTCAAGATATTTTGTAGGTTGCTCTGGGTTGTTAATTCGTGTTGGACGAGCCAAAAGTAAATCTTCACCGTCAACCTTGTTGCAAATAGGCTGGTTCAGGTTATGACAAAGACCACAATTTTTAGGCCTTTCTCAGAAGGGGTTATAATTAATGCCAACTAGATTATTAACAAAAAGTGACACTCCCTGCATTACGAGAGGAGAAAAGTAAATGATGAAGTACCTGATGAATGGGTTTCTCAAGACAAAATGTCCTTTCAGGGCTTGTGATGATATTATCCTTGCCAACAATAACTATTATATCTTTCTCAAGGTATCACGTATTGTTCCAGCCGTTTTGATCCTCGCTGGCATCGGCTTTGTGAAGGGTACACGATGCCAAATGGGATCCAATGTTGTCTTGTTGTCAAGGGTAGCAACTCAAACTCCTTTGGCCTTTCGCTTGTTTGCATATTTGAGCGAGATCCAAAATAGAGCAATTCTGTTGGGACTTGCACAGGTTTTCAAACATATCTGGATATCGCTGTTTGACGACACCTTCATCGACTTCACAAAGGTTTAGGTTGAGAACGATTGGGCAAATTACTGGACAGATCTGGATTAGTCCTTAAAAAAAAAAATTCTGTGCAGATTTCTACAAGTTGGGTTAATGCCACTGTTGTTGCTATACCAACAAGAACAGCTTGGCCCAAGGGCAAGGTGGCTCTGGAGCACAGATCTTCAGCGTTAGGGTGGGGATGTGGATGAGGAACCTCGCCTCTGTTGTACACAATGCAGTTGGTGACTTGTTAATGTCACATGGGGAGAAACAAATTTTAGTGGGGAAACTGGTGGGCATTGAGTTCAATGATAAATATGAAACTCTGCTGAAGATGTCCAATAAAAAATGACCTTTATCCTTTGTGCTTGGCTCTGAGATATAATTAAAAGAGATTATTGAGCCTCGAGCTTTACCTTCCATTGGTAGTTCAAATGTCTTGATGTGGAAACACAAAATAGCTTTTCCAATTTTTCAGGTGTGACAATGAATGGGTTGTTAAATGCATTTTCAGATCAAGTGTTCAACATCAAATCACAAAAACCACACTGGCAAGAAGCTTCATTACAAGTACAAACAAGATAGTTCAGGTAAGTTGAATGAACATCACAATAATAATTTATTAATTTGAGTCCTTTGAAACACGGGAGAGATAATAAGCAGGTGGATGGGCAGGGAGCTGTGACGTACACCACCTCCTACGCACAATGGTACCATGGGTGTGCAAACTATGCCATCACATAGGCAATGTTAACTAACCTGCACACAAAGACAAGCTCATGTAAAAATCCAAAGCGCATCATTGTGCAGCACTGGGAGATGGCATTTAGCTCGCAGTGTATCAGCCATCCAGTTATCAGATAGGTAAAAATAGATGAAGATAACCTTTGCCTTTGAGCATTTTACAATCTATATTTTTTGCCAATTTGTCACTTTGCTTTTCCCAGAATTTAATGTCTTACTTAAATGTACAAACCTCGTGATTTTCACAGCGGGGGATGAAGTCGTAATGCTCGTGTTAAAGAATGCACTTTAGATCTTGCACAACAACGCGGTTTAACTACCATTGGCAATTGGTGCAAAATCAAAGGCCGCAACAAGGATAAAGCATTTAAGCAAAGCTGTGATATAAATGTCGTCTTCAAATGTTGCACAAAGCCATTAAGAAGGTACGAATAAAATTTTGCAAAGCCCAAAAGAGGTGCATCTGGGCTGGTAATGGCAAAACCATCCGTTTTATAAGACACGAGTGGAGAACCGAAGGCTTTGTAAATGTTCGACAGAAAGCACGAGTGGAGAACCGAAGGCTTTGTAAATGTTCAACAGAAAGCACGAGGTCTCGATTGTTTTGCCATTTCCAGCCGAACAAGAATCTTCTGGAAATGGAGTTAATTGAACAAATATACAGATTTGTTCAAGTCTCCTTATTTGCTGCCAAGTGCCAATGGTGAGGACTCCATAAATCGGGAGACTTGGCAATCTTCATCAAGTTTGACAAACTTGGAGTATTATCAGCTCCACACGAGTCGCCACTTTGCCAATTGTGACTATTTTTGACAAAGACCCGTTACTTTGAGGAATAAATCCTCCAGAAAGACTATCGAAATATTGAAGGAAACGAGCATAATTCAATTCTAGAATTTTCTCTCAACGAGTGTGATACGAATATAAAAGCAACGATCTTTCTGCGGTAATGAGAAGTTATGCAGTTAGGCAAAAACTGAATATACTGTTCAGATTTCCATCAAGCTTTTGGTCCCAAAAATAAATCCCAAGTTTCGGAAGTGTCCACACCACACGCCAGACACCACAGGCCCAATCATTCCTCCACAAAATTCCAATATTTTTTCATAGCTCTGCTGTTCTTGGAGTTTGTTTTGCTCTTCCTAATGGAGTTCATCTCTCTTTTCACCACAAATGTTTTTTTTTAAAGCTGGGAATGTTATCAAATACATGTCACAAATAGAAGAGTTAAGAAAACTGAGAAATTTATCACCCCAACCCCCTCTCTCCACCTCCCCCCCCCCCCCCCCCCCCTTATTCCTCCCAACACACTTCCCTCACTCCTACAAATATTTTGATAGGCCAGTGTCAATTACTTCACAACATAGTGGAATGAGGACCATACACGGCTCTGTTTCTTCTACCTCTTACTCTTCAACATCTATTTTGTTCTCTCCATCTACCCTGTTCTCCTGTACGATAGTGGAATGCAGCAAAGTGAAACTTTATATGATCCAACAAAAACAAAAGAAGAACAATATGAAGAAGTAGTAGAGGAAGAAGAAGAAGGAGGAAAAAAATTACCCCCGGTTGGGGGTGACGGTCATCTCTGAAGCTCTGTAGATGTGGATCTCTGATCGGCTCAGAATGGCTTCGATGTCATCTTGTCTTTTGGTTCAACGTACAGACGAAAGCCCGGGAGTAAAAAGGATAGAAAACCTCAGAAATCAAACTACATTTCTGAGTTATCCGGAGATACATTTTGAAAATACGACCCGAACAGATTCAGATATTGTACCCTACTATCATAATCCGTTGGAAATTCCGCCGAGATCGGATAATAAATGGCGGAGATAATGATGAAATTAGCTGATTTTTCAACTTTAGAGTGACTTTGACCTTCAATCGTGTCTAAAGTCATACCGTCGTGCATCACTCATGGGCCCCTACCTACATACCAAGTTTCATCAAGATCGGGCGAAATTTTTTTGACCGTTTCACATCGACGATTTTTCCAACTTTGAAGACACGTGACTCGATAACCAAGAAAAATTTTAAAAAATACCCCCGAGCGGGAGTGCCGGTCATCTCTGCCAGAGATCGACAGAAGCAAAATCAAATTAGGGGCATCTATAATCGATTCCATGGCTCGTGGATCTGGTCGTGAATGCAGATCGCCAGAACAGTCGGTCACTTCAAATAAATTGAAGGAGACACTTTCTGAATAAGTGATCCTGACAACAGCAGGCGCGCTTTAATGCTAATTTATGTGATAGACTGGAATAGGGGCAGTTCATAAAGTACGTACGCTCTACTTCCGGGTTTCAAAACCACCCACCCCCCTCTGTATGCAGGCTAGTGACCACCCACCCACCCCCATATGTGTCTCATATCACATCACAATACTTGAAGATTACAACGAACTGTAGATTTATCTCAAATGCATCAGAATTATTAACTACGGTAATACAGTAATATGGAACAATTATTGACGTCCACGGATTCAACATCACGTCGAAAATGTTCCTGTGAACGGGGATATTTTTCCCCCTCACAATGACGACAGGCTCACCTTCATCTTCTGAAACGCTTTCATGTAGTCCGACACCACTTTCATAAAGTATGTATGCAGCCGTCGTACCACACACCCACCCCTGTACGCAGCCCGTACGCGGGCTTTAAACCACCCACCCCCTCATTTTTGTATGTACTTTATGAACGGCCCATACGGGGCAAAAATATGCAAACATTTGCGCAGGACCGGGAGCATCTTCAGAGATTGGCGCCGGCCTCCGGATGACCACTTCAAATTAGCACCGGACATGTAAGAATCAGAGCGAAGTTTGAAGGGCTATAAAATCGGAACGAGAGCAAATTTCAAAAAAATGGCTCGTGTTGTTCTAGATAATAGTCCATAGTATCTGAATCACTATAAACATTTGATCTCTCTTGATAAATGAGGGAGGAGATACGATTTGAAATCGACGATTTTCGCAACTTTGACAGCCTCGTGACCTTGACCTCGACCTTGGACGACCTTGAAAGTTATATCGTTGTACATGTCTCATCGACCTCTATCCATTCCACTATTGGTTATTTGTCTCCACTCGGTTTGATTGTGGACGGACGGACGTACGGACGGGCGGACAGACTTCGAGACTGGCTTTATTAGGTCATCTCTGCTGAGATGATAGAGATGACCTAAAAACCGGCCCGACCAAATTTAGATATTGTTCCATATTATCAGAATCCGAAGAAATTTCGAAGATCGGATCAGAAACGGCGGAGGAGATAGATTTTGAAAATGGACGATTTCGCCAACTTTGGAGTGGCCTTGACCTTGACCTTCAATCGTGTCAAAAGTCATACCGTCGTACATCACTCATCGACCCCTACCTACATAACAAGTTTCATCGAGATCAGGCGAATTTTTTTTGACCGTAACACATCGACGATTTTTCCAACTTTGAAGACACGTGACTCGATAACCAGGCCAAATTTCAAAAAACCGGCCCCAACAAATTTAGATATTGTTCCATATTATCAGAATCCGAAGAAATTTCGAAGATCGGATCAGAAACGGCGAGATAGATTTTGAAAATGGACGATTTCGCAACTTTGGAGTGGCCTTGACCTTCAATCGTGTCAAAAGTCACACCGTCGTGCATCACTCATCGACCCCTACCTACATACCAAGCTTCATCAAGATCAGGCGAATTTTTTTTTTGATCGTATCACCGACTATTTTACCAACTTTGAAGACACATGACTCGATAACCAGGACGAATTTCAAAAAACTGGCCCGACCAAATTTAGACATTGTTCCATATTATCAGAATCCTAAGGAATTTCGAAGATTGGATCATAAACGGCGGAGGAGATAGATTTTGAAAAAGGACGATTTCGTAACTTTGGAGTGACCTTGACGTTGACCTTGACCTTCAATCGGGTCAAAG
>CM068962.1:80763470-80773774 GCA_035128595.1 Eptatretus atami | reverse complement strand
GGCCCGTCTTTAAGTCGAACTGAATAAGTGTTTTTGGATCATTGTAAATACGACTTGCATATTCGCGTTGTCTTGCCTTTGTCTTTTTACTGTAAATAAAACATTTGTAGAAATATTCCCAGTCCGTTTCTGTCCCTTCTTGAGTTGGTCCAGCATGGTTCGGATCTGAGTGTAGGCATGGTTTTATCCCCGATAATCCGTTCATTCCAGCCGGCAGGGCTTTGGCAGTTTCCGCTCGGCTGCACCCGAACCGGAGTTGGTAGTCGGTCGTTGGAACTCTACCGCAGTCGGTAGAGTGACCCGGTTCGAGCAAGACGTGCCGAGGGCGTGGTTTGCCCGGTAGTCGAAATTGTGTAGTTAATTAGGTAAATTGGTAAAAGACAAATAGACCCTACGCTACGCGGTTGAGATATTGGCGACCACGGTCGGATAAACGACCCGCCGGCTCGCGGATTTATCCGAGCGACGGCCTACAATTCCGGGGAGTTTGGTGGGAGACGACGCAGGCTTTCCCCACCTAGTGGTAGTTCTCGCCACCGAACCCCGGCCCACAACGATATATATGTATATGGCTGCTGAACCACATGATTGAGGTCAATTTATTCCCCGTACAATTTAGTCCTACATGACCCTCAAAATTTTTCATACTAATCGGATAAAGCATTTGACATATGCAATCAAGATGTCATTACGAAACCACCCATGACATCATCATCAAATAACAAAAACAAAAACAAAAAAGTTTCCCATGGGGAGTGTGCTCGACATCTGCCAAGTGTAATTTTTTTTTCCCCATGGAGTGGTTTTGGAGATACGGAGATCCAAAGTTTTTCCTTTTTTCCAACATGGCTGCCACACAACGTCACCTATCATGTTATAATTATCATTAAAAGAATCCACATGAGTAGTCGCACCTATAGTGAAAATTCTGTGTCAATCGGATAAGTGGTTACAGAGAAAACTAGAAGAGCACTCGGTGGAGCGCATACTCCCGCCAATCAATGCATGATCCACAAGAACATATCTGGCCCAATACATTTTTGAAATATCTTGCTATATATTGTTTTGGCCCTATCTCTCAATGGTGAAGAATCACTTGAAAAATTAAATAATTCTCATATCTGGATTCGGATCTTCACCAAAATCTAATGAATTCGTCCTTACCACACACCCAACCTGTCCACTAAGTTTTGTCCGAATCCGTCCACAACTTTTTGAGATATCGTGCTATATATCGTTTTTGGCCATATCTCTCAATGATGAAGAATCAGATAAATAATTCTCGGGGTCGGATCCGGATCCAGATGGTCACCAAAATCTAATCAGTACGTCCTTGTCACACACCCAAACTGTCCACAAAATTTCGTCCGAATCCTTCAATAACTTTTTGAGATATCCTGCACACAGACAAAGAAAGAAACACAGACATAAAGGGGTGAAAACATAACCTCCTTCACCTTCGGTGGCGGAGGTAACAAAGAAAATTAGCATGGATGGACAGGACAACCCAAAAACATAATGCCTCCAGCGATTTAATCAGCGGAGACATAAAAAAGGGGAAACCATCTTTATAGTTAAAACGTCTCTCAACTTGGGACAGCAAGAGATGGCTAAAGAGACAAGTGGCCTTTAATTGTTATGATCTCTCTTAAAGTTTGGACTGCATGACCTTAACTCCACAACATACAACTATCTCATTCAGGAAGTTCTATGCTTTTTTTAGGCCCCGTTCTTTTGTCAAAGAAAAAACTATCCATCCATCCATTGGGACCATACTCTGTACAGAGCGTCTGTGCTGCAAAGCAGTCTCCTGGGCTATTGAGCACAACATTGGACGGGTCGCCACTCCGACGCAGGATACTCGAATGGCTCAATCATCCCAGCAAGCTCGTACTCATTTTGTCGACCTCGGAAGGATGACAGGCTGAGTCAACCCCACCTGGTATTAATTTAACAACTGAGTGGGATTTGAACTCAGGACCCGAGGATCCCAAGCCCACCACCCTAACCATTAAGCCAACACCAGGCATAAAGAAAACAATAAAAGGTTTCTATCCTCTAATTTACTTATGATAGGCAAAAAAGTATGGTGCTTCATGGCTCAAATGCCAAGGTAAAATGAAAAAGAAAAAACATTTAATTCAATATCTGACATCAAGGAGGAATCAAAGGCATAAAGCGGCAAAAGTACAAAGCAAATGCTAACGGTGCCAAGCCACATAAATGCAGCATCTGTATGTATGTATGTATGTATACATGCGAGAAGATCAAAGCAGGGTGAATACCTAGGATTTGCAGAAACAAGTTATTAGCCGCTTGCAAAACACTTACATCGTGGAAAAGGGTCCTTTGTAATGGTTATGACAATGCAGTGTGGTAAAGGCACCAGAATGATAAAAATTTGATGGAATTTTTTTTTTCTTCCAAGGAAAATGGGAAAACATAAAAAAATCAAAATTCTCTAATCATGAATTATGACATTTGCATGCAAAATGCCAGCCCACATGCAAAACTCTGACCTGAACAAAATAACAGGCATTCTTCATTCACCTTCAATTTGTACATAAATCTTCAATCCCAAGATAATGAATGGTTGAATGGTGAAGAATATCTTAAGAAATAAAACAAATTCTCATGTTCGACCCATATGTTCACCAAAATACAATAATTTTGTCCTTGTCACACACCCAACCTGTCCACAACTTTTTAAGATATCCTGCTCATAGACAAACGGACAGAGAAACATACAGATAGAGGTGAAAACATAACCCCCGTCCACCTTCGGTGGCGGAGGTAATTATAAGGAAAAAAAGAAAAAAGAAAAAAAAAGCAGCGTCGAGCTAGTTCACTTTGATGAATTCTTCACATAATTAAAAATAAACATGCTGCCAACCATCTGCCCTGATCCCCGTTGCCCCATCGAGACCGTGAAATGCAAAGCTGTCCATGTCATTGGAATCTCGCATGAGGAAGCCAAGCCGTTGGGGTGTGCTAAATGATCGTAGTCAGCAGGTTGGGCTTGCAATTTTCTGAGTCGTCAAGGAGGTTTTGTAAAAAAAGAATGCTACACCAAAATGGGTCAACACATACGAGTGTGGTTGGATCAGGTTGGTGGGGGGAAGGGGAGCTGCTCTCCAAGGCAAGTTGACATCAAGTTCAACGGTGCATTTCCATCATTCTGCTGCATTGACAATTTTTACAAATAAAATTTAGAGTCTTTAGCACTTCAGAAACATCATAATTATTCCTCACAAAAAAAAATAAAAAAAATCACCCTGGAAAATAAATCTGCTTACAATGTTTCAGCTTCAAAATTCACTTACATAAGGAATTTGGGTTGAGACACGGCACTCTACCAAGTTATATTCAGGAAAATAAAAATTAAATAAATAAAATCACCAAGAGCTGAAGCCATTTCAATTAAAATAGGAACAAAACGTAAATAGGGTGAAGAGCAAATGCACTGAGAAATCCATAACATGATAAAAGGAAGATGAATCATCCACAAAGATAAAAACACCTGATAAATAATCATTATAAAAGCAGAAGCAAACATGATGGCAATTCAATTGTAAATAAAACTTGCTGCACATGTGGACGCTCTCTTGCCAACATCTGTCACCTGCCAGGTCATGAAGGCATGCGGGTGCCAACCCATACAATTAGCAATTAGCCGTGGGACAAGCGGTTTAAGTATCCACACGAACGCCCAAGGGTAAGCAGGGAGGGGCAAGGGGCGGAACAAAGGGGAGAGGAACTCATTAGCAACGCGTTACAATGCTCGTCCTTCCATCTGGATAATGCCCTCAACTACCAACAGCACAAGGCAGGTCATTAAAGCACCTGTAAGGAAAAAACGAGTGGTGACAAACTGCACTCATCTCCGGTATAAATACACTATAGACACAAGAATCACATTCACATGACAATACACCAGAAAATAAACTTTCTTATTTAGCATTAATGCACAAATGTGAACATTCACAAGAAATCGGATTTTCCATTGATATTTGAAATCACCCTTTTTACCGAATCACTTCTGGTCTTGCTGCTACTTTACTGCCCTGTGACCGCTCCACCAAGCCTCTGCCATTATAGATGGCCATGCATTCTGCCAGGTTTCCTTTCCTGGTTACCCTCAAGTTTACTGAATGCTTATCCCCATCCTTTCGTCACCTGTGGAATAGTCCTCCTCAATCCTTTGTCTTCAACTCTACCCCGTATGATGTAAAGTCGGATGCCCACGGTCACCTTATGGCCGCTCCCATTTCAACTTCAGAGCTTAACTGCACATGGTGAGATTCTGTTCTCACTCTTTATCCACTTCTCCTTGGGCCAAGGTGCACCCATTTATCATTCCACTGTTTTTACATTTGCCCCATTTTGTCGAGCTGCATCGAGTCGACTCAACAGCTGCATCAAAGTTCATTCAGTCCGGGAAAATCTCACATTCCAACTGCCTGTCGTGAGGATTATCTAAACTCCAACCCCAACTCCCTTTTCCAAAGAGCAACCACTGCAAGTTCAGTCTCTTTAACATCTAGCCACAAACTTTTCTGGGCAGACAATCTATCAGGGCTGTCCTCCAAAGGCAGGTTTGAGCTGCGCATCTTCAGTTGTGTCAAGCCAGGACTTGGCAAATCTGAACTTCAACGGCCTACAAGGTATTTGTCATTCATTGCAATCATACTCTCTGCAAAGGGGTATTACAACCCATATTCACTTCTCTCTGAGATCCTGTGGTATCTAAAGCTAAAAACAAAAACAAAGAAACAAAAAAACAAAACAAAAAAACCCAAACAACTGATATTAGTGATATCTCTCACAAAGAAGCAGAAGTATCAGGTCTGGTGATCTCTTGGAGCACGAGAGGGGTTGGAAACGTCTCCGGTTTTTACCACCTCCATTCCGGTCTTGTTCACTCCACTTTCATCCCTCTGGCCAAACTGTTGCTGGTCTTCCCCGTCTTTCACACTCATTCCTTATTAAACTCCTAAAATCCTGGTTAAATGTTCTCCACTCCTTTATTCTTCTCTTCTTCCACTTGGAGAACACAACTCCCAGAGCAGGTAAATCACGTTTGGCTCCAAGGCCTCAAGTTAGCAGTCCAGCACCAACAAATGTAATTCTCCATCCCGACCTGGAATATTCTTTTCCCTCCATTAAACCAGCCCCCCCCCCAAATTCATTTTAATTACAGGTCATTGTTTCTTTCTTCCTTTAAATTCCCTTTTCCATTCGTCCATTCCCTTGCTTAGTTTGTTTGCCTGCTGTGACTGCTTCATTGCCAGCATGTTACCTTTACACCCTCAACACTTCATTCTTCCATGAGCCAAATGTATACAAAATAAATAGCACTGCATACAATTCAAAGGAAAAAAAAGGCCACAATGCACCAGTGCATAACGCCTATTTCGGCATCTGGAATTTAAAACGGCTATCATCTGAGAAGCGCATTAAATGATCCTAACAGCCAGCAATGTAAAAAGTGCATTTCATCATCTCGAGAGGAATGCTGCAATGATATGGTCTAAATCTACAACAGTCATCTCGTACAACAAAGAACATTTGCAAATAAAAGTGGACAGGTCAAAAAAATATAACATAAAAACTCAAGTGAAGCTAAACAAATAATCTAAGCCAGAAAAAAATTGTTTATAAAACTTCTATACAGTAAGTACTGTACTATAAAAGTGATTTTTAAATGTTTGTTTGTTTCCAAATGATGCACAAAAAAAAAAAAATGCTGAACAAATTTTACAAGTTGCTTAAAGGTGAGGGAATGGTTTCTTAATGGCTTAAAGGTGAGGGAATGGTGAGTGTCTTAAAGGTGAGGGAATGGGAATAAAGTGGGATGAATAATAATGCTGAACAGATTTTACAAGTTGCTTAAAGGTGAGGGAAGTTGCCAAGTATGGTTTCTGTCAGGGTTGCATATCTGAGGGAGGAGGTTCAGGATGGCGACGAGACCCCAATTCTCTCAACGTAAATGTGTATTGTATAGCAGCACCACCTGGTGGTAGCCAGTTTTACAAATAATTTTCTTTTTACATAAATATGGTTTAAACAACTCGAGATGCATTATGGTGATGTTGAAATCTGAGTGAGAATAATCTGAGATTTTCAAAATGCTTCATTTCATTCATTTTAGGAGGTTCAAACCAAAGCAGCAAACACTGAGCTTCATTGCAAAGCAGAAGTGATTTTTGCTCACGCTATATACAAGCAGCAATGATGGTTGATGAAAGTGACGTGAGCTGACTTCCAAGCAGATGGAACATGACCTCGGGCAAATGATATGGTGAATAGAGCAGAATGTTTGTGAAGTACAACATGTTGTCCTTAGATTAAATCGGTCAGCGAAGCGACAGACAAAAATACTTAGTATGGACATATAAATTGGGAGCTGTTTTATTGTAACGACGAACAAAAAAGGTTGCATGTGATGTAAAAAGTTCAGATGGAAATCAACATTTCAAGGATGAATAAACGGGTGAAACGTTTAAACATGACACAGAAAAAAAACTTTAAAAAAATTAAACATTTTCAAAATGTCAGGTTTGCACAAAAAGAAAAAAGAAAAAAGTTCACTGCAAAATAGCACATTACAGTGATATCAAGAGTCAGAGGTTTGTGGGTTAAAGGATACAAGTTAAACAGACCAAATCTCTAAAAGACCCCTTTTAAAAAAGATGTACAACCTCTTCAAAATAACACTATGTGACATCAATATGCCTAACTGAGTTGCTGCAACAGTTTTACAAAGCATATCAAATGTTTCCAACCTAAATTTCAAACAGAAGCATGCATTTATGCAAAAAGACCACAAAATCACCAACAGAATGCAGTGAAAGCAGAACAAAGACTGGTTGGTGGTGGTGGTTGCAGTTGGTTGGCCTTCGTATCCGAAGAAGGGTGCTCAAATGAAACGTGAACTGCATGGTCACGTTGTTTATGGTGCAAGAGTTACTGCCAAAACAACCACACTGACATAACTAGATATCTGCGATCGCTTTGTAAGCCTCCATCGGCGCTTGTGATACAATGATGTCCATATTCTTTTTGGACTGCCATATAGACTTGAGCTTCAACATTTACGGATAGAGTGTAAATTAAAAAAATGTGTCCCCATATGCAATGTATACATAAAACTCAACATCATGAAAATCGAAGGAAAATTTTTCAAGTTATGATCAAAAACTTGTTTTTGCTTCATTGAGATGCACAACCTCAGTGCAGGTCCACGATTACGATGCAAGAACATCTTGGAAAACCAAGCAGTCTGAAATTCCGCATTGACAAAAATAGAATGATGTCAAAAAAAAATAAAAAAACCCCCATTTTTTATTCAGACCACCATTTCACCTTGTCCTTTACACCGAAGAGGTAGGTATAAAGTAAGCGTAAATGTGCCTTACTCCAGGCTATCTAGAGGCAATTTTGTTCTGAATGGACAATATCTTAGTCGAGTTCTGGTGAAAAATGTTACTTTGTCTAAAATAGTCATGGCCTCAAAATAAGGTCAAGTGAAAAAAAAAAAGAAAAAAAAAACATGTCAAACTGCGTATTATTTATTCCCATTATTGATGTAAAATTTCATTCTAAAAAATGAAAAAAATAATTGTATATGTGGTTTCAGAGAAGAAAGCAAATACAAATTTGGAGGGAAACCCCACATAGAATCCCTTAGACCCCAATTTTTTTAATGTCATGAACAAATTTTAGTACATAATGGGTGTGGGTGATGGAGGTTGTGGTCACGTTTCATCGGAACTGTGTGTCGTTTGAGAAGAAAGCAATACTGCACCTATTATATAACCCCAACCCCCCCCGGTCAACCACCTAAGACCTAGAAATTTTTTTTAAAGCATAAACATACTTTGGTACATCGTGGGTGATGAAGGTGGTGGTCAAGTTTCATCAGAATTGTGTATGTAGTTTCAGAGACGAGAGCAAATACCTATTTTGGGGGGAAGACCCCTTTCACCCCCTTGGAGCCCGATTTTTCTAATGTCATGAACAAAGTTTGGAACACTATGGGTGATGTAGGTTGTAATCAAGTTTCATCAGAATTGTGCGATGTTTCTGAGAAGAAAGCAAATATCTCTTTGGGGGGGAGCGGGGGGGCCCAAAGACCCCCTTGGGGCCCAATATTTTTGAATGCCATGAACAAACTTTGGTACGTTCACGGTGATGAAAATTGTGGGAAAGTTTCAACAAAACCGCATGTGTAGTTTCAGAGAAAAAGTTGAAAGTATTTGTGGATGGACAGACAGACAATGTGCCATCTCATAAGCTCCCTGGAACTATACTGAAACGCAAAAGAAACTTACCACCTTTTAAACCTTCAAATATCAACAATAACACTGCTGTAGTAAATGTCGTGAACTTATTTGTGGACAATAGTGTCCTCACTGTCAGACAAAATCGGTCACGGATGGTCACTTGAACCTTCAATGGTCACTTCATAGCCACAGCTTGCTTGAACAGCCGTTTGACTGTCTGATTAGCCAGGGGTATGGGATGATTTTAATGGCAGCTGCACGTGATGTCTTGATATTGGCTTTAAAAAGTGCCAAGTATGCAATGGGGCATTTCAATCAACAATGCCACGATTGTCAAGGGATCAACGGCAGCTGTGCCTTCGCGGAATACTGCAAGGCGGATTGAGTCTACCGTGAGGTGGCACGTCGCCTTGGCTGTTCACACCAGACGATATCGGCCCTGGTGGACAGAGACACACCCTCCACAACTCTGCAGATGACAGACCTCGATCAGGGAGGCCAAGAGTCACCACTGCAAGGCAGGACAGCAGATGGTCCTAAGTCAGATGGCTTCAGACATTGAGGACTGAGTGGGACAGAATCCAGCAGCAATCCATCCAAAGACTGGTAGGCAGTATGTGCCGACGATGGCACTGCCTGTATCCAAAAACAATGGTGGCCACAACACGCTATTGAAAGGGACTGACATTGCACCCTGTGCTGTTCTGTACTGTAGAACAAACTTATGAGATGTGTGTATCTTGGTCAAAAACTTGACATGTGCATCAATAAAATGCCAATGTTTCAATTAGCAATTGTTGGTTTGTTTTATTTGAACTGTTACAATTTTATTACATTTCAAACAAGTGGTAAGTTTCTTTTGCGTTTCAGTATATGTTCCAGGTGAGGTAAAAAGGAAGAAGAAGAAAAAACCCGAAATGGTGGTTGAGTACTCCTTGGAGGTCGAATAAACTCAGGTACCATTAAAAATTGGGGGCACCAATTTGAGAAACAAACCCGACAACAGCTGTAACTCTATCTTAGAGGGAGATGCTTAATAACGGGTCTTCCAAGATCAGGGTGGCCATATAGTACTTGTTGTTATAGTTGTTATTCATAAATGTATACAATCACAGCCCCTTTTTTCTGGTATCCCACAGGATACGGTTTGTCTGACAACAATAATTGGTTTTATTGGTAACTTTGTGAGAAAATATGGCTTGTAACGTTACATTACGCATACCAAATATATGCTGAAATGCATGTTATACATGAGCAATATCAAAAATAGCTCATATTCCAGTGTATTTCTTTGCAAACTATTCCACATAACTTGACACATATATCTAGCATAATCTAACAGCATGTCTTCCCTTCTCTTTACAGAAAACCATATGCAGATTGATGAAGGCATCTTCATTTTACAGCATTTTATATATAAATAATAGAATGTTATAAAATGTACAATTAATATATTCTTATTCCTCTCTGTATGGATAAATATAAAAGTAAAACTGATATATTTTGTCCAGTTTGCTCATATAATACATACAAACAAAAATTAAACTGATTTTAGTTCAAAAGCAATACATTGAATGAAATGAGACAGCCTGATCAAAACATTTCAGTCTGTCCAAAAAATTGTGTAGTGTCCGTATACCAGTATAGATGGCTGAATATTTTTGGCTTTGATATCTAGAAAGTTTCCTATTGTTGCTCCTATTTAACCACTGATGGAGTGGTCCATAATGGGTATTTCATAATTCAATTTATCAATGTATCGATAACTGGCTGTGCCAAATATATATATATATATATATATATATATATATATATATATTGTGCTGTAGTGTCCGTATACCAAATGTAGTGGTCCGATACCATGCGTTTTCCTGTGTAAAATTGGGCATTAAAACTAAATTATCAATATGATTTGGATTTTATACTTTGATTTATTTGTAAATATGCCTTTTTCATGTTATTGACCTATATTAGAAGTAACTATATTATGAACAGATCCCAAATCAAGGCAAATGTAAG
>CM068962.1:80723144-80735573 GCA_035128595.1 Eptatretus atami | reverse complement strand
TTCGCTGAAGAGGCTTGCCCGCATCGCTCCACGAGGGCGAGGGTGAACTTCGTTCGTGACGCCATGATAGTTACACTTGGTCCCACGACTGTCTGCACGTTGCCTTTGAGAGTGGGTTTTCTTGTTTTGTGTATAAGCATTGGTGGCGCGGTCTATAATAGAATTGTCTAGTCGTGCGTGGAAATAAAAAGGACTTTATTTGCTTGGATCGCCTTGTTGTTTCATGTATTCGTGCTGAAATATGTCTGTGTCATATGCTGTCGAGTGTGCATAAAGTCTGTTGAACTGTTCCGTTGTTTCGTCTTTCCTGTTGAAAGTTATCTTGCATCAGAAGGAATTGGTAGGAGGTGGTGTAACACTCGGTAAATGAATACTGTCTCCGGGGGGCGATAACACGATCGTTATATTGAAGCACGGAACGGACCGTAAGCGGTTCGGTCTAGCCGCCAGCGGAGTAGATCGCGTTAACTATCCGGCAGGTACACTTAGTCGAGTTTTGCGAAACCACGCTGTCACTGGTGGGATTGGCAGATTGTAGGTCGAAAGACCCCTGACTAGTGCGGTAGGTTCAAGGAGGGTCACTGACTGAATGTCAGGTTCGGTGGGCCGAGCGGTCGCAGATTTGATGTGATCGTGGCCGATCGACGGCGGCGGAATTGAATTCGTACATGTTAATTTGTATAAGTTTCCTGAAGTGAGTCATTAATAAACAAAACATAGATGTTTGCACTCATGAAATATGGATACACTAGAACGAAAATGCTGAAGGAACTATAATGATATTGGATTTTGTTTACAAGATTCACGAGTGTTTTGGTCAGAAACGCACACAAGTGTTCTATAGCAAAGTTGCATCAAAGTCATATTTTTTTAAAACCTTACATTATCTTATTTTCAAGATAAATTACAAAAAATAAGGATTGAACATGAAGGAATGTATTCATATGCCACATATTGGTCTGTTGGCAGTTTAATCGGCCCTACCATATTGATGAATGTAATGCAAACAGAATTGAACGTATGCATAGCATTACACTTGGAGCTTCACATACATCAAGATGATCGTCTGCATTCGAACTTCTAATCAATTAGAATTTAGAGAGTCGATGGGCTTGAACAGTTTTACCTTGTATCCCACCGAGCCAGATCTGCATAAATTAATCGAATCCTGTAGATGGTATCCATTTGCGACTGCGTCAGAAGAGAACATACGATCAACCCTCAGGGTATTTAATGACCAGCTTATCAAGACCCCAAAGATCTTAAGCCAGCAGTTTTTACATTAAGCCAATCCAGGCATGTGCTGTCTGCAGAGGCAAAATAGAGAATGTGTTTGTGAGTCCGAAACACAGAAGCAAACAAAGAAGGAAGCAATGAGATTTGCGGATGATTAGACCGTTGCAGTTTAAAAAGCTGAAGCAATTGTTGAGCGAGGAAGTAATGTGATATAAGAGAGAGTAACATTTATTATCCTATTAATAGCATATTTATACTTTTCATATTTGTTCAAAAGCTCCTTGCAGTCTCTGATCCTCCTACAGTGGCTATCTCCTTCTTTGTTAACAAACATCCCTGGACCACTGGTTCGCAATGTCAACAACTCAAGCCTCACTGTCATTGCCATCTGATCGCTGTCATTAAAAAAATTTTATCCATGTGTGTCTGCCATAGCTACATGTTACCTAATTTGCAACAATAGAAACTCGTAACATAACCTTATCTATGTTCCATGTAGAAACTTTTACTGGTCCCCTTGGAAACTGGTTGAGGTGTAGCTTGATACAATTCCATTGAATTTGCAATGCGGCGTCTCAAGTCTTGCTAGGAATTTTTTTTTCTGTCAATTTTCCAGTCTGATTTTCCTCACTGATTATGTCTACTTCTAGACTTGGCCATGACTGACTTTCTTTCCAACTTACTATTCGTAACTGCCCATTAAAACTTTGAGCATTTAAGCTCATATCTTTTTCCTATCGCAGAGATCAACTCAACAAGCAGATACGTGTTGGTTGCGTTCAGGCCAATGCAGGTAAGGAGAAATTGCCTTCACAGAAGGATTGTTGCCATCTTCACAGCATCTAGAATGATTGGTGGAAGCTAAAGCCAGTGAGGCAATCTTTATGGTCATCCATAAGGATCGGCTTCATATTTCCAATTACAAGGACGTTATGGACCAGATTTGCTGGTCAAGTCTTTGTCCTTTCCCATAAGGCTTAGATAGTGATTCGATATGTTTGAATTATAGCAGTCTCAACTTTGCACATG
The DNA here is from genome assembly GCA_035128595.1 of Eptatretus atami. Classification (NCBI taxonomy): domain Eukaryota; kingdom Metazoa; phylum Chordata; class Myxini; order Myxiniformes; family Myxinidae; genus Eptatretus; species Eptatretus atami. Next base: position 80,733,308 of record CM068962.1, on the reverse strand, counting down.
CTTTGGCTTCTTGGCAATGGTTTAGACCCTGAAAAACTTACATGGTTGGATCATTCCTGGATATTTGACATGCAAAGTCTGCATTCTGTTTTACATGAAAATCTTCTGCTTGGGAGCAGACATGGTAATAACGTCCTATTAAGATATCTTGATATGGGCTCTGCCCACAGTGCTTAACTCTCAACGAATTTGACTGTATTAGCATTGTTGTTCTAGCACATTCATGTAGTTATGTAGACAAATTCTGTAATAACAAGACTGACAATGTTCCTGGTATCCATTAACTACTAAAGTAAATAAAAAAATAAATCCTGTTTGCAAAAGCACTTATTGCACCGGGCGTGCCAATTTCAGTTTCGAGCTCATAGGATGGCTGAGATATAACTGTGGGAAAACACAGAAAATGAAAAATCCTCATCGGGTGAGCTTGGAATAAGGGAATGGATCGGATGCGCACTAGATCTCGCTCGCGAACATTAAATATGGAGAAACATGGAAATCGTAGTACATATTTTTTGGCTTTTTTGCAACTTTAGTTTTGAGTAAAAGTGGACTTTCCATGATTGGGTTTGTATTTTGGTGATGCTTTCCTTACTCTTTAATGAAAAGGGTTAAAAGTAATAAAAATATTTGTTGTTGATTGTTATCAGAGAGCTGATTGGTCTCACTCTGTTCGTATGGTACAAATGTTTACTGTAATCACGGAAGCTGACTCATGTTCCATCTGGGATTCTCAGTGACACTTGGATTGTATAGCATATAACAAATGTTTTATTATCCCGAGATTAGTAAAGGTTTTGTACAGCATACTGTGGTGGATAACCATAAGTCCTATTACATTGTTTTATTGACCACATGATTAGACGGATTTGTACTTATAGTTGTGTGCTTAACCAAATAGAATACTGACCAAGAGGTTTATTTTCATTGTTGGGTGCCAGTCGAAACTGTTTTTTTGTTTTTTTAATGCTCCTGATTTAAAAATGTGTGTGTAAAAATTTGTGTGTTTGTGAAGGTTTGCTTCTTTCGGTCATTCTCACTTAGAAATACTGAAATAAGACTTTTTTGTTAAAATAAATTAATTAGAACCTAATGAAAACTTGTTGATAAGCGTCTAGGAAAGTGTTATGGATAATCAATGTCACATAAGTCAATTTCACCTGACAAAATGCAAAAACTGAATGGAGATAGAATAACGAAAATCAAACGAATTCAAAAGACTAAAACTCAAAAAGTACAACAGCAGTACATACGAATGTTCAGAAGAGAAATTGATAGAGGAAATGCATGAAAAGTGGGTTTGAATGAAGAGTATTGAGAGTTGTTGAATATTTGTGTTCAAAGTAATTTTTGAATATCAATTTACCAGAAGAAAGAAGATATAGTTAATTGTAAAGATAACAACAAAGATAAAATATCTCAGCACTGGTTAAGATGTGTAACAATGTATATACACGTGAGGGCACTCGGTGGATGCGCATCTCCGCAGGCAATTCGCTGATCAGCGAGAACATAATGGCCCATTCATTTTTGAAATTCCATTATATCTGCGTATGCTCCATCATCTTCCAATGTGTGAAAATCTGGTTAAATTTAAATATTCTCATATCAGATCGGATTCAGATTACACAAATGTGAATAATTCTCCTTGTAATCATCCAACGTGTCACTCAATTCATCCGAATCCGTCTGCAACTTTTGAGCATATGCTTATTCCTTATGCCCTATCTTCAAAATGGTGAAGATAATCATTAAATATTAAGTAGTCAGATCCGATCCACTTACCAAAAATCTAAAAAGTTCACATGTACAACCAACCGTGTCAAAAATTTTCATCTGGATACGTCAAGAGCTTTTTGATGATTTCCGAAACAGAAAGCAGACAAACTAACAAAAGGGGTGAAAAGATAACTCCTTCACCTTGGTGTGGAGGTAATCAAAGCAATCAAATAATGTTAATCATTGCAATACCTGGATGCAATGCAATAAAAGTTTTTTTATGAAATAGATTTCTGTAATTATCTCTTTGTTCATCTTCAACTGCAAATAATATATGAATGAAAAAGAATTAACCGAATTGCTATCCTCACTTAAAATTGAGTATTGGCGAATTCTTCATATCCACTTGACTACAACATTGAACTTTAATTTGTTTGACGGAATTTGTTATCCATTATGTGATGCTGAATTATGAATAGGATTAATCTTGACTTCTTTGAAAAAGCAGTTTGCAGTAAACACATATAAGAGAACAGAATATGGACATGAAAAGGTTTGCTCTCATAACTTCCCGTTCGCGATTTTTTATTTTTTTTTCAAGATTTGCAGATCAGAAAGTTTGGCTTCAGTCAGGATGTATTGCCTTCAGTAAACAACCGCCTGTTAAAAATGCAGTTCTTCCTTATTTTATAGTCATACTTATTTAGTTTGTATGGAAATGAAATTGAAATCTGGTGGGTATTAAAGATTTGTGAAATGAATGAAAATAATTTGTTTTGTTTTTCAACGTCTAGGCATGGAATGCTCTGGAGAGCTGCTGTCCCATTCCATTGTCATCTTCTGGAGACTGCGTGATTTAGCGAAGGTGGATGAAATTTATTTTAGATACAAATGAAGAAGCAGTACATGTAGGAGTGCATAGATGAAAAGTGGTTTTTTGCGCAGGGAAATACAAACTCAGGAACCAGAAGGATCAAAAGCAAAGTTTTTTTTATTTGCTTTCTCCAGGGATAGGTGCAAGGAAATTCAAAGTAATCCAGAAAGCAAGACATCCAAAAAGATTTGCATTTTAGGCCTTCAGCTACTCCCCCAGACTAACATTCAAGTCCCCTGCAATGTGTCTAAAATTCAGTTATCAAACAACTCAGAAAGCCGAAGATTTAAACATTCTCAAAATGAATCTGCAAATGATTTACGTAATAATAATTTTGTCCCACCTCGCAGTAGAGACGGGTGGTTTCAATATAAGTCGTCCGATCGACCAACCATCATCTTATGGCTTTTGTTAGTAATGATATTTCAAAAGTTTTGACGCATTTACTTTCATATTGGAGATGTAGAGTCCTCATAAGAATATCTCATCCCTAATTAGATCACTGGTTGTAATTGCTGAGTTATGTGCATGTCACCGTTCTCTAATTGTTGTTTGTGTATGATATTTAAGAAACGTCAATGGTTTAGCTTCATATTACATCGATCTATTTCTTCATACACCAAAAGGCAGATGACCGGATATCAGCTCTTGTTGCATTAGCATTTCTATATAAGGCAATGCTGAATTCATAATTGATGAAACGTATGCAAGTTTCTTACTTATCAAAAGATGTGGTATATTCGTCAACGTGTAGGTATATCAAGATTAACATAGCTTTAAACCATTGTCAAGGATGATGGACGATTGAAGGCAAGATTCGTGTGTATTACAAGAAATATGGTGTGTAGTTGCTGTAAATGAAATTTGAATTGCATCACCCTTGGTTTGTATATTTGTTTGTCATTTAATTATTTGTACAATGGTCAATGTATGCTTCTTATGTATCTATTCAATCAATCCTAGAATTAATCATGAATGTCAATGATTTGTATTTCGCTCCTTCTTGGGATTTATTTGGTCTTTCAATCAAAAGAAATTTGTATATTCTGTTCTCTATCATTACTATTATGTTTATTTGTCTAAACTGCAGCCAAAACTTTATACAATCAATTATCATTTTAACAGAAATTCTGCATTGTATTGAAGTTGTTACTCCGGTGTATGCTGCAGGTTGTGTCGATGACAGTGATATGGTGCCTGTTTGCTTGACATAAGAAATTCTTTTTTTTTTCGATGAGCCAAAAGAAATTTTTTCTGAGGAAACATCGTAGTTATCGAGATAAATGAGTCGACTGGCAAAAATTCTATGAAAAGAAAGGAAAAATTGGTAAAATAAACAAGAAAGGAGCAATTCACAAATTGGCAGACAGCTCGTCATACTTTGTTTTGGTGGGTAATTTTGTTGTGTTGGTTTGTTTACATTATTAAATGAAGAATAATATGTTTAAAATGTAATTTGTACTGGGTCATATGTAAATAATGTAACTCGTCTGTTCTAATGTAGTTAATACTCTTGTCAATCGTATTATTAATAAACGACTCATGTTACAATATTTAAATTTATAGTGAGATTATTCACGTTCGTTATATGAATAGAGTCGTGACAAACAACGCTACTGGCAGTGTCATCTAAAGAATTTTTTTCCATGGTGCGTCTGCTTATCGGAAAGAATGAGGAATGCTGCTATTGTGATAATCATATTTAGGTTAAAAAATGTAATTTCACTTGGACATTGGTCATTACGAAATGTCTGGACACGTCGTCAGCTATGCCTAATGTATTTTCAGCAGTGTGATTGTCATTTTGAGTGGTTATCGGTTGCTGTAACCTCACCTGAATAATGTGGGGAAATGGATGATTTTCTAAGAAGGTTTCCACGTTACCTTGTTTAACTTGAGGGATAATTAAATGGGGAAGATAGGGAGCCTCACACGGGTAGAATGTTAATTTTGAATCTTATCACATATTTCGATCTGCTATAGATTTATGATCCAAATTTCATGGTGCAGGTATGCGTTATATTATTAGTTTCTCTGGTTTTAATTGTTTTAATAATTAATATAAAATTAGCCATGTATTTACTGTTAAGGGACAGATTAGTTAACGGCGGGGAAGGAATGACAGTATATCAGGCTCTAACCATACAAGAGTCAAGGCGAGGAACACTTCTTGAAGCTGAAGTGCCCTTGTACTATTTGCAGATAATTGTGTTGAGAAGGTTTATGAGATTATTGAAGGTTATGAGACAATAAGAAATCACTTGTTATGTGATTTGTGTTATTAGATGTGAGGGGGCAGTTTCCATTAAAAAAAAAATTTCATAAGATATTTAGGGAGGGAATGTAATTTTATTATTATGAATTGATTTTTGAAGGCTGAATCGGCAGGTGAGGGTGGACGAGGTGAAGGTTTGTGGAGAAGTGAATTTATCAAGATGGATGTATGGTAATAAGAAGTGACAACAGACTGAGAAGAACAAAGAGATCTTTTTCAAAGTTCTAGAGAGTTCATGGGAAGGTTCGGTTTTAGGATTGGGTCTGAAGAATATCTGACATCATATAGCGCAGTGAAGAGCAGATGGAAGGATGATATGAACTCCATAAAACGTGGTAGAACATGTATGGCAACTGCAAAGAAATGAGACAACGGTGGTAGATATGAGTAGTAAGAACGTAAAAGTGAAAAAAAATATTTTATAAAAAAATTTTTAAGAAATATTAAAATTAATTATTAAATGATTAATGAAAATTATTAAAAAATTTGGAAAAGCACGCAGGTTGTCGTAGGAATTCTCATAGATCTTAAGGTAGTTAGGGAGAAGGGGCATCAAAATTTAACAGATTGTAAACTCTGGAAGCAAGAGGTATGGCTACGGGTAGAAGCAGTCAGTGAGCTACCATCAAGAAATAGAGGATCAAGAGAAGTAAAATATACTGAACTATTGCGTGTTTACATGCGGTCGGAAGATATTACTAAAGATATTTAACACGGAATATAGACTTCATATAGTAGAGAAATGCATTGAGGAAGCAGGTTTGAGAAGAGAAAGAACTTGAGATCAAATCGAAAATTGAGGTGGATATGGGAAAACAACAGAATATAAAGGAGTGTATTTAATTTTATAGATTAATAGTGAAGCTTTGATTGTGTGATTTGGAATTAATGTGGATTTTGTTGATGAAATAGGAGTGTGCGCACTCTGATAGGCTCTGTTAAGCCTGTAACGAACAAGTAAGTTCATATGAACAGGGTATCGGGAGAAGACAGTATGCGCTTTGGAATTGAAAAGGGGTCAGACGGGGGTTCTTCTCTCCCCTTGACTGTTTTATCTTGTTTTTTAAATTAAAGTTGAAAAGGGGGTTCCCATTCAAAAGGAAGATTCAAATTAGAATTAAAAAAATGAGGGGCTGTGGAGTCAGAAAAAAATTGGGGAAAAGGAAGAAAAATAAAAATTGGCGGTTTTTTAAATAACCCAATAGAAGGGTATGCTGATGATACGATTCTGTTGGTGAAAGTAAAGAGTTGAGTGAAGACACAGCAATACCAGTTGAAGAAGGAAGTGAAAGAATTGTTATTTATTTAACATAAAATTATATGTTAAATCTTGCCATGAGAGCAAGATGTGTTAGCATTTGGAGATGATCCTGTGGACATAGGTGGAGAAGTTTCATTTGTCCTGGTTTTAAGATTTAGTGAGAGATAAATTGATAGATGGTTAGCATTGTGAGTACGGAATGTCAGGAATTGTATAAGGATGGGGAAAAGCACAAGATGGAAATAGTAACAGTAGAGAGGCTGGTGAATTGCTCTGTATGTAGTTGCAATACATGGATGTGAATCGTTGACGTGAATAAAGAAGGTTGACAGTTTGAATGTAGTGTTGGGACAACTTGAAAAATTCCCCTTAATGGACTAAAAGAAGTCAAAAATGAGTGCTTATAAATTATACACCTAGTACATTAGAGATCTGATATAAAAGAATGTCATATCTTTAGAACCTATGTGTGCAAAAAAGCAAGTCTGAAAATGACGGCTGGTATCCGATTGAGGAGAAGAGGAAGAGGCAGACTTATATGTCGCTGGATGGATGGGTATAACACTGCTCCAATCTGAAGTCCTCCAGGCTTGGGAGCAATAAAAGATTCGGATGTTTGTCAGAATCTGATCAGATATATACAGAAGTCGGGCAACACTTGGCAAGACTCGATAAGGAATAACTCGATTCAATTGCTCGTAATTATTAGACGCAGTATCACATTTGATAGTAGTTATAAGAACTATGCTATTCTGTGTGGACAGACAGAACCACTATCCCAATTGCATACATCGTCATGTGGTGAGGTGTAACAGTGATTCTCTGACAGGGGTTGTGTGCTTGCTACAGCACGTGTACTACCATGAACAATCAGACTTCATTGTTTATACGACAAATGGTATCTCTAAATGAAATTATTTCTAAAACTATTTTACTCATTGAATTAGATAATGTTTAATTCAATATTTTTTGATGGTTCAAGCTTCATACAATCTTGCATTTTAAATACTTCATTAAGTATTATAAGTTTAGAATTGACTTCAATTTTAACCAAATACATATGGTCATAGAATAACTGGAGAGACTTGGGCAGCTTGTTACTATTCAGCCACAGCTTTGGTTGTAGCTGGAGCAATTCAGCGGAGAGCGGGTTTATGAAGGCAAGCGAATTTGTATCTCCAATCATTGTTTATTCTTCATCTCATGATTAATCTAGTATAACTAATACTTATCTTTGTGGTGTAGATATGAGCGAGTAAGTCTGCGTTTGTGCAGGGTGGGTGCATAGTCTGTTATCTAGCGATTTCTTTGCTCTAATTTTTGAGAGACCATTTCAGATCGTTTTGTGCCTTTTATTGTGCAATGTATTGGTTCTTCTTGAGTTAGTTTGCTACACCAGGGAAGTGGATCGAGAACATCACAGATCTTGTTGACTTTGGTGAATATATCTCGATTTCTAAGGAGTCAAATGGTTCGTTGTTCTTGGTTGGATGAGCATTTAAAGCCCGTTGTTCCCATGCGGATAAACCAGAGCATGGGATGCACTCGAGTTGAGTTCCAGGGTCGTTTTTGCTTCACCAGTAAAAGCTACATGTGAGTTTCTCCACACATTTCACATTCTACTGCTCCTCTTTAACGCTTGGTGATTGGCAAAAGTGGTGGCTTGTTTAATTAAATTGAATCAGAGGTAACATGGTGTTAGATTTTTATACTTTCCTTTGCCATTACGGTCATTCTGGTTTGATGGTGGGGAGTTTTCAATGGCAATCAATGATTTATCATTGATGTCTTAATATTACAGACGTCGGTGTTGCTCGAGGCAATTTCTTGAAGCAGGTTTAATGTTGGGGTTCACTTGCTTCCAGGATTCATGCGTAACATTGTATATCTAGCATGGGTGATAGAAAAAGCTCTGACTCTCTTTGGCAGTAAAATGTTGGATTGATACCCACTGATAACATATTCTCTGACGGGACAACGACATTTTGACTCTCAGACTAATCGAGGTATGGCCACAGTGATGTATTATCACTCTGATACTTCATTATGGAGTTAAGATCGTCGAAAATTGCAACCAGACTGGCACCGTTGATCTCTGCGGCCCGTGCTGATGATACGTCTTGACTAAGGCATAATGGAAACATCTACAAAGAGTGCTGAAAATAAAAAAAAAAGCTCATTCGCCTAAGAAAATAGAAGATTAGTAGAACCAATGTCGGATGTTAAAAGTGATAGATAAGGAAGCCTTGCTTCAATTGGGGGTTTCCATCGCTTGATAATCCCCGTGATGCAATGCACAACTGAGGGTAATGGGAAATGGCGTTGGTGCTTCACTTAAAGAGTTTATCCAATTCACTTATATTAACATGTTTGTGTGCTGTTTTTGTGCAATTTATTTCATGAATAAATAAAGTTATTAGGAACCTAATAAGATATTGTTACGATTTGGCGGTCGTCGCGGCGGCGATTGGAGTAACTCGACTGCGACCCGCGTCACCCGCAGGAACGGACATTCAGTCGTAATCTTGGAATATCGTGCAGGAGCTAGTCGGGTGTCTTTCACCACAAGTGCTCGGCACGCCGCGCAGGATCGGGTTTCGCAACTCGACTACTAGTTAACCGTCTGCCGGGGGTTTTTTAAATAAGTAACCGGCGAAATCTGTACCTCGGGGCGGCCTTAGGAACGAACTCGCTTAGGGTCCGTTCGTGCTCATGATAAGCCGACGGGTGTAGCGCTTCCCCGACGGAGATGATTATTTTTCGGTGCTTTAACCCTCTACAATTCAGTCTGATGCAGAGTGGAATTCAACAAGGAAAGGACGCAACAGTAAAGACTGGGGAACAGTTCGATCACAAGTTTATTACGCCTCAGACAAGGCATAGCACGTATTCACAGCCATTAAATAAGAATGCAATTTTTGAAAGCAAGAGTTTACCAAGGAACAATGTTATTTTACAATGCATTAATAAAGTTTTCTAACTTTCCAGACCGGCCACAAGAAACGGCATTTAAAAAACAAAAAAGACCCTTCATAGGATCAGGGAGTAGACAGCCGTGGGCAATGCGGCGTGGACCACTGGAGGAGCTGGCCAGGTGACGAACCGAAGGTCTAACCTCTGCCCTCGTGGCGTTGATGTTTGGGGGAACGCGATGTAGCGTACTGCGCAGCTCGTGCCGCTGGCGTGGTCAGGCGAGCGCTCTCTCGGCGCTCCGTCGTCTGCTTCCCGTGGCTCGAGGCGTCTTCCGACTTCGAGCCCGCAACACTGCTGTGCCACTCCTGCTCCCACTCTTGCATCTCGTCAGACCTCCAGACTTGATTTTGCGACACCTCGCGCTCACTTGCTGCCATTTTTCTGCCAGTACTCTGCAGCCGCCGAGCTGCGTGTGTGCGCATTAATAGCCGGGGGTAGGGGCGTCTGTAAATTCTTGGATACAGCGGGTGGCGTGCGGTGCTTATTCAAACCGAGGCTCAGCTCATGGATGAGATGAAAAGGGGGCGTGGAAGCATTCTGACGTTGAGGTGAAAGGACGCATTCAACAAACTGCCCGGTGTGGTAGAAAGCGAGTGGTGGAGTTTGGTTGTTGCGGGCGTCCGTTTGCGAATTGCGGTGAAGCGATGTTTGCGGGGTGGAGTTGTGGAGGTTAAAGAGGGAGGTGGTGGTGTTGTTGAGTTTGTAGTTGCTTGGGAAGATGCCTGGTGGTGGGTTGGTTGTGGGATGAATTGGTCCAAATAATGACAGAGAAAGAAAAAGGCTAATCTCTCAAAGGTGCAGCCCCTGTGAACCCGGCTTCCCTCGTAGCTGCGCCTGGCTTCATGCCCCTGGCGTGGCCGGTGAGCTCTCTCCGTCGATCGGCCCCCGTCTGCTTCGAGCTCCGTCTGGTTCTCCGACCCCTCCAGACTGGCACCTCACCGACTCCAGACTGCCACTCTCCAGACCCCACTTGACTGCCACTCTCCAGACCCAACTTGACTGCCGACGCTCCAGACCTGACTTGACTGCCCCGTCTCCCGACTCTCCAGACTGCCTCGAGCT
>CM068962.1:80707060-80720261 GCA_035128595.1 Eptatretus atami | reverse complement strand
ATGAGAGAGATATTTACCAGTTCATGCGCGCACTTAACGGAGGGGTTACGTTCTGAAGAAACGCGCCGTTAAACGGCGCCGTCGTCGTTGTGGCGAAATATTTTTATTTTTTTTCGTTTTCGTTTTCGAACATGTACTTACCAAACCTAACACACCTAGGCTATTATGGTGTAGCCTATTGGCTCCTCGATACAACCTTACAGCATGTTACTGTACTGAATACTGTCCGAATTGTACAATCCTAAGAGAACAGAAGACACGTTAGTTTTACCTTTGTGCTGTTCATGACGGCATCCGGTTTGTTAGCAGAGCTACATCTCCTCTCGCATCGATTATAGAAAGGTGTAATAATTAGCTTTGGATTTTTAAAATACGTAATTCATTGCATCGATTGTTATAATTACAACATGAAGAAACGAAGCACCCTTTCAATTGTGATATGTGCGAATTCGCGCCCGGCCGGCGTGCAAACGGGCCAGTAGCTCGAGGATCGCGCACGTCGCCCACCGACGGACAATTCAGTCGTGACCGCTCTCGAACACGTCCAGGAGCTAGTCACGGGTGGGGGTTTAACCCACACGACCGTGCAATTGCCCACTCCGCGCTGATAGGGTGCTCGCCAAAATTCTGATCTACCTAAGTACCTGCACGGATGGTCGACCGGGCGTCTACGCACGCACAGGCGACTCCGACACGAACCGCTTAAGCGGTCCGTTCCGTGCTACAAGTGATAAAGACGGTGTTATCGTCGCTCGACGGTTCCGATTAATTACTGCGTATTAAGCACTAGAACCCCTTTTCCGTGATGCAAGATAGGTCACATAAAAAAGGAAAAGAGACGAAGCGAGCGAACAGTTCAATAAGCAGCATTTTTATTCACCACAGCACAGACAAGCAGGAAGGCAGCGTATTTACATCTAACAGTAATGAAAAAAATGCCACACTTTATAGCAATCAAACCAAAAGAACGACTGCAGCTACAACGCGAATACGCATACACACCGGCACACTTAACATCTACTTGTCGGACAGGCGCCACCACAGATTTGCACAAAAACCCCAAAGAAAAGAAAGAAAGAAGTCGCGACTTTCCTGTATGCTGCGTGAGTCCCCTCTCCGCGCGACCGTCAGCGTGGTCGCCGCTGGCCCCGACCTGCTCTCGCGGCCGGGAATCCCTCTCCGGCACTCCCGTCCGACGCCACAGTCCACCTCGCAACGGGCGCATGCCGGTTCCCGTCCGGCATTCGTGTCAGGGCCGCTCGCAAGGCGCGGGGCACAGGAGCCTCTTCTGATGACGCAACAAGCAACCCCAGCAGATGAAGAGGAGAAGAAGCGCGAGAGGAGCCTTTTAGGAAACTTCTTTTTGGAGCCTCTGAGGGAGCTTTTGAGAGAGCTTCCTTGCGCCGCCCCGTGTCCGTTTTTTATCGTCGGGACTCCGCCCTTCGCCCCGCCCCGTTTTCCGGCCCGCCTCCCTTCGACTTCTTGAAGAAGCCTCTCGAAGGGGCGTGCCCTCAGCTTCCTCCACCCCGCTTCCGTCGGGGGCCGGGAGTGCAGTTTTGGCTCTGGGTGCGCAGAGCTTATCCCCAAATCAGGCCCCTCCTTTTCTGACCTCTGACGTTTGACCTGCATCGCCCTCCCCCATCAAGCCGCGGGAAGTCACGGAGAACAGGCGGAACCTGCGCATCTCGGCAGTTCCACTCCTCGGCGCCTTTGTTTGCCGTTCTAGTGGCGAAGATGGTATAGCGTAGATGGTGGAGTGCGTGGTGCAGTGTGAGTTGGCGCTGTGATGGGATGGCGTGGTCTGTTATAAATGTGTGTTTGAATAATATTAGAAAAAGAAAACGACGGACTCAAACGTCGCAGCCCGAATGTAATCGGCATAATATTCCCTCTTAAATACAATGGGTTAAGGGCTAACTACACATGCACTCTATCAAGATCATCTACACTAGGTCCCTTTATGTGTAATGCAATTTCCACAGCCGTAAACACTACCCCTCCCCTTTTTTACAGACTCGTCCTGAGTCGTCAATTCTCGTGTGCCATCATGTGATAGTTCTCCCTAGTACTTTTACCTTTGAATCCCTAGTGCGTCTATCATGGTTTAATTTTCCGTTTGTCCCCAAAAATAAATAACCTATGGGCTGAGTAATAAACTAAACAAACCCACTCACTCAGACGACTTAAATAAAATTTGCCGCGGCTAAGACAGACATGCTGGGCGCCGCACTCAATATTTACAATACAACTAACACTTTAACCTTATTTATTTTACACTAAACCATGGCCAGATCAATGACTCTGCAGGGAGCAAACAAATATCAAACCGGTGCATCGGCGCCACTGCAGGCCGTGCTTAGCTGCCACAGACAGTCCTTGGCAGCTTCGGCGACATGCTGGCGCACATGGCAATGAACAAAAGGGGGGGGGGGGGCAGGCGGAAATCAAACACGAACGGGCAAAATGAACGTGGTAGCAGCATGGATCATAGCAAAGGCAGGCGGCAAGGCATGACAAGCGCTGTAGCAAACAGCCGGCAGATGATCGATCGGACAGGCCTTGAAGCAACAACACCAGCAGCGATCCGGCCGGCACAGGCCTGCAGTAACACAGCTGCTGACGATCGGCCGGTAAGGCCTCGCAGCAAAACACAGCCGTGACAGTTTGGCCAGCCCTCTTGCGTGCAGTGCAGTTTTGATGGTAGGTGTGCGGTGGTGCTGGCCACTCAGAGGCGGGCGCAACCTACCTATCGTCTCCCTCCCACCTTATCGCCTTTGCCTGTTTACTGTCGCATACACCACTCCCTTAATTTTGTAAAACCCAATTAGCGCCAATAATTTTTTTGTTCTTATTTTTTTATTTTTTACTCTCCCCCTATAAATCGTCCCCTAACGCCCTTACACTGCCACGGCGCAACGGACCCCGGGCCCACCATCATGCGGCGCAACCGTGCCCCTACGCTATCCGCGCCGCCACCATGGGCCCGTTGCGGCACCACGGCCGAGCTAAGCTGGTGCCGGGGTATCCCACTCAGCGATTACTCAACTCTTCAGCACGCTCCCAGCCGTCTACAGGGCTCCTGCACCCCTTCAAACCAGGCTTTTCGAGCCTACATTCCCCAAGCAGCAAAACGACTTCCATTTGTCAATTGAGCTACCCACTAACTCACTTTACACGCCCGGGGTCCCTTGGCGGGAGTCATCTCCCCCAATCACTCATCGCACCCATGCATTCACATTCGTCATTCACCACAGACCGCTGGCCTCACTCACCAACAAGCAACATGTTTTCCACTTCACACTTTAACTCACACACATCGCCGAACTCTGCATCCTTCTGACTAAATCCCTAACTACCTCGTGCGCCCACGTCGTTCCCTTACCAACTACGCACGTCCTTTTAACATCACGTAGCTAAGCTACGTCCCCTCTACACATCGCAAAGTCTGGTCTCTGTCGTCTATCCAAATATCCCCTTTTCCAGCCAATCTCTAAGCTAAAACCCTCTACCTAATCCATTCCACAGCCCCATGAGACTTACCCCTGCCCCGATGAAGCCGGTCTAAACTAAGCAAAACCCTTCCCCTAATCAGTTTCATCACGTGCCCTGGCAGGGGGCGTTCACCCCTACCCGGGAATCCTGTTTCACCTGAAAGCGAGGCTTGGATTTCGTAATTTTTTTTTCCAATTACGCGCGCACCACGCGCAACTCACAGCTCGCGCACTTGCACCTGCCCGTGAACCTATATGCAGCTGCACGTGTGTAACCTCGTTTCCCTTCCTTGGACTGTACCATCCAGCAGGATTCAGCCCTCCTGCCGAATTCCCAACCACACGTGCAGCGCATGACGTCACCGTGCGCTACCCAAAAGCAAACTCCACTCCGAGGGCTCCCCACGCGAACACATGTGGCTCTGCCCTGTTGGAGCTTAACACAAGCCTCGCGTGGAGAACCCATCCGGTCCAAATTCCGTATCGCTCTAACCTTGTCCGTCGCGGGATCGCAACATTCCCCTGCTGCTTCCGGACGGCGGGTTCACTCCGCAGGCGCTGCACTTGCGGCCTCGTGCGATTGCAGCGGCCCGAAACCGACAAGCGTCGCTGGTTGCAAACCCGGACGGTGCCCAAAATATTGTTACGGCGCTATCTCGGCCCTTGGGCTAATCTTCTATCGTAGTCTCCATTCACCACAGCACTCCTACGTGTCCGCGCTCACATCCACTTCCATCACAAACACCGGGAGACGCGCTGCGTGCTGCCCCATGCCGACCTATCATCTCCGTCAACATTCGCGCTCTCTCACACACACGTCTCCCGCCACACTCGGCCGCTCACATCACTCGTGCCCGTTTCCCTCACACACACCATACCACTCACCAAACAATCGCGGGCACCCACCCGGTGCCGTCGTCCACACACGAGCTGCTGAGACAGCACGCATCTGGCACCACCGCGACGCAACCATCACAACGGGGTTCTTCCATCCACGGGTCTCATCCACACACGGGGGGCACTCAACACTTGCACCACATACACACCGGGACAACCACGCTGGGGATTCGTTCCCCACAAGGGGTCGGGCTTATACCCCCCCAAGCTCGGCGTGCATGTCCACAGCACCCGTCCCCTCAACTTCGCCGACCGACGAACTCACTGTCTGATCAGCTCAAGCGAGAATAGCGTTTCCCTCGTTCCGAAGGAGGCTATCCCGCTGCCGCACCGGGTCCCTACCACGTCCCGGAGCTCACCCTCATGGTCCTCCACTCGCGTGTCTGTGTGTGCTCGTCTTCTAACCCCGTCCCAATTCACCCTCTTTCTCACGTGTCTCTGTCATTTTAGTTTCTCTTGGTCTCCTCGTGTCTATTAGTCTCTGCTTCTTTCTGGCTCTTCCTTATCTTTACGTGTAACCTTAGCTTTTCTCCTTAAGTTCGCATCCCTCCTTGCCCTCGTTTCAACTCCTTGCTCTTTCACGATCTCCCGATCATGCCTTGCTTTCCGTCTTTATTGTTCTGTTTCTCTCCCTCCAATTCCTTTCACTCGTGTCCTTATCTCCTGTGCACGTCTCAGTCACCCCACTTAATTTCCCCCTCACGGTTCACGTCAACTTTTTCGTCACCTTCTCTGTCACGACCCTCTGCCACAAACACGTCTCCCGCCATCTTTTGTCCTCACCATACCCGCTCCTTGCGGGCCTGACAACCTTGCACAATAACACCTCCAGCTCGTCGTCCCAACACGTGGCGTCGCCATTACGCACTCCGTTGTCCGCGCTTCACTGCACCCGATTGCCATTCAAATGACTCCTGCAGGCCTTCGGCCCATTTGCGAATCTCACCCCATTTCTCTCATTTCTCCTTCACTCCGTTCTTCACAGCGTTGTAAATTCGCATTCATTTTGATTATTCATCTGCACGCATTTGTTTATCTGTTCTTTTTGCGTATTTCCATCCATTTTTTTGTTCATTTGTTTGCTCTATCCGCATCAAATTTCCCCCACTCTGTTGATTTCAGCCGACTCCGACGAAGCCGAATCGCCTCGCGGTCGGCTTTCACTGGTCCGGAGAACTACGGAGGGGAGTGGGGCGTGTCATATCCCGCGGCCGCTCGCTGTCCCATTTCGGGCTCTGTCGGTTGGAGGAGTTCTTGTTCCTGCACACCCAACTTTTTCTGCTCGGGGTCTCTCATCCTGGCCATGGATTCCAACAATTCTACATCCATTTCTACTACCCCGGCTTCCCGCTCCGCCTTTGAGACGCCATCCTTATTTTCTCGTAGATTTAATTGGCCTGCTCGTAATTTTGGAGGACGGGGGTCGCCCTCTAACCCCTGCACGCGATCCCCGTGAATTACTGGAGACGGGAGAGTTGTTTCCGCCCTCTCTGTCACCAGTGTTGCGAAGAGGGGATGGTTCGCATCTCACGACCTGACACAGTGTTGCGAGGAGGGATGGGTTCGTATTCTCGACCTGACACCAGTGTTGCAATTCGACCCGCCGGCGTGCCGAACGGCCACGTAGCTCGAATCGCGGGCACGTCGCCCACGATGCAGACAATTCATCGTGACTGCTCTCGAACAACGCGAGGCTAGTCAGCGGTGGGGTTTAACCCACCACGACCGCCAATTGCCCACGCGCAGGATTATGGTTGCCTCGCCAAATTCCGATCTACGCTAAGTTACCTGCGCGGATGGTCGACCGGGCGATCTAGCCACGCCACAGGCCGACTCCGGACACGAACCGCTTAAGCGCTCCGTTCCGATGCTACCAGTGATACGACGTTACAATGCGGCCTCGACGTTCCATTAATTACGGGCGTATTAAGGCCCATCGACGAACCCTTTCCGTGATCAGAGTGGAAGGGTCAATAAAAAAGGAAAAAGGACAAGCCAGAGCGCGAACAGTTATAAGCAAGCATTTTTTTCACACACAAAGACAAGCACGGAAGGCACATATTTTACAGTCATACAGTAATGAAAAAGCACATATAGACATATCAACCAAAAGAAACAGTGCAGAGCTACAACGAATACGCGTACACATGGCAACACTAAAACCATGTTCCAATTGTCGGACAGGCGCCACCCACAGTCATTTGCACAAAAACCCAAAGAAAGAAAGAAAGAAAGTCGCGACTTTCCTGTTTATGCCGGTAGTCCCTCTTCCCGCGACGTCAGCTGGTCGCTGCCTGGCCCCGACCTCTCGCGCGCGGCGAACCCTCCCTGCACTCCCCGTCGGACGCACAGGTCCACCTCGCAACGGCGCTCGCGCGTCTCCGTCCGTGCTTCGTGTCAGGGCTCGCCAAGGCGGCACGGACCTCTTCCTGATGACGCAACCACTGACAACCAGCCAAGATGAAGAGAAGAAGAAGCTCGAGAGGAGCCTTTTAGAAACCTTCTTTTGGGAGCCTTTTTGGGAGCCTCTGAGGGAGCTTTCTGAGGAAGCTTCTGAGGGACTTTTGAGGGAGCTTCTTGCGCCCGCCTGGTCCGTCTTTTTCGCGCGGAGTCCGCGCCTTTCGCGACCCCGTTTCGGCCCCGGCCTCCCTTCGAGCTTCTTGGAGAAGGCCTCTCGAAGGGGGCGTGCCTACGCTCCCTCCACCCGTCCGTCCGGGGCGGGGGAGTCAGTTTTTGGCTCTCGCAGAGCCATTAATCCCCCAAAACAGCCCCTCCTTTACCTGATCCTCTGACCTTTGACCTGCATCGCCCTCCTCCACTCCAAGCCGTGGGAGTCAACGGAAAAACAAGGCGGGGAAACCTGCGCATCCTCGCAGTTCCCTCCCCGGCCCATTTTGTTGCGTTCTGAGTGCGCAGATGTAAGTAGCGGTAGATGTGGAGGTGGCTGGGGCAGTGTGGTTGGCGTCTGTGATGGGGATGGCGTGGTTGTTGAAAGTTGTGTTTTGAAATAAAAGATATAAACAAAAAACGACTGACTTCAAAGCTCGCAGCCCGATGAATCAACATAAATTCCCTCTATACAACGGGTTAGGGCTAACTTACACATGCACCTATCAAGATATCTCACCTACGGCCTCCTTATGCTGTAATGGAATTTCCAGCAGCCGTTAAAATATATATTTTCGCAACA
Source organism: Eptatretus atami (assembly GCA_035128595.1). NCBI lineage: Eukaryota > Metazoa > Chordata > Myxini > Myxiniformes > Myxinidae > Eptatretus > Eptatretus atami. Next base: position 80,712,683 of record CM068962.1, on the reverse strand, counting down.
GTGCGATTGTTTACAACATAAATGCTTCACTAAAAAAAACTTGTTTTAATGTCGACGAAGAAACAACGATTTATGTCGCGGAATTCTTCATTCAAAGGTGTAATTTAACTTGCTAGAAGGTAAACGTCAACATGTTCAGTTTTGAAGCCGATTTCTGAATCCGATTTGCAGACCTGTTTTTTTCGCACGGACATTTTATGGAGTTTATCGCATATATACGATCGCATTATTACAGGCACACTCGTCGTTTATTATCATTATGAGTTATTATTACTGTATCAGTGGAGCATTAATTGTATGTGCTATTTTTACGAGGCTAATCCACTCCGATAAGAATTTTTCAGTTACATTAATAAAAAAACAATTTCCAGAGTGCAATCCGTACTATATGCATCCCGTCGTTGCCCGAACATCGTTAAGCGGCGCATGACTTATATATATATATATATTTGTTACGAATTTCGGCCGCCCAGCGTGCGATCGTCACGTATGCTTCAATCGCACGCTGTCGCCAACTCGGAAGGACAATTCATCGTGAACTCTCCGTGAAAACTACCGCCAGGAGCTAGTCACGGGTGGGTCTTTCACCACACCACAATCGTGCCAATCGCCACCCGTGCAGGATAGGGTTGTTCGCCAAACTCGACTACGCCTAAGTACTTGCCGGGTAGTTAACCGGATCGTACTCGCCGCTGGCGCCTAGGACACGACCGCTTAATGCGTCCGTTCGTGCTTAGTGATAACCGAGCGGTGTTATCGCCGCCCCGAGACGTGTTATTTACCGGCTGCTTACACCTCTACCAATTCCTTCCGTGATGCAAGATGAACTTTTCAAACAAAGAAAGGACGCAACGAAACGGGAAAGTTCGACCAAGCACATTTATACGCACTCGACAAGAAGCACGTATTCACAGCCATACAGTAAGAATGGCAATTTACAAGCAAGAGTTACAACCGAATAAAGCAAGTTTATTTACTATTGGCACTTTAAACGTTTCTTCTTTACAAGACACGGACATGTTTCGACGTAGGCTCCACGTTTCCGATCACATGCCTCAAACCGCGTGTCATGTCTCCATCACTTTGGGAAAACGTTTTCTGAGGAATGTTTCTGGATTCTCGTTGGATGTTTTCCTTCAGCTGATCAAAGAGTTGAGGCCTAGGTTTTCCATCGATGCCTGTCCTTGAGATACCCCCACAATAAGAAGTCTGGAGATTACGGTAGGGATACGGTGGCCACTCAATGTTCCGTAGAGAGGGATAAAGCGGCCCATCAAATGTTGAGTTGAGAAACCCTTGTCTTCCTGGCTGATATGGTACGCTTGGCCACATCCTGCTGGAACCACTGGGTTCCATTCTGATGCAGGTTGTTTCTCCTACGCCTGATACCGTGCTCAGGCAGATAAATTCCTGAATATTTCGCGTAGTTCCTCTGGTTTACCCCTGCAAGTCTCCTGGCATCTTCAACGAAGTATGGACGCATTATCCCATTACCAACCAACCGCCACCGCCCCACACTTGCGGAATTTTGAGAACAGATCGAGGCACCGAGTTCAGTTATGCTTTACAGGATTTTCAGTTCCCCAGTACGAAACGTTTTGCTTTGTTTACTCCCCGCGACAAGTGAGCATGGCATTGGTCGTCATGTGAAGTTTTTGAGAATCTGCATCTTCCCCAACTTTCCTGAAGAACCAATGCAAGTCTAGTCGTTTCATTTCTGTTGATCAGTTAAGCACCGGTTTCCGTTGAATTTTGTTATGGAAAGGCATGAATTCTTGACGAAGATCTCTGGAACGGTGCTGCTATATGTTTTGTCTCGGCAGAAAGTCGTCGAATCGATTTTTTGGGACTCTGACGACGAGTGTCTCACCATTTCCACATTTTCTTCACTACGACCCTGTCCTCTTCCGACCACTGTACCCCTGTGAAGGTCCAACAGATGTTCCCACATGTGTAAACTTTGCGATGGTGCACCTTTATTGCCGGAAAGTTTGGTGCATGGCGCAAGTGGATACCGAAATGTCTCGAGAAAGACGTTGCACCTGTATGACACTTTCGTCTGGTGCCAAGTTCAACAATTTTCGTCCGTTGTTGTACGGTAAGTCTTGGCATTTTTCTGGTGCTTGCTTGGTATCAAAATAAAACTTCAGGTCTCTGCAACAAGAAATGAAGCATTAGTGACAAAATTACTGCTTTTTTAGATCAACGAAGCATTTAAAGTTGTATATATTTTTGGGACACCATATATGTTATTGCCCGGTTAGAATAGGTTACAGTATCCCTGTTGTCGTAAGAAGGCGACCAGGGTTGCGTCAGGAAGGGCATCCGGCATAAAAACCTATGCCAAATCATTATGCGCGGACACAAACGAATTTCCATACCGGATCGTGAGGCCGGGTTACCAACGACGCCACCGTACCGGTGGTCAGCAGAAGTCAGTGGAAATTGTGCTACTGCTGGCGAAGAGGAGAAAGGAGCGGGGAAGGCGAGTCGGAGGCAGTGGAGAGGGGGAAGGATGAAGTTGAGTGAGAGTTGAACTCTGAATGTTGGGACGATGACTGGAAAGGGCGAGAGTGGCTGATATGATGGAGAGAAGAAAGGTGGACATACTGTGTGTACAAGAGACCGAGTGTGATGGGGAGTAAGGCTAGGAGCATTGAGGGGTTTCAAACTGTTTACCATGTGTGGATGGGAGGAGAATGTGTCGGAGGTAATCCTGAAGGAAGATTATGTCAAGAGGGTATTGAGTGAGGAGAGTGTCTGACGAGTGATGAGTGTGAAGTTGGAAATTGAAGGGGTGATGATGAATGTCATCAGTGCATATGCAACCATATGGGGTGTGAGATGGAAATATAAAGAAGATTTCTGGAGTGAGTTAATGAAGTGGTGGAGATGTGTATCCAAGGATGAAGAGTGGTGATTGCATCAGATTTCAATGGGCAATGTTGGGGAAGAAACAAATAAAGAGGATGAGGAGGTGATGGTAGGTACGAGGTCTCAAGAGAAATGTGGAAGGGCAAATGGTGGTAGAGTTTGCAAAAATGAATGGAATGCAGTGTAATACGTATTTCAGAAGAAGGAGGAACAACACAGGGACACAAGAGTGGGAAAGTCACACAGGTGGATTACATCTTAAGCAGGAGATGCAACTCTGAAAGAGATTAAGACTGTAAGGTGGTGGCCAGGGGAGAGTGTAGCTCGACAGCATCGATTGGTGGTCTGTTCGGATGATTGTGGAGGTAAGTTGAGAGAGAGTGAAGGCTGAACCAGGGACCAGATTGTGAACTGAAGGAGGAAGACTGTTCGTGGAATTTAGGGAGGAGGCGAGACAGGTGTTGGATGGTGGTAAGATGGGTGGAATGATTGGGCAACTACAGCAGAAGTGTGAGGGAGATAGCTAGGAAGGTACTTGGTGTGACATCTGGACAGAGAAGAAAAAGCAGACTTGGTGTGGAACAGAAGTATAGGAAAGTATAGAAGAAGGTTGGCGAAAAGAAGTGGATAGTCAGAGAGATGAGAAAGTAGGCAGGAAGTACAAGGAGTGCGGGCGAAAGGCAAAGAAGAGTGGCAAAGGCTAAGAAAAGGCATATACGAGCTGTATAGAAGTTGGATACAAAAGAAGGGAAGGTTTCTAAACACCGATTGGCAAGACAGAAGGACCGGAGCTGGAAGGATGTGCTGCAGGTTAGGTGATAAAGGACGTAATGGGAATGTGCTGACGAGCAGGAGAGTGTGTAGAAGGTGATGAGTCCTTGAGGAGCTGATGAAGAAGAAAATGAGAGAGAGAGAAGGGAAGAGGTGGAATAGTGATCAGGAAGTGGGTGGATCAGTAAGGATAAGTGAGACTGCATGAGAGGATGAAAATGAAAGGCGGTTGGCCCAATACTACCAGTGGAGGCATGGAATGTGCTTAGAGAGATGCAGGGGTTGTTAACCAGATTGTTTAAATAAAATCTTGGAAAGTGAGAGGATGCCGGAGGAGTGAATTAAGTGTACTGTTCCGATTTCAAGACAAGGTGATGTGCAGAGCTGTGGAAATTACAGAGGATAAAGTTTGTTAAGCCACACCATGAAGTTGTGGAAAGAGTAGTGAAGAGCTAGTTGAGAAGAGAGGTGACGTTTTGTGAGCAGCAATATGGGTTTATGCCAGGAAAGAGCACCACTATGCGTGTTTGCTTTGAGAATGTTGATGGAGAAGTATAGGAAGGCCAGAAGGATTGCATTGTGTTGTTGTGATTTAAAAAGCTTATGATGAGGGTGCCAAGAGGAGTGTGCATTGTATGAGGAATCAGGAGTGGTGGAAGTATGTGAATATGGCAGGATATGTAGAGGACAGTGTGACAGCGGTGAGGTGTGCGGTAGGAATGACGGACCGGTTTAAGGTAAAAGTGGATTGCACAAGATCGACTCTGAGCCCTTTCCTTTTGCAATGTATGGACAGGTGGCGGAACGAATCAGACTGGATCTCCATGGACTATGATGTCGGATGAATCATGATCTGTAGGGAGAGTAGGCGAGCAGGCTGAGCGAGCCTTGAGAGTGGAGTACGCACTGGAGAGAAGGGGAATGATAGTCAGTAGGAGTAAGACGGAGTACATGTGCGTAAATGAGAGGAGGGTGGTGTATGGTGTGGTTCAAGGATTGAGAGGGGAAGGTGGAGGTTTAATACTTGGGATCAACTGTCCAAAGTACGGAAGTGTGGAGAAAGTGAAAAAGAGAGTGCAGGCAGGATGGAGTGGGTGGAGAGTTGCAGGAGTTATTTGTACAGAAGGTAGCTGCAAGAGTTAGGGAAAGTATATAAGAACGTAGTGCGACCAGCTTGTTGTATGGTTGGAGGCGTGGCCTAACAAAAAGACAGAAGCGAGCTGGGGTGGCAGAAGTTAAAGATCGTGCGATCTCGTTGGGAGTGACGAGATGGACAGATAAGGAATGAGCATATTAGAGGCTGTGCAGGTATAACGGTTGGAGACAAAGTGAGAGAGGCGAGATGAAATGGTTGGACAGTGCACAGGAGGAAGCGGAGTATATCGGAGAAGGATGCTGAAGATGGCTGCAGGCAGAGGAAAGAGGAAGGCCAAAGAAGAGTTCATGATCGGTGAAGGCGGACAGCGGGTTTTGGAGTGTCAAATGAAATGGGAGGATAGAGCGAAATGGAGATGGTTGACCGCTGTGCGACCTAACGGGAGCAGCCGAAAGAGAAGGTATATATGTATAGTATATATTGCGGGGTCGGTGAGAAGACCACTAGGTGGGGAAAGCTACGTCGATTCCCACCAGACTCCCCGGAATTGTCGGCCGTCGTCACGGATAATTCTGTGATGCGGCGGTTGCTTAACCGACCGTGGACGCCATAACTCAATTGCTTGACCTAGGGTCTCCTGTGTAGATCACGTTTACCTAATTAACGACGCGGTTTAACACACGGGAACCACGCCCTCGGTGCTCCTTGTCCGAACCGGATCACTCTAAGTGGGCAATTGGCACGGTCGTGGTGGGGTTAAACCCCCACCCGTGACTAGCTCCCGGCGTTGTTCCGAGAGCGTCACGACTGAATTGTCTGTCCGGTGGGCGACGTGCCGCGATTCGAGCTACGTGGCCGTTCGCACGCCGGCGGGCGCGAATT
>CM068962.1:80688621-80700196 GCA_035128595.1 Eptatretus atami | reverse complement strand
GGCAGCGTGGGGTAGGGAGGGGAGGGAAGCACACATATTCAGACATCTCGAGATGTCCGCAGTTTTATCTGTCAGAGGTGCAATACAAAAAAATTGTAAATTTTCCATTGATTGCCACTTTGACAAATACCGATCAAGGTATTATTGTTTTCAAAAACGTAAATTTTAAAACCACAACTTTTTCTTTGGTGCTTTACCATTTACACAGCTGTACTTGTGGCATTGGAAAGCTTTTGACCATCATTTGAGCAATGCGGTTGCTTCACCAGTCGATTGAACGAACGTTGACACTTCCGCACTTAATTGGAGGTTCTCATTGCTTCTGCAAGTTGCCTTTAACTTGTGACTTCAGCACCTGTTTACTGATTGGTCACATGCATCTGACCATTCCATGTGTTTGAGACCCCCTCTCATCCCTTACTTTCAGGTGTCTGTGTTTCTTTTGTTTTTTCACCTAATGAACCCACTTTATCAGTAATGCATCCAGATTATGACTGCCCTTCATTGGGAGACTCACGTCTGTTCCCACTTGGACTATTCCATTTATTTTTGCTGTGCACTTGTCCCATTTAGAAGTTAATTAATTATTTATATGCCATGGAGTGGAGTGGAGTGTTCATTTATTATTTCTATAAAAGGTACATTGCATGCAATCTGGTTGTGACGATTAGTTGATTAATACCTTTGAAAGCATTTGTATTCTTTGCATTGGCAAGTTAAAAAGTGTTAAGTTTTGGGTTGATATCAAGCTCTTATTAGTTTGTGATTATTGGTGCGAGGGCAGTAGCTCAGCTCATTCAGCATCCGATTGCCACATTTGGATTTATTTGAGCAATTATCATATATTATCAACGATTATGCAAAAAGCCTGAATGTGGTTGTAGCACGGCTGGATCCTTGGCTTAGGTTCCTGTTGCACGTCCAGTTTGCGCTCGGTCCACAATTAATTGCAGCCCACATTTAAGCTGACCACCTTTTTGTCACACTTTGATTCAGTGATCAACATCAATTCTGATCAAATATTTTTGATTGGGAATCTTCAACCTCAAACTGATGGAGGACGCCCATTTATATATTATTTTTGTACCAATCGCCAATTTTTTTTAAAATTTTTTTGAATTGAAGAAGCTGTAATTTTTCTTTGCCTTTGTTTGTATCCTGATTGGATGGAAATGTTGAGCGTGCAGAATAACAAAGTGTATTGGGTAAACTTGCTTTCGCAGTTTTCAAAACTTAATCGGAATATTTGCACTTGAATGAGAGGAAGCTGTAGTTTTTAGTGTTGCAGCATTTTTTAGAGGACTGTATCAATTTTAATAAAAAGAATTGTGTCTCTCTCCTGTGTCTGTCTGTCTGTTCTATGTCTGTCTGTCTGTCTTAGCTCCCTCTCCTTTCTTCCACTGCTTTCATGTATTTGCAACTTCGTCGTCATAATGAGGTATTTTTGTTTTTGTTATACATGATTGAGGCTCGTGGAAGAGCTTTAGCAAAATGTAAGGGGACAAAAATGGAAAAGGAGGAAAAGCCCTTCAGCAGAGTTATAAATGGCAGTGACAGAGATCAAGGGGAAGGGAGGGGGGCACACTGGGGGTGAACAAGCTGCTCACAAAGCAGAACTGATTAATTATCTGAGATCAGGTTGGAGAAAATTAAATTATTTGATGCCACCTATAAGTGATGATTCCCTTGACCTTGCTTATACTTGGAAAGCAAGCTTATCGGACCTGGAGTTAAAGAATCTGTTTTTGCACCCGTTTCCTGTATTCGTTTATGTTTGCTATCTTCCAGGCAGACGGAAAACTGATCCAGAGGAATGGACTCTGAGTGAACAGAGAAGAAGGGAGTACGAGTTGAGAACTTGTTTTTAAGGCACATCTGCTCTGTGAATCTGCTGCACCTGTCACATATCAATAGGTTTTGCGCAGCAGACGCCTTACCATCCTCTTGTCTCAGTGAGTGAAAGATCGCTGGTCATAGGATACATCCTCTAATGATGGCTTTGTATTGCGATGATGACGCGGGTAGGGCAAGTGTAGTGCATGTAATTAGGGGCTGTAGCAGACCGTATACAATCGAGTATTTGTACGTGAGCAGTGCAAACACAGTACACTTTGAGAGCGTTCAGGTCCTACTCGTCAGCTGAGTGGAGTCATGTTGTGAGTTCAGTCCGAGATAGGTATACGTTGATTGGGCACATGAGGTGCGTGATGCGAAGGGCGTAAGCTCAACCACATATCTCATCCATGCACGCACTGCTAGAGGAATATCGCATACTGTGTCATATGGAACGCTTTAGGACGCCACACAGAGTGCTCATCAAGTGTATACAGCGCTGACTTCATGTAGAAATCAGATAAAAGAAATGTCGTGCAGGTAGGTGTGTTATCAGCATCATCGAATGGGCAGATGCGGGTTATTAATAGCGCGACCTTATTGGGCTCAACAGCATGCTGCCATAGACGTGTGCTGAACTGGTAGGCGCTTCATGGAAGTTGAGATGTGGCGATTTGTGTCTCCTTACGGAGATGTTCAACGACTACTATGCTTAAATCTGTGAAAATAGTAATAGTATAAGGGATTCTGGAGCTGGAACATTACATGCGCTGCCCAGTGGGTACACTAAGTCCCGCAGAAAGGCGACTTGGATTGGTACATCTGATTAGGCCACTGGGCTTAGGCGTGACATTAACATCTGCGTACTCGGCTCTGGCAAATTGACATCCTTTTATGCGGCCGTCCCAGTCGGTATGTGATCTCACAGTGCATTTATCTTCACAGGTACGGTAAAACCAACACTGGAGTGCGAGGATTTCGGATCTAGAGAGTGAGTGTTCTGTCAGACTTAGCGTTCATGTCTCTTTATTGTATCCGCGTCAGGCCTTCCAGTTAATCCGCAGCCTGCGACCGTTCATTGGTTACTGGCGCGAAAGTCAGAGTCAGCTTTACCGTACAGAGGCTGATGAATAGTTATGCATGTCAATGCAGAGAAGTGCCGCTATTGAGTTCCGGCGAGGATCACGGGATGCAGTGACTATCATAGTGGATGACCGAATAGGCTGGTGCTGTGTCTGAAGAACATGCTGCGGTAGATTTATGATCGTAAGGAGAGTCAGGCAAATTATCGCTTTTAGTTATATACTGTGAGAATGTCATATTTTAGTTGTTTAAAGGATGACTGCATGTGAGGATAATTGTGAAGAGTCATGGAGATTGAGGAGCAAGGTCGAAGATGCACTACAGGGTTTCAGTAAGCAAGGTAAGGGGAGACGAATGGGATGGTCATGCTGATTAAAAGCTGAGCTGGAGAATCGCCTGGCTCTGGAGTGCCTAAGGTACCAATGGACATTGGTCGACATTCTACGGCGACAGATGGAAGAGGAGGTTTGAATGGATCATTATCTGTCCTGTACAGATGCATGAGTCTTCCTGGTGATGAGGCATGACACAATTCGCAGAATGGTGGAGATGAATCACTGTAATGCACCGAAACTTAGGAGATGAGTTGCGATAAGTTGTGTGTTAGGGGATGTCAAAGGGTAAGAAAGGATTAATCTATTCAAATCATTATTATCTGAGGTGTTGGCAATCCTGAGGAGATAAGCTGGATGTGAAACAGTTAGAGTGGTTTATAATCCGACCTGCCATTACGAAACATTGGTTTGTGTGAGGACACGGATGCTTCTCTCTCGGCGCCAACTCATGTTATATCTGGCGGATCAGAGCTGGTTATCCAACGTCTCGGTCTCATGAACCCTATTATTTCATATGGATGGATGTTGTATGCGGATGTATCTGGCTGTTTCGCGGAGAGTAGACTGTAGATGCAGGATTTCGTGCTGCTTCTATGCATTGGCGATCGAATCCGGCCATTTGTGTAGAAGAACAGTGCGCGTGCAAGTGAAAGTGAGTCCATGGAGAGGACATGAGGTGTTGTTGCGGTTCAGAAGTTGAAGTGAAAATAAATAAAGAATTACCATTCAGCTGGTCTACAAGCGTAGACCCCGACAGCAGCATCAGTACATAGGACCAATCAGGCTTTGCAGTCATTACGTCTGTCAGCGCGGAAACGACTATGTGTACCAGCTGTATCGGTCAAGACTCGCTGATGGTTCACTATGTGATGGTCCCTCCATAGACAACTATCAAGTGTCGCGCTAGTTCTTCGAATGCATGTGATGGGTGCGTACATTGGTTCTTGATTACATCCTCCTTCCTATGGTTCTCAAAGTCTATCCAATCGCACGTCTAGACCATTCTACGTATCACTTACGGATCCATTGCTTCTGAACAGCACAAAGTGTCGTCAGTGACTTTGCCACTATCAATGTCTCGAGGCTGCTACCTTTATTTTCATCGGTGCTCTCGAAATGGTCAGAGCTCTGATCATGTGAAACCACGACGCAGTCTCCATCCCTCAGTTTACCATCCTCCTCCGTCCTATCCACCCTCATTCACTCCCACACATCCTCCTTTACCCAGGTTGTTCTGTTCCACGGACGCTCTGCAGGGGGGAGGAGGAGAGGGCGTGCAAGAACAACTGGGTGGTAAGGAGGATTGTGGGAGTAAGAGGGTGATAGGAGGAGGAGGATGGAATAACTTGAGGAGGGAGGACTGGTGTGCAATGAGCTTGACAGGAGATTGGAACAGCCGTGAAGTGGGCTGGACACTTGGTGCGGATGGGAGAAGAGAGGAAGGCAGAGAGTGGATAGGTTGAGGAGACAAGGAAAGGGGAAAAGAGGTTAGACCGATGTTGGCTTGAGTTGGGAGATTGTGTTGAGGGGCATCATAACATGCAGCGGTGGAGGATGGAAAGCGTTGGCTGAGGTGGAAATGGAGTGAGTATGTGTCGGGGCAGTGGTAAACTTGTTACTGTTGGACTCACTCCTCTTAAAGGGGGACAAGAAGAAGAAGAAAGATTGTAAAAGTCGTGTAAATAATAAATTCCGGAATTTACCACTGTTGATGCATTGTCGATTATACCACTCTAACATGTACATGAGTTCTTGTTGCCTGTTGTTGTGTCTTTTATGACATCCTTAAAAACTATGTTTCCTGTTCGGAATGATTTTCATTGGTTGATTGCCATACAGAGACAGAGTAAAAAAATGATATCACTCCTCTCTTTCTGTGCTGTGCGATCAGGTCAAATTCAGAGAGGAAGTACTGTACGTAAAACGCCAGTTTGTTTCCGATCATGTCAATCGTATTCAAAATGAATTCAATTTAATATATTGATCCTCGATCATAAACTGACGTTCACAGACAGACGGGACATACCAATTGCTGAACCCCACCATTGATTCTGTGTACTCATGGAAGTGGAGAGGTATGACAACTGCAGAAGAGGAGTATAACTCTGTACATGAGGGTAAGCAAGGCTTGTCAGGTAAGGGCATGCGCTGGAGCAGCGCATCACTACGACACTTTCCGCCGGTGTTTCCAGGAGCCTCCATCTGGCCATCCCCCAGGCAGATGCCTGCCCATCCCCATCCCATCTCCTTGAGATGCTGATCAACCTACTGCAACCACGAGCACATGGTCGGCCTTGGCCTCCATCCACTCACGAGGCTCCCTTGCGAGAGATCTGGTGAGCCAGGACAGCATCAGGAAAACGAGCCACATGTCCATTCAGCTGAGCTGACGCTCACGATATGCAAGTAACAAATCTCATTTGAGTCTCTCTCAGCATCCGCTCGTTAAACACAAAGTCCGACCAGCTGATTAAACAGGATTCTCCAAGAGACCTGGAACCAAAGGAATTAAGTCTCTGTCTCAGATCCTTGGTCAGAGTCTAAGTCTACATTCTTAGAGCAAGACTGGAAGCACCAAGACTTGAGACTCTGACTTTGTCTTCTTGCCACAGGTACGACAGTGCCACACCCCATGATTCATTGAATCCATGACTCCCCAGGCCCGATCCAGCCGTCGATTTGACCTCTGCCTCACAGCCAGCAAAGACTATATTCACTGCCAAGGTAAGTGAATCTATCGTGACTCAACATCCTTACCACAAAGTACAGACAGACAAATGGCAGCATCCAAGATGTATTTTGAAACCTGATCTTAGTTTTGACCTCGGAAACCGTAATCCAGCGGCTCCGAGTCTTCATCAGCACTTTGAGGCCCCATAGGATATTCCCAGTCGTCCAAAGATGACTGCATCATCTGCAAAATCAAGGTCAGAGATCTTACCGTTCCCAAACGATGCACTGCAGCTTGATTTCTCGAAATCACTCCCCAGAATCCAGTCCTAAAAGTGCTGAAAAGTGTGTGGCCAGTACACACCCCTGACTAACTCCAGTAACTATGGAAATATGCTGGCGAGTATCACATCTCACAGCACTGTCAGTACCAGAGTATACTTCAGACATCAGATTGATCAGCTTGGTGGCACCCGACGAAGCCAAGAATCCTCCAGAGGGATTGCGTTTCACTGAATCGAACGCTTTGCAGAGATAACATAGGCTGCAAGCAGCTCCTACCAAAACTCTCGTCTGCGTTTGTTGAGGACCCAAAGGCAAAGATACGGTCAATCGTTGACCTCTGTGTAAGTCTGACTGCTCTTGGCCTGGTGCTCAAGCAGATGATGCAAGCCCTATCGATAATTATCTGAGCAAAGACCTCACCCAGCACTGAGGCAGCATCACCTCTTTGGTTGTTGCAGCCTGGCGATCACCCTTCCTTTCCAGAGAGGCAACAGCCCCTCTTCCAGTCATTTGGGATGTTGCCTGTGTTCCAGGCGAGCAAGAACTGCATGCATGAATTGGAGTACACATTTCCACTAGCATTTTCCACCACAGTTTTACGCCTCAACTCCCTGAACAGCTCAGCTCTGCCATTAAGCCTGGCCCTGCGACTCTAGAAAATGTATCCAGTGTCCCTTGAGAGACAAAATCTTCTTTGCCCTCTGGCGAGTTCAAAGACATCCAGACATGGTGTCTTGAAGGCACTCCACAACTTCACGATTTCCCCAAAGCACCCAGACCTCAAATCCCCGCTCGCCTGTTCACAAACTCCTTAGCCCTACCCTCTGTTTCAACCTTGAGCTTGCCAACATTTCAGCGAGGCTGGATTGGTACCATTCTCTGATTTACGCTGCAACTTCAGAGTACTACCACAAGCCTGTGTCAGTGTTGAGGAACTGAGCACTCTGGGACCCTGTAGTTTCTTGATCATCCTCCAGCAATCATCAACGAGCAACATATCAATCTCCTTGCCCACACCAACCAGTGGTTGAATACAAGTCAAGCGATGAGCCTGGTGTGCTGAAAACCATGAACAGTCACCCTAAGTATCCATGACTTCTTGCAAATCAAGGAACTTAGTGTATATTCTGGTTCACGTTTCCGACCCTGGGACAACACACGTCTTTAACCATCCCTCTCACTTCCATTTCCATCCTTCCATTGGGACCATACTCTGTGCAGAGTGTTGGTGCTGCCTAGCAGTCTCCTTGGCTATTTGAACCAATCCTGGACGGGTCGCCACTCCAACAACAGTTGTAACCAGCTGCTGGCACTCATTTTGCCGATCTCGGAAGGATGACAGGCCGAGTAACCCCACTTAGTATCAATCAACAGTTGAGCGGATTTGAAATCGACCAGGATCCCAAGCTGCAACTTCCATTTGATGCATTAAAATCCCCAAGATTAAAGAGTATCTGCTTGGGTCCTGATCAACACAGACTCGGCGTGGCATAGAATGCATCCTTCATTGGTGAGATCACTCGCCTCATCGGAGCATCTTTCGAGACCAGGGAAACGATACCCAAGAGTGACTAATCCTGAGTCTCATAATATGCTTGTTGAGCAGTGCACTCAATTATCATTGGTTCAGCTAATTGGACACAGCTAAAGCACTTCTTGGGATGGTAACTCATCAGGTGACCACCAATATGGTGTACACTTGCCGTGATCTCGCACAATCCGGTCTTCCGAACCTCAGAGTACTGCAATACCGATGTTCAAACACTTGAGCTCAGATGAACAGAGACAAGTGATATCTCTCTTAGGATAGGACATTACAGCACCCACCCGAGGCACGCCTACAGGTTAACCCAAAGGAGACCGCCGTCTGGTGGATGACAACCTCAGCTCCACCCCGTCACCTACCGCAATCCGACCCGAGAAGGTTAACCCCATGGTTTCTTCCATCGTCAAGAGAGGGGGTTCGAAGGCTTTTGCCCTTATCCGTATCCGGTGAGCTGCCTTGGAGTGGGCAGTTGCACAGGAGTACTCACACGGAGTGGTTTTCAGATTTCTTTGCGTTTTTCTTGTGTTTGCGGATGAAGGTTTTATGGTGGCCGAGTGCAAATCCTGCACCAACCTAAAAAACAACCAACGCAGGAGGACGTCGCCACACAGTTGGGCACAAGATATGGATGGCCGTTGGCTCACAGAAGCTCCTCCGCCCTGACTCCCCCCCCCCCCCCCCCCAAAAATGTTATTTGCTTTCTTCTCTTAAATTGTACACACATTCGAATGAAACTTGCCACATCCTTGCATCACCCTGATGTACCAAAGTTTTTCTGGCATTAAACAGAAAGCAGGGTTGAAGGCGTGTGTTGGGGGGGGGTGGGTTAAATGACTGTTGCTCTGGTCCAGGTGAGCTCGGACATGCGGTCATATTTTTCTGGTCTTTGGTATGATTCAGCCAGGGTTTGAAAAAATGTTTTGCTGCTACACTATGTCCACTTTTGTATTTTGACTTTGCATTTGCTCATAATCTTTCAGGTAGTATTGTGCTTTGAGAGCTTCTTTGATTGAGTCTCCTTGCACCACTAATTTACAGCGCGTCGCTGTTATACAATTGCACCGAGTTAAATGTCCCGGCGTTGTCTACCACGTCTCCGGTGGTCCCCCCCCCCCCCCACGTGCCTCAAGACAGCCAATGACGGCCGTCCGTAGATGCAGGGTACCTCGATGGAAATGGCGACAATTGACGGGAATACCTGAGTATTTCAATGGAAATTTGTGAACTAATGTGTTATATATGTGGAAAACATTAATTTATTGCTTGACGGAAAAAAAACGAAGAAACGCTCCCCTCATACGAAGACAAGACGTCACTTCCGCCCACATCGCATTTCGCGCCGAAAACGTCACTTCCGCCCACCATCGGCATTTCGCGCGAAAGACGTTCACTTCGCCACCATCGCATTTCGCGCGATCGCCGAATGCTGAAAGCTAGTTCTTATGCTATCATTCTTTTGCGTTCCCTGCCACGCTGTATCGAACGATTTCATTCCTTCTGTTATATATAAAGCTGCTTTATCCAATATAACAAGATTTTTACATTTCAAATATTAAGTACGCTTTTTAATTGTTTTTCAACTGAAAACGCATAAATGCTTATTTAACATTGTTGTACCATTGCTTCACACACGCGCTGATTGAAGGATTTTCACTTGTTTTCTTTGACTCCTTAATTTTATTTTATTTTTGCATGGTAAGAATGAAGGAATATACATCTTTTTAAAAAATGAGGTGTTTTGTGTTCCACCAAAATTTTAAGTGTGAATCTCCCTTCAACATCCATTCTCTCTAAGGTTGATGTCTCGTTTACCTTTTACATGAAGGTTTGAAGTTGAATTTTTTATGCACTTGTTTTGCTGTAGGGAACAAGAAGCAAGAGGAAAGTTCACTGCCCACCATCAATGAAGAACATTGCTTGCATTAAGGGAGGATTCAAAGGGTGCTTCCTCTGCTGATTCGAAGGAAAACGTGAAATTGAGATAACCTGAAGGCAACACTGATGAGGTGGTACTTTTGCATCTATCTCGCACTTAGAAAATGTTCTGGGAAGTAGTCTACATATAATGTGTGCCATTATGGTAGGATGTGTGGACCGTTCTTTCTATGTACTAACACGAGCATTTGCAAGCAAATTGCAGTGCTGGGCGATATATCAACTTATCGGCGCAATAAGATATTGAAAAAAATATCGTAGATGCAAAACAAGATCTGAGCTGTGCCGAAGACACAGAGGAGGAGGATTGTTTGCACTGGTACAATCGCCACATCTGAACTCTGATTCAGACCCTTGTTAGGAGAATTTTACAGATGGCAGAGCATGCCATCTTGCTCTGCCATCAAGATGGCAGAGCATGCCAAAAAGAACAAAAATTATGCCCAGGGCAACTCACAAACATGCTGCCTTCAGAGCAACAAACACCATAGCCAACCACACCACTCACCCCACTCCCCACCATCGTGGTTGATAACATTTCTCCCCCTGCACCCATTGTAAACAAAAAAAAAGCTAAAGAATTACACAGACGGGAGGCGTTTGAGTGCTGGACATCAGAATGACGTGCATGTCTGGGGCCTGGCCTAGCCTTGCTGGACGTTGATGCCGTAATGATGTCCCAGAGAAAAGAGTGCACAGGCAGAGGATCGGAAGGATAAATCTGCAACTTCACTGGGTGTGCTCTGGCTTTCAAAAAGGAATGCCCACTGTGGCCTATCCAGTTTAGAATGATTTAGCCACAGGAGAAAGGAAATAGCCACTATTTATTCAAAGTTTTTTTTAGCATATGAAATAATAGTTAATTTTAAGGCGATGTGTGAGTTTGATGGGTGAGGTTGGTTGGATTAGGTGAGTTGGATTGTTCAGATTGGTTGGATGAGTGAGTTTGACGTGTGAGATTGGTTGAATGACGACCATCAGGGGAGGTGCTGATTGTGAGGGATGGTTGTGGTGTGTGGTGTGTGTGTGTTGTGTTTGTGTGGTGTGTGTGTGTGTGTGTGGGTGGGTGGGTGGGGGGGGTATGGTCGTTGTGCTTTAGTAGGTGGTAGTGGGGATGTGACCAGGATTGGACCAACCTCATGCCAGTCAACTCACTCATCCAACCAATCTCACCCAACAACTTCACTCATCAACCAATCTCACACATCAAACTCACTCATACCAACAATTCACCCATTTCAATTCACTCACCAACCACCAAAGTCACCCATCAAACTCACTCATCCAAACAAACTCTCTCATCCAACAAACTCGTACTACTACTGATTGTGCCAAAACCACCTGTCATCCAAACAGTCGTCCACTACAGGTACTACTACTGATTGTGTCAAAACTCACCTGGCACCACTGACCCAACGAAGCATGTAGCGCCGAGTAGCGCCGAATCATGCCGAATCATTCGGAAAAAAGAAGAAAAAATTTTTTTTCAAAAAAATTAAATAACATTTGAGACGAGAATCATGGGAATCATGCGTGATTTCGGTCGATTTTTTTACTAGAAACTAGTTTAAAACAACTAAAGTAGTTATATATATAGCTTGTACGAAATCACACGTATTCCGTAATCAAAACATACAAAATGGCGGCCGTCTCAACGAAGTTGAATTTCTGTCTAAAATCACCCAAAATTCGATCTAAATGGTAAAAAAAACCACTAAACATGGATTAGCCACAGTGGCTAATGGGTGGTTTAAATCGCATGATTCCCATGATTCTCGTCTCAAAATGTTATTTTAATTTTTTTGAAAAAAAATTTTTTCTTCTTTTTTTCCAGAATGATTCGGCATGATTCGGCGCTACTCGGCGCTACATGCTTCGTTGGGTCAGT
>CM068962.1:80647946-80673511 GCA_035128595.1 Eptatretus atami | reverse complement strand
CTGTTCACTCAGTCATTCTCTCTGGATCAGTTTCCGTCTGCCTGGAAGATAGCAAACATAAACGCAATACAGAAACGTGGTGCAAAAACAGATCCTCTTAACTCCAGGTCGATAAGCTTGCTTCCAAGTATAAGCAAGGTCAGGGAATCTATCACTATAGGTGGCATCAAATAATTTATTTTCTCCAATAACCTGATCTCAGATAATTAATCAGTTCTGCTTGTGAGCAGCTTGTTCACCCCCATGTGCCCCTCTCCCCTTCCCCTTGATCTCTGTCACTGCCATTTATACTCTGCTGAAGGGCTTTCCTCCTTTCCATTTTGTCCCCTTACATTTTGCTAAAGCTCTTCCACGAGCCTCAATCATGTATACAAAAACAAAAATACCTCATTATGACGACGAAGTTGCAAATGACATGCAAAGCAGTGAGAAAGGAGAGGGGAAGCTAAGACAGACAGACAGACATAGACAGACAGACAGACACAGAGAGAGAGGACACCATTCTTTTATTAAAATTGATACAGTCCATCTAAAAAATTGCTGCAACACTAAAACTACAGCTTCCTCTCATTCAAGTGCAAAATAATTCCGATTAAGTTTTGAAAACTCGAAAGCAGTTTACCCAATACACTTTGTTATTCTGCACGCTCACATTCCATCCAATCAGGATACAAACAAAGGCAAAGAAAATTACAGCTTCTTCAAATTCAAATAAAATTTAAAAAAAATTGCGATTGGTACAAAATAATATATAAATGGGCGTCTCCATCAGTTGAGGTTGAAGATTCACAATCAAAAATATTTGGATCAGAATTGATGTTGATCACTGAATCAAAGTGTGACAATAAAGGTGGTCAGCTTAAATGTGGGCTGCATTATTGTGGACCGAGCCAAAACTGGACGTGCAACAGGAACCTAAGCCAAGGATCCAGCCAGTGCTACAACCAGCATTCAGGCTTTTTGCATAATCGTTGAATAATATATGATAATTGCTCAAATAACATCCAAAATGTGGCAATCGGATGCTGATGAGCTGAGCTACTGCCCTCCACAATAATCACAAACTAATAAAGAGCTTGATATCACCCCAAAAAACTTCCACTTTTAACTTGCAATGCAAAGACATTACAAATTTGCTTTCAAAGTTATTAATTCAACTAATCGTCACAAGCACAGATGCAATGCATGTACCTTTTTATAGAAATAATAAATTGAACACTCCACTCCACTCCATGGCATATAAATAATTAAATACACTATTCTAAATTGGGACAAGTGCACAGCAAAAATAATGAATAGTCCCAAGTGGGACAGACGTGAGTCTCCCCATGAAGGGCAGTCATAATCTGGCTGCATTACCTGATAAAGTGGGTCATTAGGTGAAAAAACAAAGAAACAGCAGACACCTGAAAGTAGGGATGAGAGGGGGTCTCAACACATGGATGGTCAGATGCATGTGACCCAATCAGTAAACAGGTGCTGAGTCACAAGTTAAAGGCAAACTTGCAGAAGCAATGAGAACCTTCCAATTAAGGTGCGGAAGTGTCAACGTTCTTCAATCGGACTGTGAAGCAACCGCATTGCTTCAAATGATGGGTCAAAAGCTTTCCAATGCACACAAGTACAGCTGTGTAAATGGTAAAGCACCAAAGAAAAGTTGGTTTTAAAATTTACGTTTTGAAAACATAATCACCTTGATCGGTATTTGTCAAAGTGCAATCATGAAAAATATTACAATTTTTTTGTATTGCACCTCTGACAGATAAAACATGCGGACATCTCAGAGATGTCTGAATATGTGTGCCTTCCCTCCCCTCCCTACCCCACGCTGCCTCCCCTCCCCACCCCGTGCTGCTTCCCATCACCCCGCGCTGCCCTCCCTCCCCTCCCCTCCGCGTGCTGCCTTCCCTCCCTCCCGCACTGCCTTCCTTCCCCTCCCTCCCCACCCCGCGCTGCCTTCCATCCTCCCCCCCGCGCGCTGCCTTCCCTCCCCCACCCGCGCTTTCTTCCCTCCCTCTCCACGCTGCCTTCCCTCCCCTCTCCAGCTGCCTCCCCTCCCTCTCCACGCTGCCTTCCTCCCCGCCCCATGCTGCCTTCCCTCCCGCCCCATGCTGCCTTCCCTCCTTACCCACCCGGCGCTGCCCTCCCTCCCCTCCACTCTACTCCCACCCCACCTTCCTTCCCCTCATGCCGCCTCCCCACCCCTACAGTCACGCCACCTCCCCACCCCTACCCTCACGCCGCCTACCCCACCCCTACCCTCACGCCGCCTCCCACCCCACCCCACCCTACCCCCTACCCTACGCCGCCTACCCCACCCTACCCCACGCCACCTACCCCACCCGCGTTCCCTCCCCTCCCCGAACTCCCCTCCCCCCGCGCTCCCTCCCTCCCCGCGTAGCCTCCCCTCCCCAAACCGCGCTCCCTCCCCTCTCCACCCCGTGCTGCCTTCCCTCCCACCATGCGCTGCTCCCTCCCTCCCACCCCGCGCTGCTCCTCCCTCCCCACCTCACGCTACCCACCCTCCCCTCCCCACCACACGCTGCTCGTCCCTCCCCAGCTTGTCTCAGGTTAAGAGATTCTCGAACTTATCGTATGTGTGGAAATTAAATAAAGGCACAAACACTGGTGCAGCTTTTTTGACGAATGAAGGAACATGCCCTTCCTTCCCTTCTCCCAAAGCCCCTCCACCCCTCATGGACGTGTCTTGGCAGTGTGTGAGCGTTGTTTAGTATGACCCGTTTGAACGTACTGTTTTAACGTACCCAATTTCTTAATCATCTACTAATCATAATCATGTACTAATGCTGGCAAATCGCCGGCATTAGGGGACCATTCCACCACCCTTCCACTTTCCCTCAAGTTCCCCTATCAAACGCATGTCCATGTCTCCCACTCCCCACTAGACCATGTGGAGGTACTCGCTATTACCTTCAGAAAATGATTTTCGTTGTGCAGATCACCAATCTGGATGAAATTTGGCATACTTAAAGAATTTTAGACGCTGAGTCAAAATCCACTTGTTTCCACGTCGAGGATGTGACACAATTGGTCATTTTTGGCAATTAAAGATACACCGAACATTAAAGCACGATTTTGACACAGAAATGAAGAATCAAGGTTGGACTGATATGTACGTCAAAGAAAACTCTTGTGAGGTCTTAAAATGATACAATATGTAAAATGATACAAAAAGATATGTTCGCCAGTGGGTATGCGAGCAGATCGTGGAGTGTTACATTGCTTTACTCGCCAATCAACAGGAGTCGTGTGAAAAGACGACGTTCATTCGCAATTTCAACCTTCGGCGTCTGCTGGTGGGGAGTCGCCGACTTGCCTCGCGCCTTCGAGAAAGTTGCCAATTTGGCCTTCGAAATCGGACTGAAGAATGGGACCTCAGCCGAGAGAAGCCGATCACGCATGAATTGCACGACAGCATTCTCTCCCTTGACAAACGCGTTCATCAAGTCCGTGGAAGTGGCTGGCGGTGCGATGACACCTGAACTAATATTGACAGTCAGTGTGAGCGCGGAGAAAGGGTTAATCATTTGAAGTACTGTGTCCATCACTTGTACCACACTGCCTCGTTCTTCTTCGAGCTCGACACATCCAAATCCTTTCTCGTTCGGGGCTCGTTGTGGATACCCGCCTGGACTCACATTTCCTTGCGATTTCCGCACGTGCTGGTTGGGACAGGATCCACTTCTTCACAGCTGTGCTTTCTGAGTGTAACAATGATGCCTCCACTGGTCTTGCTGTCCCTATTAAAGTCTGCTCTATGATCTGATCACACACAACACTACTAAATCCATAACGAGTATGCTTGGGCAGTCCATTTGCCGTCCATGAACGCTTGATAGGTGCTGGGTGGGAGTGCTCTAGCCCGGCCATTTCCCGCCAGTAAACGGGTAAGTACCTTGCATAGTTTAGGTGATCGTACGCAAAGTACCAGGGCATTGACGCTCTCGTGATCGCAAGGTGTTTCGGCCAGTTCGAAGTACGAGGTGCCCGTATAAGCTCTAGTGCTAGCTCCACCATTTCCAAGTAGGGCCATGTAATGTCCACACTTTGGTGTTGGTCAGGACATCCCTCACCATGAGTGCTCCCGAGTATAGAACATGTAAATTGAGGTCTGAGTCACCCTGCTGTGGACCCTGGCTGGCTTCATCCTCTGTAGTTGACTCTGTTTCTGTTGTAGAGCTACTGTCTACAACAGCAGCCTGAGCAATGGAACCAATATCAATGTCCTTCATGTACACTACTTCGCTCTCAGACATTTTTGGTGGACGATAGAAATCATTGTCTGGGTACCGTTCCTGCAGTCTTTTCTTCAGCTTTTTGCCTGGTAGTTGGCCATATCCTGACCTTCGCATACTCTGAGTAGGTCATTGAACATCTCACACAACTTCTTCATATGTATAGATTGCTTTCCATCAATGAGTCTTACCTGGATTACTTTATCACAGAAAATGTCAAATGTGAGTCATAGTTCACTTTCTGAGTTTGGAGCTTACTTTCACTCTGTCTGTGGTATGTGTCATTCACATACTCATAATAACATTTATGGTGATAAAAACTGCCAACCACACAGTCTTTATCCTTTATAGTTGTCATTATTCTCACACACGTTCATCTCTCCTCTGCTCAGCAGTTTCCCTCAGCTTTCCTCCATCCTGTGTTTCTGCCAGGGACAACTGATCACGTTGAGATTTTCCTTTGACACGGATGAATTTGTCTTTTTTCTGGCATATCACACAAATTCTTGGCAGTACACCAGCTGATTTGCCAGCCACCCTTCTACAGAGGTTCTGAGGGATTTTCTACGTATTTTGTGGTACGAGTGCCACTCTTCTTCTCGTCCGCCCACCACCTCACTGGCTCTAGCAGAAACTGCAGTAGTGCTGGCTTCTGATTTCCTTTTCCTGGCTTCAGTACGTTTTATATGATCCTTGTTACAAAACGACGCATACAGAACCGGTGACAGCCGGCATCCGCAGGAGGATCAGTCATTGGCAGCAGTTTCATAATTTGATCAGCCAGCAAATGGCATTTGTTGATAGTTTCACTATCTGTGGTGTCGCACCAAGCCTTCGCACACTCACATACCTTAAGCCAGCTCTTATCCGTGAATTGCGTCACTTTCTCTCATCCTCCCCACCCAAGTGTGAAACAATGCATATTTGGTTGTTGAAAGACCAAAAATCACTCGAAATCACCAGACAACCATGGGCGCCGCCATCTTGATTTGTTGTTTCCTGGTCGTTTCCTCCGCGATTACAAGCACGCCACGCCCACTTCACGGCGGTAATCAAATGGTAATAACTGTCGGTGTGTCAACTTGTGCATATGGAAACAAGTAGGAATTTCAATGGTGTGTTCTCATTAATGTACAGGGTGAATTTTGTTTAGATTGGTGATCTGCACAACGAAACTGAACGAACCGACCCACCTCCACATGACCTACACAACCCTAATCTCCACACCATCCTCCTCACTCCCTCCCGGAGTGTGAAGCGACGTGTGGCGAGGCCTCGCTCTCCAACCCTGCTCACTTACCCGCCCCAGTCTTAATATTTCCATCAGAGAAGCGACAAGTTGTATTTGCTCACTATAAATGCATCTGCACAGACTTCTTACCCATTTTATCTTCCAATGCAGAACAGTTGGGGCAGACGTAAACCTCCCCAGAATCCCGCATAACTTCTGCTCTGGGTATGGCAATCCCCACACAGCTGCCATGAAACCATTCGGAGCAACGGCCACAAGAAATCTGAACCCTGTGAGGTCGGGCAGAAAGAGCAAAATTTACTAGTCAAGCATAAATAAAGCAACCCCCTCCACTCCAAAATAAAAAAGAAAGACAGGCAAAAGAAGAATTGACATTGGAGTTTCAAAAAAAGTACACATGCCAGTAAACAATCAAGCAGAGAGGGGATAGGATAAAAGCAATGCATGAAACATAAGGTAAAGGGGTGGGGGTTAGGGTTAGAATGCAAGTTGTAGAAATGTTTCGAACATGCATTGACAAATTTTGAAGCAAATGAAACTGTAAATCTCGGAAATATGAAGCAACTGTCAGACGACCGACACCGACACACACGCACACGCACACACAAGCTTGGGGAAAGTGCCTTCACTTCCCAGGGCACTCTGGGTACCAGTGACGTCAAAACAATGGTGCCATATTTCTCGATGCACTCAGCAAAGCTCTTCCTCAGGAGGAATTTCCTCCTCCCCATGAATGCCAGTGGATATGGGGATTGTCTGTGATCTTATCCTTATAAATGCTGAACATCAAACAAGGAAGCTTCACGTACTATTTTAAGTGTCTTTGGTAGGACTCAACCAGGATTTGAACTGCCAGCCTCCCAGACTTGGAGTGGATGCTCCAACCATTACACCACTGGAGTCTTTGCATTTCTAACACGAGATAATCTTCTGGCCCACACTATTAGCTTCCCTCCCTTTCTGCATATGCACAACAAACATCGCAGGTTTGTGCTGAGTTGTGACAGGTTCCCCCGACACCTCACAGCCCTTAATCCTCTCCAGCTGTTGCTTCCGAAATAACAGCAAATATAACTCTGTCTTGCACTCTCAATACTCTATGTAATACTGTGGCTCTCCTGCTTCTGCAAGAAAGAACCAGCTAAATTTAGGCCATTTCTCAACATCAGCTCCACCAGATCTTGACCCTCTGTATTCCTTGTTCCCCATCTGAATCTGCCAACACACTCTTCACCCAGCTCCACAACTCCCCTGTGCACAATGACGTCTCATGCGATGCAGAGCATCACCCTCCAGCTTAACCACTCCCATCAACCTCTCCTGAACTCCTGGTTCTGTGTCTCGTGCCTTCCATCAGTTGCCCATCGACCGACACAACAGACATCAGATGTTGATGTACTATCAACCATGCCATAAATACCCATCCCTCCCATCTCTTTATTCTGACTGCTCTTGCTCAAGTGAAGTCAATGATGTTATGTTCAAACCATTTTTCATGACAATTATTTGATAATTTGAGCTTTAAAGATCAGAACAATGACTGGTGCATCAAAAAAGGGAAGAGGCAAGTCAAATGAAAAATAATAAAAATGTAATAATAACAGATAATAAAACAAAATTATAAAAGGTAATGAAAAGTAATAAAAATGCTAAAACTAGAGCTAAGTCGACAGCACGCAATTGCAAATCCCCACACTTCCCATCTAAAGCAAGGTTAAAATATGGCAAAACGTTCCACCAGGAATGACCCAATATCAAATTTTGAATTTTTTTTAATCCCTGTTTTGACCCCTGTGAAGTCCCCACCCCATGGGCATGAAACAGGTCAAATACAAAAAATTGTCACATATTTCATGCGTCCTCCAATGTTGATTGCATATACAAAGTTTGACTTGAAGATGTTGAAAAATGTGCTCCCAATAGTATTTGACCTTTCGGCCCCACCCGAGAAGCAGGGTCAAAATGATACTGCACTTCCACATTCTTGCCATGTGGTGATCATAACTACCAAGTTTGGTGAATTTCTGCACAACCGTTTAGGAGGCGATAGGGTGATGGACAAATGGACACAGACAGACAGCCAGACAGGAGCCAATTACAATATCCCCCCCCCCCTTTAAAAAAAAATTGTGGGAATAATAATGCTCATGAAATAACAAGAAAAACAGCAGAGACTGGACTTGTTTTCTGTGGTGTTTGTGGTTTTGTATGGCGTTTGTGTACTGGAATGTTACGTAATTAAGAGACATAATTTGAACTGCCACTTTATAACTGCTGGCAGCGCTCGGGTACCAAGACGTCCCGCTTTGATTGGACACCTGACCATGACTCATGACATTTTTTATGATGATTCAATAGAATTTAGAATGGGATTAAAAGAAATTAAATTCAAATCAAATAGAAGACCAAATAGGAAAAGTCCTGCATTGGAGTCTTCAGAAGGAACCCAAGCAAGCAAAAAGCAAAGATGAAGTCATCAGGAGGAACCTGGTTAAGATCTCCATTTCAGCAGCTGCCACTACACCCTCAAAACCATTCAGGAACAGCCAAGTGAGCCTCATTCAAAATAAACAAATAAATAAGAACCAAGATTAAAAACAAAAATAAAAAAATTCTCACTGCCAGACCATGCGTCCAATCAAGTTGAACATGTATTCCACCATCACAACTATATCATAATAGTGAAGTTTCACATCAACTGAATTGGTTCCAGAGAAAACAGTATTTAATATTTTTCTTCAAACCAATATTGCTGCAAAGCCGTGTGACCGATCAATTATTCCTTAACAAATTTGAACACCCATGACTTGGGGAACATTTCACCTCAATTTGTCCAGCTGTTCTGGAAAAGAAGAATTTTATAGGTTTTCGGATAAATCCAATATGGCTGTCAAACCATGTGACTAAAAACATAATGTGTGAACATTTTGCTCCTCATGGATAGGCAGTCATCATCGGCTTGGCTGAGGCGAGGTCTGGCATCCTATCCATAAGGATAGGATGCCAGACATGAAATCAGAGCCATCCCCCTCGACATATCGAGGACTTTCGATATGGTCTGGCACCCTGCCCTGCTCACCCTGTCTTCGACCGTCTCCTCTCCAGCCTCGCCACAACCCCCCTCCCCCCCCACGATGCTGTGAAAAGTCCCCCCAAATATTATTGCAGGGCACTCAAGGTCCACCAGTAACCCCCTTCTGGTAAAACTACCAAAATCAAGAATCACTACTTACCTTCACTCTTTCATTCCTCTTTTTTCCCACCTTTGGAACAAACTCCCACACTCTCTTCAATCCAACTCTTCCCTCCAGGTCTTTTAAACAGCTGTTCACCACCACTATCTCCCCCCCCCCCCACCATCCAAATCAACGATATTTTCTACTCCCGCTAATCCACTCCAAACCCACCTCCTTCAACTTCCCTGCTTTCCTTCCTGAAAGTCCCTGTGGTGTCAATCTGGTTTACCCTGTGTATCCCACCTCATTCCTCTCCCTCCACAGATCTCCTTGTGTCTCTGTTCCACACTGTTTTTCCTTCCCTCTCCCGCCCCCTTGCCTCCTGCTCCCCTTGTTGTATGTTGTGTGTTAGCTCTCATACGACCCTCGACAATGTATACAAAAATAAAAAAAAATTAAAAACAGTTTTGTCTCGATCTGTTCAGACACTTCAGAGAAATGATTTTTGAAGGAGTTTTTTTTTAATAAACAATATGGCTGCCGAATCACATGACAGATGAAAATTAAATATTTTGTGGCCCATTTTATCCCGATGACACTCAAAGATTTTCAGACTGATCAGATGTAGCGTTCTACATATGTAGTTATGACGTCATAACGAAGGACCCATGATGTCAAAAAAACAAATATTTAGTCCCCATGAGGAGTACTTGCCACGTGCCAAGTTTCAATTTTTTTCCTTGATGCGGTTTCAAAGATACAGAGGTCCAAAGTTTTTTCCATTTTTCCAACATGGCGACCACACTACATGACCTATGACATCATAAATTAAACACCTATAAATTAAACATTCTACATGAATAGTTGCTCCTGTGGTGAAAATTCCTCTCAATCTGCCAAGCAGTTGCGGAGAAAAACAAAGTTCTGTGCGGACGAGACAGACAGAAACAAAAAAAACAATATCCCCCTTCCGCCACGCGGCGGAGGATAAAAACAAGAAAAAGACATTGTGCTTTGCACAATACTTCCAGAATCCACCCCCCCCTATCCAAAGGTTGCCATGGATACATCAAATTGCCCATTTCATCAAGATTAAAATTGACAATCTTGATCAAAGCTTAGGTCAATCGGATGAAAACTGATTTTTCAGATTGAAATTGATGGTTTTAGAAGTTTGACCTTGAGTTGACCTTTGACATAAAATAGTTGTTTTCCCAATTCAGTGATGGACTATGCAAATCCTGGTCAACTTTCAAGTTAATCAAGGCTGGTTCAATGACCGCTGTAATCAACTTTCAAGTTAATTCAAGTTAATCAACTTTCAAGCTAACCCTAACAGCTCATGAGGGTCACAAAGACATCGTGAAGATGTCAATCGACGATTTTTCAGTTGAAAATTGATGATTTTAGAAGTTTGACTTATTGACCATTGACATTTTGAGTTCAAAAATAGTTTCCCAATCCAGTGACACAATCTGAAAATGTTGTTCAAATTTCAAGTCAATCGGATGAAAAATGATGATTTTAGAAATTTGACTTCAAAATCAATAGGCTTCTCAGTTGAAACGACCTCCACAACTTGGTAAAGTTTCATGACGATCAGTTTAGAATTGCGACCTGCAGGCGATAGACAGAGACAGAATAACAAGACGATGACGTTGTGCAGAGCATGATACTTGCAAAATCCATAAAACAAATATGACCTCAAAAATAATTGGTGGTTGAAGTAAATGATCAAATATGCAACACCACTTCAAATTTCAAGTCGATCGGATGAAAATTGAGGATTTTAGAAATCTCTAAGTTGTTGAGCTTTTGACCTCAAAAACAATAGGTTTCTTCCTTATGACAAACTCTACCATGTGGTGAAGTTTCGTGAAGATCGGTATCAAATTGTGACATGCAGGTGACAAACAAAATTGACGGGCCAATATACTTGAAAAGTCCTCGATTTTGCAAGTAACAAACAAACGGACCCAAATGTAATGCCCTCTCCTCCGGCAAAGGTAATAAGAAGAAGCTGATGCTCTCGTTCCTCCGCTTTTTGGGTTGTATGAGGAATAGATCTGTGTAATATGAAAGCTAAACCTTGAACGGTTTTTGAAATATCACATGTGCAAGCCAAGTTACCAAGATGGTTGTCATGGCAACAAAACTCAGCCAATCACCGCAGTGATCTAATCAGGTTGAGATAATCTCATGAGGAACAGATATCTGCAATATGAAAGCTAAATGTTCAAGGTATATATATATATATATATATATATATATATAATATTAATACCAAGCTTGCACACTAAAAACTCGGCTCGCCGTCACACGATCCCTATGAAATTGCTGTGGCACTTAGCGGACATGCCGACAATGTTTGGGAAGTCTTGGCGTTCCATAGTACCACTTGCATTTTGCACAATGCATATTTTTGTCATTCCCCGTGTACGGTCTGTCGTCTGCTACCAGCTATGTTGTACTGCTATCCCATGCATGTGCACGGGTATCGCTTGTGTATATATATATATATTATATATATATATATATATATATATATATATATATATATATATATATATTGTGTACACAAAAGTACACAATAGGATCCTAAGCCAGCCACCCTAACCGCGAAGCTAATGCCAGGCTTAATAAAAGTGATAATAAAATGGCATAATATTGAAGAATAAAAAGTAAATTGAAAAAAATTACAGCAGTCATTTCTTAAAACAAATTGTAGTACAAATCCCATCACAAAACAGAAAGCATCTGAAAATGCAAAGCCCGTATGCTTTGTATTCTGACTTGTTATTCCATATGCCAAACGGTACCTTTGACCATTTGACCAAATTCTTAATTTGTCTTCTCCATATTCTCATAATAAAGCTTTATTGAAAATTTGATGACTAAAGCTCAAATGGTAAAAAGTTACAGCCCAGACAGACACACAGAGACACACAAACACACAGAAGTGATTGCAAAACTCCGTCTTCCGCTGCGTGGCGGATGGGCTAATAAGTCGCTTCGACATTTGATGTTGTTCCTCCGCTTGTCATGAGAATAGAAACCACACAGAGGTAAAAACTTATTCAGGTGTTTCAGCAGCAAATGAAAATTATGCCGATCTTCCAGAGAATCAAGACCAATATGAGAAACAATCATTCCTACGACAGCACCATACCCGTTTCACTTTCTGTATTTGGAATTCTCATCAACAGCCACCAGCAGGCATGCGACAAGTTTATTGCAAAAATGAGTGGGGGGGCGGGGGAAGTGAGGAAGACTCTGTTGGGGGAGGGGTGTGTGGTGTAGGTGGGCAAGTACCTTTTCCGGCAAGTACAAGTACATTGCTCCAAACAACACAAATGAAATATTTAATGTGACAAAGATGTTCAGTTTTGAGGGAGATTCAAATTTGCATTGGACCTTTGCCAATACAAGATGATGTACATTTTTGCTTTTCAGTGAATTTGCCTCGACTAGAAACACCCGCTCCATTCGGGAACATTGGCGAGTCATCTCCACCACTCCCCTCCCCCCCCCAATTTGCAGGCGACGGGGGGGAGGGGGGGTGTACCCATGACTTGACCCTGGGTACTGCCAAAACATATGCAAACTTTGGTGGCGAGCCCTTTATTTCAATGATTTTTCAGATGTAAATACACATACACACCTCATTTAATATAGCAGGAGCGCTAATTAACAAAGTAGAGCACCGCTCGATTGATCATCCATTGCATGTTAAACTGCTTGCTTAATCTCTTGATAGCAAAGCTCTTCGGTGCCCTGACAAAATTTGGAATTCTGGTTTGCATTCCCAATTGCAACATTCTCTGGAGACCAAGTAATAATGAGAATGCTTAGACTATGGTTGATATACATGATCACCAATCCCTTCAATCCCCTGGGGAGATGCCTCATTTTCTACCAACATATCCAGTTCCAAAATTCCCATTGTATCCCATGAGGTGGAGCCGAAACATTTTTCCCTTTTTCAGAAATAGGTTTCAGAGCCAACAACGTGACGTATTCCAATGAAAGTCATGAAAGCCACTCAAGTCAAATTACTCCTGGGATCATTGCACCACAAAGCTACCTTGCTTATTTGACCTGCATCATTTATTTTGTGGAACACATGTATGAGTGGAAGAGAACCAGAATCTACTGTTGACTGTCTCACATTGGCGTGTTTAGCAATCCCATTGGTACGGATGATAACTAATGATGTTCAGAAACAAGGTCAAATTCCAAATTATCTGTTGAATTGTACATTATCTACGAATGCGCTTGCAATTTAGAAGCGTACAGTCAGCTAATGGTCATTTTCGACAACTTATGCACAAACTTCACTTTGAAAAATACGTTTTATAGACATGCATTTCATCATAGCCAACAGCCATCAACTTTCATCTACCCACTGCTCGATGGTAGCCTCATCAGGACTACTGAACAAACATCTGCCTTTGGCAAATTATCCAACTTGATGCTGCAAACCTTTATTTTATCGTGCCATGTTCCAAATTGTTCTCTGCGGTTGTTTTTCATGTCCCTTGGCACCCACTCCAGTATTTCTCTTATCCAACGATGATCATTCTTTACTACGTAATAAGCCCTTTGCCATTTTTGGTTTTATTTATTTATTTATTTTTTCCTTCAATGACATCACAAATCCTTGGTGGTGGTCACCAATTTAAATTACCTTCGCCACCAAAGGTGGACGGAGGTCATGTTTTCACCTGCCATTTTCATACCAGATTTTCATGGTTTTCATACCAGAATTACTGAAGTGATTCTTCACCAATGCGAGATAGGCCCAAAAACGATATAGAGCACGGTATCTCAAAAAGTTGTAGACGAGATATGATAAAACTTTGGAGATGAGTTGAGTTGATGAAAAGAACAATTTTGGCTCAGTTCCAGAGGCATATCTGGCCTATCAGTAGGATACAAAACGTAAACTGTTTAGCATGGTGGAGGTATGTGCTCCACCAAGAGACACTCTAGTTTAGTTTGTTCCCACCCCTTCTGGTTCCCCACAAAACAATTCATCCAAACGGTTCTCGTACAGATATTTGGGTTCCTCAGTCAAAGGTTTTAATAAGTGAGTCTGGTGCACTCATCGGTGATGGCGACAGGCTGTTTTTGCACAAAAACTATAAAATATATTTTTTTTTTAACGAACAAGAGACGTTTTACATAGCACAATACTTGTGAAATCCATAAAACAAATTTGACCTTAAAAATAATTGGTGATTGAATTCAATGACCAAATGCAAACAAATTTGACCTTCAAATTTCAAGTCAATTGGATGAAAAGTCAGTTTCAGAAATACCACCTAAGTTGTTGACTTTTGGCCTATGTTCAACTTTTGTTCCATGATGACCTCAAAAATAATTGGCTGATGGAATTCAATGACAAAATATGCAACTATTCTTCAAATTTCAAGTCAATCTGATGAAAATTGACAAATATATAAATTTGGCCTATATTGACCTTTTGGAAGATGGTGACCTCAAAAATCATTTGTGGTTAAATTCAGTGACCGGATATGCAAATCCTGTTCAAATTTCAAGTCAATCGGATGAAAAATGACGATTTTAAAAATTCGACCTAAAAATCAATGGGCTTCTCAGTTGAGACTAACTCTACATCTTGGTAAAGTTTCATGACGATCAGTTTAGAATTGTGAGCTACAGACAATAAAGACAGACAGAACAACAACAAAAATACGTCGTGCAAAGCACGATACTTGCAAAGTCCATAAAACAAATTTGACCTCAACAATGGTTGGTGGTTGACCTCAATGACCATATATGCAACTCCTCTTCAAATTTCAAGCCAATCAGATGAAAATTGACAATTTTAGAAATTTGCTCCATGTTGACCTGAAAAATAATTGGCTAGTTGAATTCAGTGACCTGATATGCAAATCCTCTTCAAATTTCAAGTGAATCGGATGAAAATTGAGGATTTTAGAAATCTCACCGAAGTTGTTGACCTTTGACCGATGTTGACCTCAAAAATAATTGGTTGGTTGAATTCAGTGACCTGATATGCAAATCCTCTTCAAATTTTGTCAATCGATAAAAATTGAGGATTTTAGAAATCTCACCTAAGTTGTTGACCTTTTGACCTCTTGTCCTCAAAAACAATAGGCTTCTTGCTTATGGCAAACTCTACTATGTGGTGAAGTTTGGTGAAGATCGGTTTAAAATTGTGACCTTTAGGCGATTGACAGACAGAATAACAAAATCTACTGATCAATATACAGTAATAGTGGGGCAACTTAGCTAAATATAGCATAACAATTGTGCATTTTGTGAGGAAATGCGAAATTTGGCACACGGCGAGTAGCCTATCATATTATGAACAGATTTGGATATTGGGCCATCTCAAATTCAGCCGCTGATGGCTGGGCAGCCATTTTCCACTGCCATCAAAAATTTGAGATGGCCCAATATCCAAATCTGTTCATAATACGATAGGCTACTAGTGTGCCAAATTTGGTGCTTCCTCACAAAATGCACAATTGTTATGCTAAGTTGCCCCATATAATACCTTGACATACGAGTTTATTCGTTCTGTGACCGAGCTCGTAACTCGGTTTGCTCGTATATCAAAACAATTTCCCAATTGAAATTAATTAAAATACCATTAATCAGTTCCAGCCCCCCCCCAAAATTTTTTTTTTTTTTAATTCACTTTATGCTCTTAATTGCTACAATTTTTTTTTTACATTTTTTTTTTATTCCTTTGCCGTTACATCTAATTG
Source organism: Eptatretus atami (assembly GCA_035128595.1). Lineage (NCBI taxonomy): Eukaryota > Metazoa > Chordata > Myxini > Myxiniformes > Myxinidae > Eptatretus > Eptatretus atami. The sequence continues at coordinate 80,658,066 of CM068962.1, read as the reverse complement.
CTACAATTAGCCGTTACCGCGCTTCGAAATATCGTAACGCCCTTGGCTGGCGTTATAGCCTTCAACGAATCCTTCTGCTGGAGAATAGTACATATCGTTGAAGTACTACGCTCAACTCCCTCGCCAACTCGACAACACGCACTCCACGTTCATGTTTTGCAATGATTTCAGCTTCTTTCAAGCGACATCATTCGTTTCTTCTTAGCACTGTCCTTTGCAGTTACTTTTTTTTAGGACTCATGGTTGAGTTACAACAAAGAAATTTGGCTAAATAACTGCACCAATGAAAAAACAAGAGCTAAACACAACGCAGATTACTACGGTACGACCCTACTCAAACGAGGATATACCAAAGAAACTTGAAACGAGTGGATGGCGGGAGATGCGTGAAAAGGCGGGAGAAAAAATAAAATAAAAAATATACCATCAGAGATGGGAATCCCCCGCCATTGAATAAAAAGGTCATACATATTCCAGATAATGAGTGAGGTGAATTGGAAACAAGACCCAATTTGGTCATCATCTCGAAAAAGTTCCCCAGGGGTGAGGAACGTAGTAACCAAAAATAATTGAAATCAGATAAGCGGTTTTCCATTTATTACAAAAAACATTTTTTCAAAATGGCCACCCCAGCCGGCCATCTTGGATCCGGCCACGCCCAAAACCAATAGGGTTCTTCCTTTTGAGGTGGTACATGTGTGACTCAAATTTCAAATCGATATGGCGAAAAAACATTTTTTTCAAGATGGCCGCCCAGTCAGCCATCTTGGATCCGGCCACGCCCAAAATCAATAGGGTTCTTCTTTTCAGGTGGTTCATGTGTGACCCGAATTTCAAATCGATATGGCGAACAGTTTATGAGTTATCGCACTCACAGCTATAAATGTGACGCCCGGACGGACGGACGGACGACGGACGGATGGATGGACGGACAGCCGGACGCCCTGGGTGACAACAATATCCCCTTCCGCCACGCGGCGGGGGATAAAAAAAACAGCTCGCTCCACTCATAACTCGGATCTAGACTCGTAACACAAAGCAAAAAATCATCCGAGCAACGGCTCGTAACTCGGAATACTCGTAAGTTAGTGCATCCGTATGTCAAGGTATTACTGTACTTGCAAAATCCTAGATTTTGCTAGTAAGACAGACAGACAGAATAACACACAAAACGAACCAATTCACTTGAAAAAATCTTCAATTTTTGCAAGTAATTACAAAAAAATCAAAAATATATAAAAATTCAACATTGCCCTTTTTTTTGCTGATTTTGTTTGTATACCAGTACGTCGTTGAGGCTTGTGGAATGGCTAACACACTGTTTTTGTCTGTTCTGTCCTGATCCATTCAAAAACAAACCATGGAAAGAGCAGAGGGTGCAAGACCAGAAAGGAGGCAGTAGAAGACAGAGACCACCGATATGTCTGCGATGAAGTAATAGGCACATCGACTCAGCTTCAGCAGGGGAGATTCCAATGATCTTGAAGGCCTTGGTTCCCACAGCGTCAAGCTGAGCAAGATGTGAGGCAACGGAGACAGACCAAAGGGGAGAGCAGTACTCCATCAAGCTGCGGATGAAGGACTTGTAGTTGGATTGGAGTTCAGATATGCCAAGGAAGGACTTTGTATGGAAAAGGATGCCAAGTTGGTGGCTGGATTTGGAGGTAAACGTTGAAATGTGGTTTCCCTAAGCAGATCGTGGCCGTTAGTGAGACCCAGGAGTTTGAATGAATGGACTTTCTCAAGAGGAATTATATTTTTTGAAAACCATTGAAAATCATTAATCACGGTGTAATTAGAAGGGAAAATAAAATTTGAATTCTTTTTTGCCAATCACAAAGTGCCGAGCCTTAAAGTGTCGATTTTCAATTTTGGCCATTGACGTCACACCTTGAACTCACCTTGATCCAAATGGCGGCTTACATAGAGAAAAAGTGCTCTATATTTCGAGCTTGGATTCCGATATTTATTCCAACGCCATTAGCAACTCTGAAGGTTCTCAGTATGTCGAACCTGATCAGTGGGATTTTGAAGAAATGATTGGAGCCAAAATTAGTGATGGAAATGCTTTCGGAGGAATTGTGGAGCCATATTGTTTTGAGCCTAATGCGAGCGATTCAGATGAAGATGGTGACAATGGAGGCGTTAGTGAAGGTGAAAACGCAGGTCACATGTGCACTACAGATTGAACAGAAAAACAAAACCGACCAATGACGATTTATAAGGGACTTGTAATAATTGATAAATCAGTTATACTACTCATGCAGAGGCACAGCATGGACAAGGCACACTCGAACAGCGCCTACAAAATGGACGATGAATGCTTTGTCCCACCGTCGCAGGCTGACGAGGTGTCCTGTATGTTACGGGATCATCTTGTTTCATACTTTCCTGGGACGCCATTTGCGTCTGTGGGTGTCCCGCATCAGTGGAGGGAGGTGTGGTGCAAGGGGGGGTTTGGGGTGGTGGTGGGTATTGTTAGGTTTATGGTTAATGGAGGATTGTGGGGTGATGGTGGCAGGAGGAGGGGTTGTGGGGTGGTGGTGGTTATTGTGGGGGTGATCGCTGATGGGGGATTATGGAGGGATGGTGGAGTGGGGAGTAGTTGCCCGTTACATGTGCTGGTAGCTGGGTTGAGATGGTCTTCCAGTTTCGAGTGACGGCTGTTTCTTCCGCTTAATCATTTAACCGCTTTCTTCCGCTTAACCGCTTAATATCTCTATCGTGGTGAATAACTACAAGATCTAGCCATCTCTGTTGTTTTATAAAAATGCTCTGTAAAACGTCCCGAGCACAAAAGCGAACATTTTGTAGGCCCGATCCACACTCGGGTATTTCAGATAAATCTCCTCCAATTTCTGGCAAACTTAGGGTTATTTGGCCATTGGTGTTGCATGAAACCCTTTGCTTGTATTAATGCAACCACCATGGATACATCGACTCGGCATATTTGTGGAAAATCTAAAATTATTTGGCGTTGAGTTAAACCGTACCATGATGTAACCCGTGGACAATATGAATCTGACAGTGTACTTCCAGGTGTGACGTTAACGTCTAATCGTGAAGATTTCGACTTTTAATCGCAAAATTACTTGCTTTACAAACCACAAATCGGAAAAAGACATCATACCTATTTTGTAATCAAGAGAGAGAGATTAGCGTTGGTGGTCTAAATGTTGGGGTTCCCCTTTAAAAAGGTTTTTTTTTTTTTTTTTTTTTTTAAGAAGTGTTTTTATTTCATGTAGATTCTGTATGGAGAGAAAAGGGTTGGGGGGAATGTACAACTAGCAGCAGAAGGAAAATGTTATGGGGTGAAATGAAATAAAGTGGTTAAAAAAAAAAATTGAAACGAGGAAGGGATAACGGATAATGTTTTTGAAGAAAAACAACACATGAAGCATTTCTGAAGGAGATATAAGGGTTGAATGATGCATTTTAAAATGATTTTAAAATGCTTTTAAAGGAAGAAAGAGCTTTTATATTGAATGAAAATTCAGTTTTGAGACGTTGAGAAAAGAGGGGGGAAAATGTAGAAATGGGAGAACAGGCAGAAAGAAATTCAAGTAGAAATGAGATCGAACATTGAGATTGTGTGAAGTGAAAGATAAAAGTTGCTTTTTTGTTGTTAGTGCTCGTTGTTGATTTTTTGAGGTGAGGAGGGGAAATAGGATGATGTTGAGGAGGTAGAAGCAAGATACCCAAGAAGAAAGAAGCAAAACGGAACATGGAGACAAATAATTTTCACTTTCTATCCGAGGAAAGGCCATGTCAGGCCTTGAACAAGACGAAAAGAATAGCACAAACAACAAATGAATTAACATGAAATATTGCATGGGATACAACAGCAATACCTGGACAAATGACATCAACATCACATTAAAAAAAATACAAAAACACGACGAATATGCTTCGGAAAACTCAGCTTCATGAGGTGCAAATGAGCAACTCAGATTTCATCAGCATGTTGCAAAAACCACCAAACCTTTTACATTCTTATCTCTCAACATCTCTTGTGTCCATCTTGCCTTCTCCACCACAAGTGTTACAGACTTTCACTACGAAAACTACAAGATGCTACGAATGCGAAACACAAACACAAGCAATCCATCCCTCTGCCAAATACACTTTACATGGTCATTGTGTCATCACATTTCAACAAGACATTCTTCTCCCACAGCTGGCCAAGCTAATGGTCTTTTACACCTCACGTTTAAATTTACTTAACGAGCCGTCAGTCTGTTTGGCATCGCAATAGCCAATTTGTATTTAAAGGGTCGTAGCATGTTTGCAGTGAGCCCACAAAGCTATTTCCCGATGGAAACGCGAGACATACACAGCCCCATTTCATATTTAAAGGGATGAATCTGCCCAGTTTTGAACCCCCATACATGGGCAAAACATCCGATATCAAGGATTATTCACTGAGACAACAGACAAACATATGAATTCTGCCATGCCAGATAACATCTGCCTCCATTTCGCAGTCCATTATTGCATGTTCCAAACCCTTCTGGTTGACTCTAACATGATCCATCCAAAGGTTCCCCAACAGCCACCTCATTATGACTTTTATCTCCTTCGAGTTAATCTTGCACACTTTCCTCACACATTAAAACCTTCACAAGTTTTAATAGGTGACTCTAGTGCACTCATCTACCCAGTCATCAGTGAGAGCGACAGGTGGTGTGTACACAAGGGTTCACAACACAAGCTTCACATTCACATTAGCGTATCACCAAACACATGGCAAATGACGATGACGTGCATCATCCAATAAGAGCCACACAACATCAGCCACCCAAGGAAAGACGACACTGCAGGCCACACACAAATGTTGGCACACAAGCATCAAACGTCAAATCAAAGCCATCAAATCCCCCCCCCCCCCCCCCTCCATCCCTAACTGAGTGGACCTCAAACATCAAAGGCCCCCCACTTCAACCAAACAGATCTCTCAATCCAGGCAGCTACTGATAAAACTGGCATCTGCTTAACAAATTGCTTCCTCCCACAGGACGTCTCCGACTCCTCTGTGCATCTCCCCGGCTATTATCTCGTCCGATTTGATAAGACTGAACTCTGCCCCTTATGGCAGAGTTGCTCTTGACATCAAGAACTCAATTTCTCACTGTCCATGGCGTGATTGTAGCATTCCCAAACCTGAGGAGTCCTACATCTATTGCTCCTGATATCAACTCAACCTGGGAATTCCACCAGAGAAACCTACTCTCGCTTATGTACAGATTCATCCCATCTCATCTTCAGTTATGCAAACAATCTTCACACACGTGTCAGTTAAAAGCTAGATGTTGTGGTATTTGTGAGTAAGCATTACTAAATGCCTGTAAATGAATGATTAAAATTGATGGTTACATGTTACAATTTTCGTTGAGCATGGATCGGTAAATTGTAATTTTAACTGCTTGATGTAATGAGCTAATTTTGACTGTAGTTGGCAGTATTGTATTGTATTTTAAACTGCCGAGTGAGATTCGTGAAGGTGCTGGAACGTTCTCAGATGAAACTTCCAGTATGGACGAGAATCGCATTTACGAGAAGGCATGGGATTGTTCTGTGTTACTATATAAAACCACGTGAGGGAGGTATAGAGAAACGGGTGACATGTGACAAGACATGTGCATCATTCGACCCTGTGCTCGATTTAACTCTGATGAGTGAACGAGGTGTTAATGCCCAGAGCGGTTGGTCACGTTTGGAGCCGGTTATAATCAGGTTGATTAAAACTCAAGAAGATTGTGTCTCGGGAAAGAATTCATTTGAGCTTTTCAATCATCCTGGACGGGCCAGCGTAGGAGAGAACACAACGTGACAAAAATCAATAGTCTTGTAATGGACGTTGTATGTAATGGTGAACTTCCTCATTTGACTTTGTATCTGTTGATTTGAAATACAACTTTCAAAAACATTACGCTGTTGATGTCGTCATTGTAACGTCACTCGGAAGTCACAGACCCCAACTGACAACGATCCATTTAAGAGGTAGCCGACCGGAACGTTCGTTTAGACGCGTGAAGCTTACGCAAACCATGGAAGAGTCATGAGAGAATGGGCTGGGTTCAGCACCACAAACAATATACGTACACTAAAAGGAAAACCCGAAGGTATGTATAACCACCGCCACCATGGTACACAGAATCCTGTGGTAAGGCAGTTGCTCTGAAACCATTTGCATCCTGTTTCTGGAAAGCAAACCCGACCGAAACAATCTCAGATCATTCCACAAAGTCCGCAACAAGGTGTGTCCACTCTCAGCAGAGCCAGAAAATATCTGTCCAACCTAAAGATTAATTTCCAGTTTTTCCTTCCTGAGTGTTTGTTTCTGTATCTATCTCGTCCACACAGTGCGCCCTCCCCTACCCCTCATTCATCCGGACACGCATCATTTACCCAAATCTACCTCTATTTTGTTCCTGAACCTTTCTGTTGGTGTTTTCCCCTCTCTTTCTTACGCTCCTTTTATTCTGTTGTGCCCTGTGTTGTCGCTCTTCCATGAGCATTCACTTGGGATACAGCAACAACAAAAAATTGCAAACTGAAAACAAGAATTTTATATTTTCAGACGTGAGTTGCAAAATGGTTAAAAAGGAAGAAAACAAATGCTCGTGTGGTCACATGGTCAATGTAGATCGACATACGCCTTTGCAAAAAGGGTGGGGGGCACACAACCTCCAGGACAGATAACTGGGCACCATACCCATTGCATACTCACATTTAAAATAAACAAATAAATAAATCTACCTCAAGGCAAGATTATAAACTCCAATTTCAAAGAGCAGGGTATACTTACTGTTCCAATTCACATTTTTTGGCAGTCTGGATACAAACTAAGCAATCAAATTTGAGAATAAGAAATGGCCTTAAAAACAAGTTAAATGTAGAGAAGTAAAAAGCATGCATCATTTTTGTTTGAGCAATAGCAATGCTGGTGGGATTGACCGTTTATGCTCACCAAGTTAAAAAGATCTTCTTATTAGGGTACCCAGTCAGGACTGGGTAACCTATTGTTTTTCTTCTGTTTATTTCTTATTTCTTATTTTCCTTCCGCCGGCAATTTTCGGGTTCTTTCGCTTTAAAAATCATTTTCTCAGGAACGGTAAGTCCGATTGACACGAAATTTTCACCATTGTATGTATCGTTTTTGATAGCAAACTTAATTGATAATTGTGACGTCATAGGTCACGTGGTACGGGCGCCATCTTGAAAAAAACGATAAACTTTGGACCTCTGTATCTCTGAAACCATGCAATGGAATTTTTTTTTTCGCTTCATACATTTTAATGAACTTCGCATCGGGAAGACGGGTGATTTTTCGTGACGTCATCTGTGAAGCGGCAACCCGGTGAAAATTCGTCAAGTATAACGCTGCATAGGAAAAATCTGAAATTTTAGCCTCATCTACACAATTCACCGTAGAAAAAATATATTATGACGTCATAGGTGACTTGGTTCGGCAGCCATCTTGTTTTGAATTTTTTTTTTTTTAATCTTCTTCTCCAGAACTGCTGGACAGATTGAGGCGAAACTTTACACACACATTCCCCATGACGTCCTTTTTCAAGTTTGTTAATTTCTTATTGATAGGTCACATGGTTTGGTGGCCATCTTGAATTTATACCTAAAACCTTCAAACTTCTTCTCCAGAACGGCTGGTCAGATCAAGGGGAAACTTCACATACGTATTGTTCACGAGTAGTGAATATGTTTGTTAATTTCTAATTGATAGGTCACATGGTTTGGCAGCCATGTTGGATTCAAGAAAAATATTAAATAATGTTTTCTCTGGAACTGCTTCATCTATCGAAGTGAAAATTTGCAACCATCATCTTCCATCATGTCTGCATACAGGGTAAAAATGACGTCAGGTGTCACATTGTTTGGCAGCCATCTTGAATAGAAAAACGCACCTTATCCGATCAACACGAAACTTAACACACCTGTTCCACTACACGATTGGAAGCAGAATGTAAATTTATGATGTCATAGGTCACATGGGTCGTCAGCCATCTTGAATTGAAAATTAATAAATTTTAAAAATCTTCTTCTCCAGAACGGCTGGACAGATTGAGGAAAAAATTTACACACACTTCCCCCAAGACATCCTTTCACAAGTTTGTTAATTTCTAATTGATAGGTCACATGGTTTGGCGGCCATATTAAATTTACCCTGAAACCTTCAAACATCTTCTCCAGAACGGCTGGTCAGATCAAGGGGAAGCTTCACATACGTATTTCACACGAGTAGAGAATATAAGTTTGTTATTTTCCAATTCATAGGTCACATGGTTTAGCAACCATGTTGGATTCAAGAATTATATGAAATGTTTTCTCTGGAACCACATAACCTATCGGAGCGAAACTTGGCAACTATGATCTGCACCCATGCCTGCATATGCGGTAAAAATTATGATGTCACAAGTCACATGGTTTGTAGGCCATCTTGGATAGAAAGACGCACCTTATCCGATTAATACGAAACTCCACCCACTTGTTCCACTGCATGCTGGAAGCAGAATATAAGTTTATGATGTCATAGGTCACATAGTGTGTCAGCCATCTTGGATTGAAAATTAATAAATTTTAAAAATCTTCTCCTCCAGAACGGCTAGACAGAGGGGCAAAAATTCACACACTTTCCCCAAGATATCCTTTCACAAGTTTGTTAATTTCTAATTGATAGGTCACATGGTTTGGTGGCCATATTGAATTAACGCTAAAACCTTCAAACATATTCTTCTACAGAATGGCTCAACAGATCACACGGAAACTTCACAAAAGTATTGCTCAAGGGTAGTGAATACAAGTTTGTTCATGAATAATTGATAGCTCACATGGTTTGGCAGCCATGTTGGATTCAAGAACAATATTAAATATTGTTTTCTCTGGAACCACTTATCCTATCGATGCAAAACTTTGCGACTGTCATTTAAGTCTCATGTTGTATCAAAGGCGGACGTCTGGGTACCCGGTCATCACTGCCAGCAGTTATAAAGTGGCAGTTCTAGTTATTATTATTCCCCTCTCTTTATAAGGGGCGAGGTCAAATAGTACCAATTTTCCGCCCTGCCTTAACTACGATACTCCTCCACTTCCCTCTGTCCTTAGCCAATCATCTCCACTCTCCAACCAACCCAACCTCATTCACATCCATCCCTCAAACAATCTACTTATTTTCCTCCTACCTTGCTCCCTCAACCGATACACTCATTTGGCCGTTCTCAGTTCCCCCATCTACACCACATTTGCAGCCAACTTCAGCCAGCTTTTTACCAATCTCCCTATCAGGCTTATTTGCACACCAATCTCCTCCCTCAGTTCACCTATCATCCTCCTATTCACCATCCTACTGACCCATTTGTTCTCACAGACCCACAACGTCTGTTGTCTCTCCATCAGTTCCACATTCTTCAGACTGTAAAGGTAGATTGGCATTACACAAGACATCAGAACTTTCCTCTTCAATTTCCTTGATATTTGTCTGCTGCCATTAATCCCTTCACCCTCATCGATGCATATACAACCACCTGTACCTCCTCCGCACCTCTTCCTCCAACTAACAGTCCCTGGTCACGTTCCCAACCCAGATACTCAAACGTATTTCCCCATCTGATCTTCTTCCATTCTAATCTGGTAATATATTTTCTCTGCTGCCAGACCCATATCACCTCAGTTTTCTGCACACTCATCTTCAGTTCCTGCTTCACGAATTCCTCCTTCCACTCCCCAGTACCTTTTGCATCTCCTGCTTACTCTCTGCAACAAGAACCAGATTTCCACATACAACATCCTCTGGAGATTATCTTTAACTTTTACCCTCCTGTGATAAACAGGAGTGGGTTGAGAGAGCTGCCTTGCCTCAAACTGATGTTCACACTGAACTCCAACATACTGGGACCAACCAAAACTCTTCCCTTTGTTCCCTTGGACATCCCTTCCACCAACCTAACTTCTGCTTCTGGCACTCCCAATCATATCAGCATCCCCATCATGTCTCGGGACATTGTCATCGGCAATCTCCAGGTCCACAAATCCCAATGCATTTTAGCTTGCACCTCCAACCTCTTCTCCACCATCTCTCTCAGTATAAACATCCCATCCGTCG
>CM068962.1:80599120-80637220 GCA_035128595.1 Eptatretus atami | reverse complement strand
ACAGAGGGATTTAATATTTAACGCTTTCTTCGTAAAACGCTTAATATCTTATCGTGGTGAATAACTACAAGATTAGCCATCTCTGTTGTTTTATAAAAATGCTCTGTAAAACGTCCGACGCACAAAAGCGAACTTTTGTAGGCCCGATCCACACGGGTATTTCAGTAAATCTCTCCAATTTCTGGCAAACTTAGGGTTATTTGGCATTGGTGTTGCATGAACCTTGTTGTATTAATGCAACATGGATACATCGACTCGGATATTTGTGGAAAATCTAAAATTATTTGGCGTTGAGTTAACCGTACCATGATGTAACCGTGACAATATGAATCTGACAGTGTACTTCCAGGTGTGACGTTAACGTCTAATCGTGAGATTTCGACTTTAATCGCAAAATTACTTGCTTTAACACACAATCGGAAAAGACATCATACCTATTTTGTAATCAAGAGAGAGAGATTAGCGTTGGTGGTCTAATGTTGGGGTTCCCTTTAAAAGGTTTTTTTTTTTTTTTTTTTTTTTTTTTTTTAAGAAGTGTTTTTATTCATGTAGATTCTGTATGGAGAGAAAAGGGTTGGGGGGAATGTACAACTAGCAGCAGAAGGAAAATGTTATGGGGTGAAATGAAATAAAGTGGTTAAAAAAAAATTGAAACGAGGAAGGGATACGGATATGTTTTTGAAGAAACAACACATGAAGCATTTCTGAAGGACATATAAGGGTTGAATGATGCATTTTTAAAGATTTTAAAATGCTTTTAAGGAAGAAAGAGCTTTTATATTGAATGAAAATTCAGTTTTGAGACGTTGAGAAAGAGGGGGGAAAATGTAGACTGGGGAGAACAGGAGAAGAAATTCAAGTAGAAATGAGATCGAACATTGAGATTGTGTGAAGTGAAAGATAAAAGTTGCTTTTTTGTTGATTTTTTGAGGTGAGGAGGGGAAATAGGATGATGTTGAGGAGGTAGAAGCAAGATACCAGAAGAAGAAGCAAAACGGAACATGGAGACAAATAATTTTCACTTTCTATCCGAGGAAGGCCAATGTCAGGCCTTGACAAGACGAAAGATAGCACAAACAAAATGAATTAACATGAAATATTGCATGGGATACAACAGCAATACCTGGACAAATGACATACATCACATTAAAAAAATACAAAAACACGACGAATATGCTTCGGAAAACTCAGCTTCATGAGGTGCAAATGAGCAACTCAGATTTCATCGCATGTTGCAAAAACACCAAACTTTTTACATTCTTATTCTCAACATCTCTTGTGTCCATCTTGCCTTCTCCACCACAAGTGTTACAGACTTTCACTACGAAAACTACAAGATGCTACGAATGCGAAACACAAACACAGCAATCCTCCTCTGCCAAATACAACTTTACATGGTCATTGTGTCATCACATTTCAACAAGACATTCTTCTCCAAGCTGGCAAGCTAATGGTTTTTACACCTCACGTTTAAATTTCTTAACGAGCCGTCAGTCTGTTTGGCATCGCAATAGCCATTTTGTATTTAAAGGGTCGTAGCATGTTTGCAGTGAGCCACAAGCTATTTCCCGATGGAAACGCGAGACATACACAGCCCATTTCATATTTAAAGGGATGATCTGCCCAGTTTTGAACCCATACATGGGCAAAACATCGATATCAAGGATTATTCACTGAGACAACAGACAAACATATGAATTCTGCCATGCCAGATAACATCTGCCTCCATTTCGCAGTCCATTATTGCATGTTCCAAACCTTCTGGTTGACTCTAACATGATCCATCAAAGGTTCCCCACAGCCACCTCATTAGACTTTTATCTCCTTCGAGTTAATCTTGCACACTTTCCTCACACATTAAACCTTCACAAGTTTTAATAGGTGACTCTAGTGCACTCATCTACCCAGTCATCAGTGAGAGCGACAGGTGGTGTGTACACAGGGTTAACACAAGCTTCACATTCACATTAGCGTATCAAAACCATGGCAAATGACGATGACGGTGCATCCAATAAGAGCCACACACATCAGCCACCCAAGGAAAGACGAACTGCAGGCCCACAACAAATGTGGCACACAAGCATCAAACGTACAATCAAAGCCATCAAATCCCCCCCTCCTCCCTAACTGAGTGGACCTCAAACATCAAAGGCCTTCAAAACAAACAGATCTTCTCATCCAGGCAGCTACTGATAAACTGGCTCTGCTTAACAAATTGCTTCCTCACAGGAGTCTCCGACTCCTCTGTGCATCTCCCCGGCTATTATCTCGTCCGATTTGATAAGACTGAACTCTGCCCCTTATGGCAGAGTTGTCTTGACATCAGAACTCAATTTTCTACTGTCCATGGCGTGATTGTAGCATTCCCAAACCTGAGGAGTCCTACATCTATTGCTCCTGATATCAAAACTGGGAATCCCACCAGAGAAACCTACTCTCGCTTATGTACAGATTATCCATCTTTCTTCAGTATGCAAACAATCTTCACAACGTGTCAGTTAAAAGCTAGATGTTGTGGTATTTGTGAGTAAGCATTACTAAATGCCTGTAAATGAATGATTAAAATTGATGGTTACTGTTAATGTTAATTTTCGTTGAGCATGGATCGGTAAATTGTAATTTTAACTGCTTGATGTAATGAGCTAATTTTGACTGTAGTTGGCAGGTATTGTATTGTATTTTTAAACTGCCGAGTGAGATTCGTGAAGGTGCTGGAACGTTCTCAGATGAACTTCAGTATGGACGAGAATCGCATTTACGAAGAAGGCATGGGATTGTTTCGTGTTTACTATTAACACGTGAGGGAGGTATAGAGAAACGGTGACATGTGACAGACATGTGCATCATTCGACCCTGTGCTCGTTTTAACTCTGATGAGTGAACGAGGTGTTAATGCCAGAGCGGTTGGTCACGTTTGGAGCCGGTTATAATCAGGTTGATTAAAACTCAAGAAGATTGTTGTCTCGGAAAGAATTCATTTGAGCTTTTCAATCATCCTGGACGGGCCAGCGTAGGAGAGAACACAACGTGAAAAAAATCAATAGTCTTGTAATGGACGTTGTATGTAATGGTGAACTTCCTCATTTGACTTTGTATCTGTTGATTGAAATACACTTTCAAAAACATTACGCTGTTGATGTCGTCATTGTAACGTACTCGGAAGTCACAGACCAACTGACACGATCCATTTAAGAGGTAGCCGCCGCGAGTTCGTTTAGACGCGTGAAGCTTACGCAAACCATGGAAGAGTTGAGAGAATGGGCTGGGTTTCAGCAAACAACAATATACGTCACTAAAGGAAAACCGAAGGTATGTATAACCACCGCCACCATGGTACACAGAATCCTGTGGTAGGCAGTTGCTCTGAAACCATTTGCATCTGTTTCTGGAAGCAAACAGACCGAACAATCTCAGATCATTCAACAAAGTCCGCAACAAGGTGTGTCCTCTCAGCAGAGCCAGAAAATATCTGTCCACTAAAGTTAAATTCCAGTTTTTCCTTCTGAGTGTTTGTTTCTGTATCTATCTCGTCCAAAGTGCGCCCTCCCTACCCCTCATTCATCCGGACACGCACATTTACCCAAATCTACCTCTTTTTGTTCCTGAACCTTTCTGTTGGTGTTTCCCTCTCTTTCTTACGCTCCTTTTATTCTGTTGTGCCCTGTGTTGTCGTCTTCCATGAGCATTCACTTGGGATACAGCAACAAAAAAATTGCAAACTGAAAAAGAATTTATATATTTCAGACGTGAGTTGCAAAATGGTTAAAGGAAGAAAAACAAATGCTCGTGTGGTCACATGGTCAATGTAGATCGACATACGCCTTTGCAAAAAGGGTGGGGGGCACAACTCCAGGACAGATAATGGGCACCATACCATTGCATACTCACATTTAAAATAAACAAATAATAAATCTACCTCAAGGCAGATTATAACTCCAATTTCAAGAGCAGGGTATACTTACTGTTCCAATTCACATTTTTTGGCAGTCTGGATACAAACTAAGAATCAAATTTGAGAATAAGAAATGGCCTTAAAAACAAGTTAAATGTAGAGAAGTAAAAAGCATGCTCATTTTTGTTTGAGCATAGCAATGCTGGTGGGATTGACCGTTTTGCTCACCAAGTTTAAAAAGATCTTCTTATTAGGGTACCCAGTCAGGACTGGGTAACTATTGTTTTTCTTCTGTTTATTTCTTATTTTCTTATTTCCTTCCGCGGCAATTTTCGGGTTCTTTCGCTTTAAAATCATTTTCTCAGGAACGGTAAGTCCGATTGACACGAAATTTTCACCATTGTATGTACGTTTTTGATAGCAAACTTAATTGATAATTGTGACGTCATAGGTCACGTGGTACGGGCGCCATCTTGAAAAAAGATAACTTTGGACTCTGTATCTCTGAACATGCAATGGAATTTTTTTTTTCGCTTCATACATTTTAATGAACTTCGCATCGGGAAGACGGGTGATTTTTCGTGACGTCATCTGTGAAGCGGCAACCCGGTGAAAATTCGTCAAGTATAACGCTGCATAGGAAAATCTGAAATTTTTAGCCTCATCTACACAATTCACCGTAGAAAAAATATATGACGTCATAGGTGACTTGGTTCGGCAGCCATCTTGTTTTGAATTTTTTTTTTTTTAATCTTCTTCTCCAGAACTGCTGGACAGATTGAGGCGAACTTTACACAACATTCCATGACGTCCTTTTTCAAGTTTGTTAATTTCTTATTGATAGGTCACATGGTTTGGTGGCCATCTTGAATTTATACTAAACTTCAAACTTCTTCTCCAGAACGGCTGGTCGATCAAGGGAAACTTCACATACGTATTGTTCAGAGTAGTGAATATGTTTGTTAATTTCTAATTGATAGGTCACATGGTTTTGGCAGCCATGTTGGATTCAAGAAAAATATTAAATAATGTTTTCTCTGGAACTGCTTCATCTATCGAAGTGAAAATTTGCAACCATCATCTTCCATCATGTCTGCATACAGGGTAAAAATGACGTCAGGTGTCACATTGTTTGGCAGCCATCTTGAATAGAAAACGCACTTATCCGATTAACACGAAACTTAACACATGTTCCACTACACGATTGGAAGCAGAATGTAAATTTATGATGTCATAGGTCACATGGGTCGTCAGCCATCTTGAATTGAAAATTAATAAATTTTAAAATCTTCTTCTCCAGAACGGCTGGACAGATTGAGGAAAAAAATTTACACACACTTCCCCAAGACATCCTTTCACAAGTTTGTTAATTTCTAATTGATAGGTCACATGGTTTGGCGGCCATATTAAATTTACCTGAAACTTCAAATCTTCTCAGAAGGCTGGTCAGATCAAGGGGAAGCTTCACAATACGTATTTCACACGAGTAGAGAATATAAGTTTGTTATTTTCCAATTCATAGGTACATGGTTTTAGCAACCATGTTGGATTCAAGATTATATGAAATGTTTTCTCTGGAACACATAACTATCGGAGCGAAACTTGGCAACTATGATCTGCACCCATGCTGCATATGCGGTAAATTATGATGTCACAAGTCACATGGTTTGTAGGCCATCTTGGATAGAAAGACGCACCTTATCGATTAATAGAAACTCCACCACTTGTTCACTGCAATGCTGGAAGCAGAATATAAGTTTATGATGTCATAGGTCACATAGTGTGTCAGCCATCTTGGATTGAAAATTAATAAATTTTAAAAATCTTCTCCTCCAGAACGGCTAGACAGAGGGGCAAATTTCCACACTTTCCCAAGATATCCTTTCACAAGTTTGTTAATTTCTAATTGATAGGTCACATGGTTTGGTGGCCATATTGAATTAACGCTAAAACTTCAAACATATTCTTCTACAGAATGGCTCAACAGATCACACGGAAACTTACAAAGTATTGCTCAAGGGTAGTGAATACAGAGTTTGTTCATGAATAATTGATAGCTCACATGGTTTGGCAGCCATGTTGGATTCAAGAACAATATTAAATATTGTTTTCTCTGGAACACTTATCCTATCGATGCAAACTTTGCGACTGTCATTTAAGTCTCATGTTGTATCAAAGGCGGACGTCTGGGTACCCGGTCATCATGCAGCAGTTATAAAGTGCAGTTCTAGTTATTATTATTCCCTCTCTTTATAAGGGGCGAGGTCAAATAGTACAATTTTCGCCTGCCTTACTACGATATCCTCCACTTCCTCTGTCTTAGCCATCATCTCACTCTCCAACCAACCAACTCATTCACATCCATCCTCAAACAATTCTTATTTTCCTCCTACTTGTCCCTACTCGATACACTCATTTGGCGTTCTCAGTCCTCCCATCTACACCAATTTGCAGCCAACTTCAGCAGCTTTTTACAATCTTCCTATCAGGCTTATTTGCACACCATCTCCTCCTCAGTTCCCTATATCTCCTATTCACATCATACTGACCCATTTGTTTCACAGACCACAACGTCTGTTGTTCTCCATCAGTTCCACATTCTTCAGACTGTAAAGGTAGATTGGCATTACAAGAATCAGAACTTTCTCTTTCAATTTCCTTGATATTTGTCTGCTGCCATTAATCCTTCACCCTCATCGATGCTATCAACACTGTACTCTCGCACTCTTCCTCAACTAACAGTCCTGGTCGTTACCAGATACTCAAACGTATTTCCCATCTGATCTTCTTTCATTCTAATCTGGTAATATATTTTCTCTGCTGCCAGACCATATCACTCAGTTTTCTGCCACTCATCTTCAGTTCCTGCTTCACGAATTCCTCCTTCCACTCCAAGTACTTTTGCATCTCTGCTTCTCTCTGCACAAGAACCAGATTTCCACATACAACATCCTCTGGAGATTATCTTACTTTTACCTCTGTGATAAACAGGAGTGGGTTGAGAGAGCTGCCTTGCCTCAAACTGATGTTCACACTGAACTCCAACATACTGGGACAACCAAAACTTTCCTTTGTTCCTTGGACATCCCCACAACCTAACTTCTGCTTTGGCTATCAATCATATCAGCATCCCATCATGTCTGGGACATTGTCATCGGCAATCTCCAGGTCCACAAATCCCAATGCATTTTAGCTTGCACTCCAACCTCTTCTCCACTCTCTCTCAGTATAACATCCCATGTCGCACCCCCCCCCTCTACCATTTCGAAACCTTGTTGCTCTTACCGATCTCTGTCTCCCACTCTCTTATCCTCCATGTAGAATGTCTCATTTTCTTCATGAGATGACTTTAGAGCGTAATGCTTTGCACTTCCCGGATCTTGAACATTGCCTAAATTTCCACAATCAACAATTATCTCGTCCTCGTATCCTCCGGAATCGAACCCTCTATTACATAGCATTCAACTTCATCCATCCGATCCGACATCTCCCAATGCAATTAGCATCTCTGTATGCACTCATCAATGCACTGGTGCTTTCTTATTCATCTCTTTAATGCTGCTACACTCCTCCTCCATTATCTCCATCAATTAAACTTTCATCTCTACATAACATGGAAGCTCCAGCTCACTGTTGATTCTCCCCATTTAAACAGATCCTTGAAATAGCCTTCATACCTTCAATACTGCACCCATCTCAGTCACTTGTCTTCCACGACAATACTTCATCACTGGTTGTCCCTTCTAGCTTATTTTTTTTATCCTCTTACAACAACTTACTACTCTCCCCAACATGGCTGTATTTTTTTATCCGAGACAACACACCCTTTCCTAATGTCTTCCACACAAAACATCTGCAATTCCAAACGCCTCTGTACTTCTTCACTCCTCCAAATCTTTGCTTCTTTGCTATGTTCTCATAATTATCCTCATTTCCTTGTACTCTGTGGTAAATTGTCCCTGCACTTCCCCACATCTTCGCAAACTACTCTGAACTTCCTCCTTTTCTTCATGCGTTCCAGAAACATCACAGGCTTGTGCGAGTGCTGACATGCTGTCCGCAAACGCTTACAGTCCTGATCCTCCCAACTGTTGCTTCCGCACGACCCACAACTCCGTCGATGCTGGCATCCTACAAGTAATTTTGTGACTGTCCATTTCTGAAAGAATGAACACAATGGCCATTCCATTTCTCACACCAGCTCTTGGCCTCTCGATACCAAGTTACCCATTCAAATTTACCACACATTCCTCTTCAACTGGTTGCTACTCCACGTGCTCAAAGTCCTCCACAATGCACGCTTACCTTCAGCTGACCATTCTATCATCCTCTGATGTGCATCCCTAAACACGTGCTTCTCTGCTCAGTCCTTCAGTTTATGGTCTCGTATATGACATAATAAGTATTTTGCCATTTATTACAAACCAAAAAACTATTTGACCTCCCATCTTTCCACTCTGATCACTCTCCTGGCTGATCTCTTCTGAACTATTATTCCATACATTACTCCTTCCATCCCTTTTGCATGCAACTTTGTAGCCTCCTACCTACCTCTTCACCTGTCTATTTCCATCTCATCTCCTGCACACACTAAACATATACCTCATGGTTGCTCTGTATTGTTCCACTATTGACTTCCATCCCTGCATTGATAAACATTCAAACTACATAGCCAGACCTAGCTTCTGAACCACTGAGTGTCTGGCAGAGCTAGTGCAATCTTGATCAGTTTGGGATGGTCTGGTCAATCAGGATTGCTGCCGAGCAGACTGCTGGACATAATCACCATAGCCTGCTGAGACCATTCTGCACCTGCACACACTCTCTCCACTTTCTCTCCCATCCCACGATTGCATTTTCTCCACACGCGACTCCTCTCCGCAATCCTTCCTCACGTTCAATCCTCAACTACTTTCAACTATCCTCCCTACCACTCTTCTTCTTAGCAACACAAAAGGCTTGCTACTTATCAGGGCCTCCATAATTTTGACAAACATTATTTGATTAGGAGAAAGAAAAGCATTAGATACAGAAATGAATAAAAATAACAAAAGGTACCTGTCTGATTTTTCCATTCACAAATGCACCTTTTTGTTTGGCAGCAAAATAGTCATGATCAAAATCATTTCCAGAAGATATCAGAACTTCACCAGATTTACAACCAGTATCACATCAGACTCCTGAAAAAGTACAGGACAACCATAAAAACATTTTTTTTTTTAAAGCCATTAATTTACACTTCAAAAAAAAATCACATTAAATTTTATACACAGTTCAATAAAACAATGCTCGACCTTGGTAGTTAGCATACAATGCAAATAAAGTTGAAAAGGAAGACGACGACATCAAGATACATATATTGAACAAAGTGAAACTTCATACCTCTTTAGTGGGAGACGTGATCAAGTTGATTTCTCGCACGTCTCCTGGACCTTGTTCTCCAAAATCCGTAGAATCAGAAATGTCCACTCAGCACATGGATCATCAACAAGAAGAGGTTGTACAACCATCGACTCTTCAGGGTTCCCACTTCACTACGTCGACTAACCTAACAGAAGCCATGGTGCATTTGGGGGGTTCATTCCTGCCGTCAAAAGTCTGCCTTCTGGCAAACAACTTTGGTAAATGAAGACTCTGAACTTTTTTATTTCTTAGACGTCTCTGCAACTCTTCAGTGAAATTATCCTCATTACGCTGCTGCCTGAGAGCTGAGTCATGCATTTTGGTTTACTTGGCAAGCTTTTCTTCGATTCATCTTCCTTTTCACTTTCAGAAACGCTTTCATCATCATATCATCATCATCATCCTTCATCTCACTCTCATGATCACCTCAAGTTCACCTCATACACACCATACTACCACTCAGAGGATTCACGACTATCAGAATCCTCTCTCTTTCCGCTGGAGAGAGACTGCCTGAACTGTTTGGCGAACAAGCAGTCATCGCTCCATTGAACCAGGAGAATCACCACAAGAATCCCTGGGACAGCGGTTTACGCAACGTATGTGCGTTGACAAGAATGCTTGAACTGTGGGGTACGCTTGGTAGCCGCACTTCGTCGAGGCGCAGCTTGCATTCTACTTTGTGTAGCAGAACTCTCGCGTGCTTCGACAACCCATCATCTTGTTTGTCACTTTGTGCTTCAACCTCATGCGATGCATCACGCTTGGCAAGCGTGCTGCGCCGAAAGCCCATGTTTTACGTGGAGTGGTGCGTGTGTTCTGGCACTATGCCATTTTTTTGTCCTCCTCTTCCTCACTCTGCGTAGTCCTCTCTGATGAGCATGAAAGACATATCTCATTGAAATGCCAGTGCTTGCAACTTAGGTTCACCTGGAATAAAATAAATTATTTAAATAAAAAACATAGGCCAATTTTTGTGCAATTTTACCTTCTATCGCAACTTCATTGTCAGTAGATGAGGAGCAATCAGCAATTTTGGAGTTTGAATCTTGTTGGCAGAATGACTTCAACACATCCTCATCTGCACTTCCAACTTTGCCTGATTCTGACCGTGCTCATTTATGTCACAAACGGTGTTTGAAGAGCAGGCATCAGCCATCGCATTTTCAATGTCAACTTTGCAACTTCCATCCTCTTCTCGATTGATGGAAAAGTCAGTCATTTCACTTCAACAATTTCAGAATACTCCTTGTGACAGGATGAGAAAGAAACCGCAAGAAATAAACAACTGCAAAAAACACGTAGCTAGTTGCAAGCGTTTAACAAAATGAGAAAAATAAACAAGGAAGAAAACAAAAAAGGGGACCGTTTATTCCGAACAGATATGATGATGAAGCTTCAAACCCCTCCTCCCCCAACTTCTTGAAATGATAATGTCTGGTAAAGGAGCTTGCATAGTTTCTTTGAATACAAAGTGGAAGAGCAAGGCTCCAGATTGTCATTTTTACAGAGCTTTTTTTTCTACACTTTCATATTATCTTACCCTTTCCGATTTGTGAAGTGCTTTGAGTTTTGCAAAATAATAAGAGCACCATGCAAGAAATATAATTCATTGATTGCATGAAGGGTCAGATACACAGTGAAGCATAAGAACAAACACAAACAAGTATGTGAATGAACAAATGTAAAAAAGGGGGGGGGGAGACAGACACACACACACACACACACTTTTTGGTAAGAGGGTTGGTATGGGGAGAGTAAACGGGTGTAGAAATATCAAGGGTATGATGGACAATGACCGAGATGTTGGTGTACTGCAGTCATGAAGAGTAAAAGAGAAGAATGGGAATGTAGTGACAGAGGCAAATCTACAAGCAAGAAGACAACATTTTAACAAAGGCATGGAGGTGAAAGCAAGCCTGGATACAGGGGAGGGTGAGTGGAAGGGCACGTACATCCTTAGAAGGGGAAGTTAGAACTCCATGGGCTGAAAAATTGGAGGGAGGGGGGTTGAGAAGATGATCAGAGAGGAGTTAGAAAGCAGTAGGTCTTGTGTTTGTCTATTTGTTTTGAGATATCATTATGATGTTGCTTTGGATTCCACAGTATCCAGGAGAGAGAGAGGTGTGAAGAGAGGGTGGGGGTGGGCAGCATTATCACCATCATCGAGGGGAGAGCAGGATTTCATTGAATGACAGAGGCTTTGTAGGTCGTGAGAAGCTCTGGTACGATGGACAATACGGAAGAGGATACCCAATCTACAGATAGTTTTTGAGTCCAGCATTGATCAATACATTGGGTCCAGTCTACAAGAGAGACTACAAATGGTGAGGCCTTTAGTTCAAGGGATAGAACATCTGAGACAAGCTTAAATCCCAATAAGACCATGACAGGAAGTAGATAGATACAGTGTGTGAATGTGTGTTTGTGTGTTAGTTACAGTCATCATGTTAGGCTGGCCAGTTGTGTGGTGCTAATCCCAAAGAACTGGTCAAGGCGGTTGCTATGGCAGACTGATGCGGTCACGCCAGGCGATCATGAGTCATGAACCACAATCATCGCAGAGTGGGACAACAGAGGCAGTACATACACCTCGCCGATTTGGTGGAGTGTGCCTAATCTCAATTAATAACAGAGTGGAGTGCACGGTGCACAGCACACTGTGTTATGGGTGCTAACCATCCGCATCCAATTTGTACTTTAATGGACGTGCACAATTAAAACCGCGATGAGGATCACCCAGATTCACCCGGAGACAAGTAGTTTTGAAGTGTAATTGAAAGAAAAGCAGCAGGAACACAAATTCACAATCAAACAATTATCCCTTAATCCCAACTGAAGGGGAACTTGATTACTAATCTGAAAGGACCTTTCATTCCACAGGAGATAGACAGGATGGAAATACCACAAGCTGCCTCCGGTAGGACGCAGCATAACCCAAGTGGAGACATGAGCAGAAAAAGAATATGTGTGGCCATGGGCAGATGCTGGAGAAGACAAGAGTGGGTGTGGCTTGCTGTGTGGGGCGTGACTGCAGACTGCAGCAGCAAAGGGCAATTTCAGAGGGAAATCGAGGCAGGTCACGCACAGTTTCCGTAGGGAAGTTCTCAAAAAATCCGACCCCCCCCCCAGCTCTTCCCGCGATCATGGCTCCGTGGCTCCTACGGCACGGATTTCTGCAACTGCGGGGCCACGGGACCTCACATCGCTGGGCCCAGCACATACTTCACTCCTCAGGGCCTGCTCTAACTTCCTCTTAATCTCTATGTCCCTGGCACTAAATTCTTAACTGTGGTGCTCCCGTTCTCCATTTTGTTTCTCCCTCTGACGCTCTGGCGCGATATATTTTCTCATCTTATTCCTAATCTCCTCCTATCTGTCTGCTATATTTTTCTCTATGTTCTTCTAATCTTACCTGTCCCTCATTTGCTGCTCATTTGGCTACTCTCGCTGTGGCCCACACTGTGGCCGATTCCTTCCGACATTGTGCGCAGACCAACCGCCATGTCCCGCTGCATAGTCCGCACTTCCTCCAATGATGCTGGCACCCTGTCGTGGCTCACTTCCAATTTTTATGAGTGAGCATGGTATTAATTTATGGTCAGCATCCACTGCTGGTTCACGAAAGGGGGCACTAGGCTGATTTGGGGAGAAGACGACGGGGCAGGTGGGAACTCCACTCAACTCATCCACTGGGCTACGGTGGCATCACTCCAGAACATTCATCCTTCATCCACCCACCCACCACCTGTAATGTTTCCTGACCATCATTCCAATTTAAAATCAACTTTGCACCAAATTTGGCATTCTCTCAATTTCACTTTAAGGCAATTCTTTGTACTTCAGGTCCAAATCCACTCCTCGACACCAGTGTTGAAGTCATCAGGTTCATCCGGCTGCCTGTCTCAGATCCTGGCGAACCATGTAAAGCGGTGATGGCGCTGGCCAATTTGGTCAGCCACAGCCAGAATACGCATCTCTCCACCACGATACCATTCCGAATGGGACTACCGAACCAGTAGACTTGCTGTGCTTGTCGGTGCCATACGTCTGTTTCGAATAACATCCGAGCGGAGTCGTTAAGCGAAGGTGGCTTGTTCTGGGCACTAAATTGCCCAATATCAATTTGTTCTTTAACTGACGTGTATAACTGCAATAGTAGTGATCAGAACCACCGAATTCACTTGGAGACCAAGTGGTTTTTAAGTGCAATTGAAAGAACATGGGGCAGGAATCCAAAAACAGAAGAAAAAAAAAGAAGCATTTAATCGACAAACAATTATCCTTTATCATTACCAATACGTGCCACGAGTCAAAAATGAACAGGAACCTTAACTACCGAATCACTTAAGGCCTTTCATTTCACAGGAGATAGACAAGACGGATAACTGCAAGCTATGTCCGGTAGACGCAACTTAACCCCAAGTGGCGACACAGCAGGCAGGACCAGTTGTGGCTGTGGGCAGGAGCTGGGAAGAAGAGGAGAGTGGTCGTGGCTTGCTGTGTGGGGCGTGGGTGCAGACTGCAGCAGCAAAGGGCTGGTTCAGGGTGAAACCCAGAGGCAGCTAATAGTCAGGCAGCAGTTGTCACTACTTCAAGAATTTTGCCAACTTTGATTTTTCACTTTTATTTGTTCAAGGACATCGCAATGAATCACTTTCAACTTGTCTTCTAATTTTCAGTTAAGTATTTCACCATGTGAGGGCGCTTTTTTCAAAATGGCTGCCAAAATCATAAAAAGCTGTTAAAAACGTAATTTTCACAATAATTCCAGCAATTTAGAATGATATTTTCTAATGTTTGGCCAAATTATCAAGTAAGTTTAACAGTAAGCTTAAGTATCAAAACATTGTAGTTAACTACTCAAAGAGAGCGCATTTCTCCAAGATGGCGGCCAAAATCATTAAAAAATTCCCATAAAATGTATCATATTATAAAGATTACCGTTTTGGTTCAAATTCAACTGAAAATGTTCACCTTTATGCAGTGTCCTAATGTTTTCACAAGTTAAAGATGATTTCCTTCAATACTTGACATATTAAGGTTTTAGTGATTTGGATACACCTTACTCAATCAATTATTGTGTACTCATAGACAATACTTTGTAGGCCTACAGATGAAATATGTGTGGTGTCTGAGAAACACCATCGGAAGTCGCGATGGACAAGTTCCTTGTTTAAAACGGTCACGCAACCTAACAATTTATTGTTTTTTTCCGCCATCGTTACTGTAGCTTATTCAAGAGTATGGAACAAGCAGGTCCATACTCTTTTGGAATAAGCGTGCATGGTAACAATGGGAAGTAAACATAAATTGATATGTGTTTGTACATTTGTTCAAACGAGGAACTTGTCCAGCGCGACTTCTGGCGGGTTTTTCCCAGACGCATAACGTTATTGTTACGCTTTTGGACAAGTATCTGACATTATTTTGTTTAGTTACAATACTTGTGAAGTATAATGAACATTTTCCATGCAATACCATTTGAAGTTCAAATTATATCTCGTAAGTTCATCACCCTGTATTGTCTATGGCAGATTAATATTATAGGGCTGTCAAATATGAACTGGTCTAAAAAAGCTCTCCTATTTCTGCAATATGTCCTCTGAATTTTCCCACCCATCACCACATCCGCAAGCATCGGTGCACACCAGTGTATTCTTTCGGCATCCATCTGTTTGTCATGCAGGAACTGCTACAGGAACAGCTTCGAAGCTCCAAAGAGCTTTTGGTGCTGGTGGATTTCACTTAATACTGGTATCAAATTACCATCCTGAAGTTGCCAAGAATAGTTGGTTGGTGGCGGAATGTGGCTTGCAGGATCACTTCAAAACCATGGCTTGCAGGATGACTTCAAACCAACGACCAACGCCATGAAAAACGCCCGTTCTGTGTGAGGTTTTAATGTTCCGAGGGTGGGAGGGAGTTGCCGGCTCTACTTTCCATTCTGTGCAAACAGGGACCACCGTAACTCTCACACTCTCTACACTTCCAGATGGCTTGTACAAAATACATACGTAGCGTTCCATCTGCTTGAAAACAAGAGGAGATCAGAGACGAATAAGACGATGAGTTGTGCAGAGCATGATATTGCAAATCATAAACAAATTGATCAAAATATTGGTGTTGAGAGTAATTGATCAAATATGGAAACCACTTCAAATTTCAAGTGATCGATGAAAATTGAGGATTTTGAAATCTTCTAGTTGTTGAGCTTTGGGGAATCAAACATAGGTTTCTCTTATGAAACTCTACATGTGGTGAAGTTTGTGAAGATCGGTATCAATTGTGAATGCAGGTGAAAAAAATTGACGGGCATATCTGAAAGTCCTCGATTTTGCAAGTAAAAACAAAGGATCCAATGTAATGCTCTCCTCCGGGCAAAGTAATAGAAGAGCTGATGCTCTCGTTCTGCTTTATTGGGTTGTATGAGGATCGCATTGTGTAATATGAAAGTAACTTGAAGGTTTTTTGAAATTCAATGTGCAAGCCAAGGTTAAGATGTTGTCATAGCAAAACTCGCCAATACCGAGTGATCTAATGAACGTTTGAGATATCTATGAGGACAGATATTGCAATATGAAGTAAATGTTCAAGTTATATATATATATATATATATTATATTATATTATCTATTATATATCATATATATTATTTAATCCAAGTTTGCACACTAAAACTCGGTGCCGTACACGTCCTTGAAATTGCTGTGGATTGCGGAATGCGAAGATGTTTGGGAGTTTGGCGTTCCCATAGTACTTGCATTTTGCACAATGCATATTTTGTCTTCCGTGTACGGTCTTCGTCTGCTACCCAGCATTTGTCTGCTATTACCATGCATGTGAAGGGTATCGCTTGTGTATATATATATATTATATTATATATATATATTATATATATATATATAATATATATATTGTGTAACAAAAGTACAATAGGACTAAGCCAGCACTAACGCGAAGCTCATGCAGGCTTAATAAAAGTGATATAAAATGGTAATATTGAGATAAAAGTGAATTGAAAAAAATTACAGCCGTCATTTCTAAAAAATTTGTGTAAAATCCATCCAAACGGAAAGTCTGAAAATGCAAGCCCTATGCTTTGTATTTGACTTGTTTATTCTATGCAAACGTACCTTTGACATTTGAGCAAATTTTATTTGTCTTTCTCATATTCTCATATAAAGCTTATTGAAAATTTGATGACTAGCTAAATGGTAAAAAGTTACAGTCAGAAGACACACGAGAGACACACAAACAACAGAAGTGATTGCAAACTCCGTCTTCCGTGCGTGGGCGGATGGGTAATAGTGCTTGACATTTGATGTTGTTCTCTGCGCTTGTCATGAGATAGAAACACACGAGGTAAAACTTTAGTGTTCAGCAGTCGAAATAGAAATTATTGCCGATCTCCAGAAGATCAGACCAATATGAGAACATATTCTGACGCACCTACCCGTTTCACTTTTCCTGATTGGAATTCTACTAAAGCCACAGCAGATGCAAAGTTTATTGCAAAAATGATGTGGAGGGGGGGAAGTGGATGGAAGACTCTGTGTGGGGGAGGTGGTTGTGTGTAGGTGGGCATACGTATTTCCGGCAAGTACACAGTACATTGCCCTCCAAACACACAATGAAATATTTAAATGTGACAAAGATGTTCAGTTTTGGGGAGATCAAATTTCGCATTGGACCTTGCCAACAAGATGAGTACATTTTGCTTTCAGTGGAATTTGCTCGATAAACACCTGCCATCGGGAACATTGAGCGAGTCATGTCACCCTGCCTCCCCCCCCATTCTGCGAGGCGACGGACGGGGGGGGTTACATGACTCTGACCTGGTATGCCAAAACATATGCAAACTTGTGGCGAAGCCATTTATTTCCAATGATTTTTAGATGTAATACACTAACCACTCAATTTAATATAGGCAGGAGCCGCTAATTAACAAAGTAGAGCACGCTCGATTGATCATCCATTGCATTGTTCAAACTGCTGCTTAATTCTGGATAGCAAGCTTTTCGGCCTGACAAATTTGGAATTCTGGTATCTGTTGCATCCCATTGAAAATTCTCTGGAGACAAGTAATAATGAGAATGCTTGAAGGTTGATATACAATGATCACCAATCCTGTCATCCCCTGGGGAGATGCTCATTTTCTGACAACATATCCATGTTCCACAAATTCCATTGTCTCATGAGTGGAGCCGAAACATTTTTCCTTTTTCAGAACTAGGTTCAGAGCGAACCGTGACGTAATTCATGAAAGTCATGAAGCCACTTCAGTCAAATTACTCTGGACATTGCACCACCAAGTACCTTGTTATTTTGACCTGTCATTTATTTTTGTGGAACACATGATGAGTGAAGAGAACCGATTACTTGTTGACTTCTATCACATTGCGCGTGTTTTTAGCAATCCATTGTACGGATGATAACTAATGATGTTCAGAAACAAGGTCAAATTCCAATTATCTGTTAATTGTACATTATAGAATGCGCTTGCAATTTTATAGAAGCGTCAATAGCTTAATGGTCATTTTCGACAACTTATGCCCAAAACTCCTTGAAATACGTTTTGTATAGAATGCATTTCATCATGCCAACAGCCATCAACTTTCATCTACCCATGCTCGATGGATACTATCAGGACTATCACGGAAACTGCCTTTGCGCCAATTATCCAACTTGATGCTTGAACCTTTATTTTATCGTGCATGTTCCAAATTGTTCTCTTGTTGTTTTCCATGTCCTTGGCACCCCTCATATTTTTTTACTCCAACGATGATCATTCTTTTAACTACGCTAATAAGCCCTTTCCATTTTTGGTTTTTTTATTTTTATTTTTTTCCTTCAAATGACTACAATCCTTGGTGGTGGTCACCAATGTTAAATACCTTCGCACCAAAGTGGACGGAGGTCAATGTTTTCACTGATACCATTTCATACAGATTTTATTGGTTTTCATACCAGATATTCTGAGTGATTCTTACACATGCGAGATCAGGCCAAAAACGCGATATAGAGCACGGGTATTCAAAAAGTTGTAGACGAGATATGATAAAACTTTGGAGATGATTGAGTTGATGAAAAGAACAATTTTGCTCAGATTCCAAGAGGCATATCTGGCTATCGTAGGAACAAAGTAAACTGTTTTTAGCATGTGAGGTATGTGCTACACAAGAGACACTCTGAGTTTAGTGTTGTTCCACCCCTTCTTGTTCCCCACAAAACAATTCATCCAACGGTTCCTCGTACAATAATTTGGGTTCTCGTCAAAGGTTTTAGGATAGTTGAGTTGTGCGACTCATCGGTGATGGGCAGGCTGTTTTTGCCACAAAACTATAAAATGATATTTTTTTTAACGACAAGAGACGTTTTAGCATAGCGCGGACAATACTTGTGAATCATAAAAAATTGACTTAAAATAATTGGTGATTGAATTCAGATACCAAATGCAAACAATTTGACCTTCAAATTTCAAGTCATTGGATGAAAAGTCAGTTCAGAAATGCCACTAAGTTGTCTGACTTTGGCTATGTTCAACTTTTGTTCATGATGACTCAAAATAATTGGATGATGGAATTCAATGACAAAATTATGCAACTATTCTTCAAATTTCAAGTCAATCTGATGAAAATTGACAAATATATAAATTTGGCCATATACTTGACTTTTGGAGATGGTGACCTTCAAAATCATTTGGGTTAGATGCAGTGACCGGATAATGCAAATCCTGTTCAAATTCAATCAATCGGATGAAAAAATGACGATTTTTAAAATTCGACGAAAAATAATGGGCTTCTCAGTTGAGACTACTACATCTTGGTAAAGTTTCAATGAACGATCAGTTAGAATTGTGAGCTACGACATAAACGAAGACAGACAACAAAAATACGTCGTGCGAAGCAGATACTGAAAGTCATAAAACAATTTGACCCAACAATGTGTTGGTGGTTGACCTCAGACCATATATGCAACTCCTCTTCAAATTTCAAGCAATCAATGAAAATTGACATGTTTAGAAAATTTCGCTCACTGTTGACACTGAAAAATATGGTAGTTGAATAGTGACCTGATATGCAAAATCTCTTCAAATTCAAAGCGAAATCGGATGAAAATTGAGGCATTTTAGAAATCTCACCGAAGTTGTTGACCTTTGACGAATTGTTGACCTCAAAAATAATTGGTTGGTTGAATTCAGTGACTGATATGCCAAATCTCTCAAATTTTTGTCATCGTATAAATGAGGAATTTTAAATTCACTAAGTTGTTGACACTTGTTGACCTCTGTCCCTCAAAAAACATAGGCTTCTGCTTATGGCAAACTCTATTGTGGTGAAGTTGGTGAAGATGGTTTAAAATTGTGATTTTAGCGATACAGACAGAATAACAAAATCTACTGATATAACAGTTAATAGTGGGGCACTTAGCTACTATGCATAACAATTGTGCATTTGTGAGGAAAGCGACAAAATAAAAAAAAATTGGCATGGCGAGTAGCCTATCCTATTATGAACAGATTTGGATTAGAATAAAAATTTACTAGGGCATCAAATTCAGCCGCATGATGGCTGGGGAGCATTTTCACTGTCTCAAAAATTGAGATGGCCCCAATATCAAATCTGTTATATACGATAGGCTGACTAGTGTGCAAATTTGGTGCTTTCCTCACAAATGCACAATTGTTATGCTAAGTTGCCCACTATAATACTGAATACGAGTTAATTCGTTTGTGACCGGCTTAATCGGTTTGCTGTATATCAAAACATTTCCAATTGAAATTAATTAACAATAACATTAATCAGTTCCAGCCCCCCCCAAAAAAATTTTTTTTTAATTTACATTTATGGTAAACTTAATTGCCCTAACTTTTTTTTTTAATTTTTTTTATTCCCTTTGCAGTTAACTTAATTGCTACAATTAGCGTTAGCCGCAGCTTCGAAATAATCGTAACGCCTGCTGGCGTTATAGCGCTTCAAGAATCCTTTGCCTTGAGAATAGTAATATCGTTGAGTAACTAGCTCAAACTCCTCGCAACGCACAACCGCACTCCAGTTCAGTGTTTTGCAATGATTCACGCTTCATTTAAGCGACATCATTCGTTTCTTCTTTAGCACTGTTCCTTTGCAGTTACTTTTTTTAGGATCATGGTTGAGTTACAAAAGAATTTGGCTAAATAACTGACAATGAAAAAAAAGCTAAACAACGATATTTACTAGCGACCTACTCAAGGATAAGAAGAGAACTGAACGAGTGATGGGAGATGGTGAAAGGCGGGAGAAAAAATAAAATAAAAAATATACATCAGAGTGGGACCCCGCCATGAATCTGAAAAAGGTTCATACTATTCAGAATAATGAGTGAGTGTGAATTGGACAAGACACATTGGTATCATTGAAAAAGTTCTCAGGGGTGAGGAACAGTAAGCTAAAAAAATAATTGAAATCAAGATAGCGGTTTTCCATTTATTACAAAACATTTTTTTCAAGATGGCACCAGTGGCATTTTGGATCCGGCCAGCCCAAACATAGGGTTCTTCTTTTAGGTGTGACATGTGTGACTCAAATTTCAACGATATGGCGAAAAAAACATTTTTTCAGATGGCGCCCCAGTCAGCACTCTTGGATCGGCCACGCCAAATCAATAGGGTTCTCCTTTTCAGGTGTTCATGGGACCCGAATTTCAATGATTATGCGGACACGTTTATGAGTTATCGCACTCACGCCTATAAATGTGACGCGCCGGACGGAACGGGACGGACGACGAGTGACGACAGGCCGGACGCCTGGGTGACAACAATATCCCCCTTCCGCACGCGGCGGGTAAAAAACAGCTCGTCCACTCAGTACTCGGTCTTAGACTCGTAACACTAAGCAAAAAATTTTCAATCGAGCAACGGCTTCGTAACTCGGAATACTTCGTAAGTTAGTGCATCCGTTATGTCAAGTATTATGCTCTTGCAAAATCCTAGATTTGTCTAGTAAGACCGACGACGAATAACACACAAACGACAATTCACTTGAAAATTTCAACTTTTTGCAGTAATACAAAAAATCAAAAATATATAAAATTCAACAGTGCCCTTTTTTTTGCTGATTTTATGTTGTATACCAGTACGTGTTGAAGGCTTGTGGAATGGCTAACACACTGTTTTTTGTCTGTTCTGTCCTGACCATTCAAAACAACCTGGAAAGAGCAGAGGTGCAAGCAGAAAGGAGGCAGTAAAGACAGAGACACCCGATTGTCATGCGATGAAGTAATAGGCACATCGACTTCAGCTTAGCAGGGGGAGATCCATATGATCTTGAAGGCTTGTTCCCACAGCGTCAAGCTGGCAAGATTATGTGAGCACGGAGACAGACAAAGGGGAGAGCTACTTCATCAAGTGCGGATGAAGACTTGTAGTTGGATTGGAGTTCGATATGCCAAGGAGGACTTTGTATGGAAAGGATGCCAAGTTGGTGGCTGGATTTGGAGGTAACGATTGAAATGTGAGTTCCCGTAAGCCAGATCGTGGCGTTGCTGAGACCAGGAGTTTGAATGAATGGACTTGCTCAGAGGAATTAATATGTTTTTTGAAAACCATTAAATCATTAATCACGGTGTATTTAGAAGGGAAAATAAATTTGAATTCTTTTTGCCAATCACAAGTGCGAGCCTTAAAGTGTCGATTTTCATTGGGCCATTACGCACACCTGAACTCACACTTGATCCAATGGGCTTACAAGAGAAAAAGTGCTCTATATTTCGAGCTGGATTCGATATTATTCAACGCCATAGCAACTCTGAGGTTCTCAGTATGTCGAACTCTGATCAGTGGCGATTTTGAAGAATGATATTGGAGCCAAAATTAGTGATGGAAATGCTTTGCGGAGGAATTGTGGAGCATTGTTTTGAGCCTAATGCGAGCGATTCAGATGAAGATGGTGACAATGAGGGTTAGTGAAGCGATGAAAGCAGGTCCATGTTGCACTACAGATTACAGAAACAAAAAAAAACCGACATGACGATTTATAGGGACTTGTAATATTGATAAATTTCAGTTATACTATCATAAGCAGAGACAGCATTGGACAAGGCAACTCGAACAGCGCCTACAAATGGACGTGAATGATCTCTTTCCGCCCGTCGAGTGACGATGTGTCTGTATGTTTACGGGATCATCTTGTTTCGATACTTTCTGGGCGCATTTGCGTCTGTGGGTGTCGCCGCATCAGTGGAGGGAGTGTGGTGCCAAGGGGGGGTTTGGGGTGGTGGGTGGGTATTGTTAGGTTGTTAATCGGGGATTGTGTGGTGTGATGTGGCAGGAGGAGGGGTTGTGGACGGGTGTGGTGGTTATTGTGGGTGTGATCGCGATGGGGATTATGCGAGGGATGGTGGAGTGGGGAAGTAGTTGCCTGTTAATGTGGCTGGTAGCCTGGGTTGAGATGGTCTTCCAGTTTCGAAGTGACTGCGTGTTTCTTCCGCTTAATCATTTAACCGTTCTTCCGTTAACAGCTTAATATCTTATCGTGGTGATAACTACAAGATTAGCAATCTGTTGTTTTATAAAAATGCTCTGTAAAACGTCCGAGCACAAAAGCGAACATTTTGTAGGCCCGATCCACACTCGGGTATTTCAGATAAATTCTCTCCAATTTCTGGCAAACTTAGGGTTATTTGGCATTGGTGTTGCATGAACCTTTGCTTGTATTAATGCAACCACCATGGATACATCGACTCGGCATATTTGTGGAAAATCTAAAATTATTTGGCGTTGAGTTAACCGTACATGATGTAACCGTGGACAATATGAATCTGACAGTGTACTTCCAGGTGTGACGTTAACGTCTAATCGTGAGATTTCGACTTTAATCGCAAAATTACTTGCTTTACAAACACAAATCGGAAAAGACATCATACCTATTTTGTAATCAAGAGAGAGAGATTAGCGTTGGTGGTCTAATTTGGGGTTCCCTTAAAAGGTTTTTTTTTTTTTTTTTTTTTTTTTTTTTAAGAAGTGTTTTTATTCATGTAGATTCTGTATGGAGAGAAAAGGGTTGGGGGGAATGTACAACTAGCAGCAGAAGGAAAATGTTATGGGGTGAATGAAATAAAGTGGTTAAAAAAAAATTGAAACGAGGAAGGGATAACGGATAATGTTTTGAAGAAAAACAACACATGAGCATTTCTGAAGGACATATAAGGGTTGAATGATGCATTTTAAATGATTTTAAAATGCTTTTAAGGAAGAAAGAGCTTTTATATTGAATGAAAATTCAGTTTTGAGACGTTGAGAAAGAGGGGGGAAAATGTAGAACGGGAGAAAGGAGAAAGAAATTCAAGTAGAAATGAGATCGAACATTGAGATTGTGTGAAGTGAAAGATAAAAGTTGCTTTTTGTGTTGTTTTTTGATTTTTGAGGTGAGGAGGGGAAATAGGATGATGTGAGGAGGTAGAAGCAAGATACCCAAGAAGAAGAAGCAAAACGGAACCATGGAGACAAATAATTTTCACTTTCTATCCGAGGAAGGGGCCATGTCAGGCTTGACAAGACGAAAGATAGCACAAACAAAAAATGAATTAACATGAAATATTGCATGGGATACAACAGCAATACTGGAAAATGACATACATCACATTAAAAAAATACAAAAACAGACGAATATGCTTCGGAAAACTCAGCTTCATGAGGTGCAAATGAGCAACTCAGATTTCATCAGCATTTGCAAAAACACAAACTTTTACATTCTTATTCTCAACATCTCTTGTGTCCATCTTGCCTTCTCACACAAGTGTTAGACTTTCACTACGAAAACTACAAGATGCTACGAATGCGAAACACAACACAAAATCCATCTCTGCCAAATACAACTTTCATGGTCATTGTGTAATCAATTTCAACAGACATTCTTCTCTCACACGTGGCCAAGCTAATGGTTTTTAAACCTCACGTTTAAATTTACTTAACGAGCCGTCAGTCTGTTTTGGCATCGCAATAGCCAATTGTTTATTTAAAGGGTCGTAGCATGTTTGCAGTGAGCCCACAAGCTATTTCCCGATGGAAACGCGAGACATACACAGCGCCATTTCATATTAAGGGATGATCTGCCCAGTTTTGAACCCCATACATGGGCAAAACATCGATATCAAGGATTATTCACTGAGACAACAGACAAACATATGAATTCTGCCATGCCAGATAACATCTGCCTCCATTTCGCAGTCCATTATTGCATGTTCCAAACCTTCTGGTTGACTCTAACATGATCATCAAGGTTTCCCCAACAGCCACCTCATTATGACTTTTATCTCCTTCGAGTTAATCTTGCACACTTTCCTCACACATTAAACCTTCACAAGTTTTAATAGGTGACTCTAGTGCACTCATCTACCCAGTCATCAGTGAGAGCGACAGGTGTGTGTACACAAGGGTTCAAACACAAGCTTCACATTCACATTAGCGTATCACAAACCATGGCAAATGAGATGACGTGCATATCCAATAAGAGCACACACATCAGCCACCCAAGGAAAGACGACACTGCAGGCCACCACAAATGTTGGCACACAAGCATCAAACGTAAATCAAAGCCTACAAATCCCCCCCCTCATCCCTAACTGAGTGGACTCAACATCAAGGCCCCACTTCAACCAACAGATCTCTCAATCCAGGCAGCTACTGATAAAACTGGCACTGTTAACAAATTGCTTCCTCCCACAGGACGTCTCCGACTCCTCTGTGCATCTCCCCGGCTATTATCTCGTCCGATTTGATAAGACTGAACTCTGCCCTTATGGCAGAGTTGCTCTTGACATCAAGAACTCAATTTCTCACTGTCATGGCGTGATTGTAGCATTCCCAAACCTGAGGAGTCACATCTATTGCTCCTGATATCAACTCAACTGGGAATTCCACCAGAGAAACTACTCTCGCTTATGTACAGATTCATCCCATCTTCATCTTCAGTTTGGCAAACAATCTTCACACACGTGTCAGTGTAAAAGCTAGATGTTGTGGTTATTGTGAGTAAGCATTAACTAATGCCTGTAAATGATGATTAAAATTGAATGGTTAATGTTACAATTTTCGTTGAGCATGGATCGGTAAATTGTAATTTTAACTGCTTGATGTAATGAGCTAATTTTGACTGTAGTTGGCAGTATTGTATTGTATTTTTAAACTGCCGAGTGAGATTCGTGAAGGTGCTGGAACGTTCTCAGATGAAATTCAGTATGGACGAGAATCGATTTACGAGAAGGCATGGGATTGTTTGTGTTATATATAAAACGTGAGGGAGGTATAGAGAAACGGTGACATGTGACACAGACATGTGCATCATTCGACCCTGTGCTCGATTTAACTCTGATGAGTGAACGAGGTGTTAATGCCAGAGCGGTTGGTCACGTTTGGAGCCGGTTATAATCAGGTTTGATTAAAACTCAAGAAGATTGTGTCTCGGAAAGATTCATTTGAGTTTTAATCATCCTGGACGGGCCAGCGTAGGAGAGAACACAACGTGAAAAAATCAATAGTCTTGATTGGACGTTGTAGTAATGGTGAACTCCTCATTTGACTTTGTATCTGTTGATTGAAATACAACTTCAAAACAATTACGCTGTTGATGTCGTCATTGTAACGTACTCGGAAGTCACAGACCAACTGAAACGATCCATTTAGAGGTAGCCGACCGGACGTTCGTTTAGACGCGTGAAGCTTACGCAAACCATGGAAGAGTCATGAGAGAATGGGTGGGTTTCAGCACACAACAATATACGTCACTAAAGGAAAACCCGAAGGTATGTATAACAGCCAATGGTACACAGAATACTGTGGTAAGGCAGTTGCTCTGAAACCATTTGCATCCTGTTTCTGGAAAGCAAACCGACCGAACATCTCAGATCATTCCAAAGTCCGAACAAGGTGTGTCACTCTCAGCAGAGCCAGAAAATATCTGTCACACTAAAGATTAATTTCCAGTTTTTCCTTCTGAGTGTTTGTTTCTGTATCTATTCTGTCCACAAGTGCGCCCTCCCTACCCCTCATTCATCCGGACACGCATATTTACCAAATCTACCTTATTTTGTTCCTGAACCTTTCTGTTGGTGTTTCCCCTCTCTTTCTTACGCTCCTTTTATTCTGTTGTGCCTGTGTTGTCGTCTTCATGAGCATTCACTTGGGATACAGAACAACAACAAAAAATTGCAAACTGAAAAAGAATTTATATATTTCAGACGTGAGTTGAAAATGGTTAAGGAAGAAAAAAAATGCTCGTGTGGTCACATGGTCAATGTAGATCGACATACGCCTTTGCAAAAGGGTGGGGGGCACAAACTCCAGGACAGATAATGGGCACCTACCATTGCATACTCACATTTAAAATAAACAAAATAAATCTACCTCAAGGCAAGATTATAACTCCAATTTCAAGAGCAGGGTATACTTACTGTTCAATTCACATTTTTGGCAGTCTGGATACAAACTAAGCAATCAAATTTGAGAATAAGAAATGGCCTAAAAACAAGTTAAATGTAGAGAAGTAAAAAGCATGCATCATTTTTGTTTGAGCATAGCAATGCTGGTGGGATTGACCGTTTATGCTCACCAAGTTAAAAAGATCTTCTTATTAGGGTACCCAGTCAGGCTGGGTAACTATTGTTTTTCTTCTGTTTATTTTTATTTCTTATTTTCTTCCGCGGCAATTTTCGGGTTCTTTCGCTTTAAAATCATTTTCTCAGGAACGGTAGTCCGATTGACACGAAATTTTCACATTGTATGTATCGTTTTTGATAGCAAACTTAATTGATAATTGTGACGTCATAGGTCCGTGGTACGGGCGCCATCTTGAAAAAAAGATAAACTTTGGACTCTGTATCTCTGAAACCATGCAATGGAATTTTTTTCGCTTCATACATTTTAATGAACTTCGACTGGGAAGACGGGTGATTTTTCGTGACGTCATCTGTGAAGCGGCAACCCGGTGAAAATTCGTCAAGTATAACGCTGCATAGGAAAATCTGAAATTTTTAGCCTCATCTACACATTCACCGTAGAAAAAATATATTTGACGTCATAGGTGATTGGTTCGGCAGCCATCTTGTTTTGAATTTTTTTTTTTTTAATCTTCTTCTCCAGAACTGCTGGACAGATTGAGGCGAACTTTACACAACATTCCATGAGTCCTTTTTCAAGTTTGTTAATTTCTTATTGATAGGTACATGGTTTGGTGGCCATCTTGAATTTTATACTAAAACTTCAAACTTCTTCTCCAGAACGGCTGGTCAGATCAAGGGAAACTTCACATACGTATTGTTCAGATAGTGAATATGTTTGTTAATTTCTAATTGATAGGTACATGGTTTGGCAGCCATGTTGGATTAAGAAAATATTAAATATGTTTTCTCTGGAACTGCTTCATCTATCGAAGTGAAAATTTGAACCATCATCTTCCATCATGTTTGCATACAGGGTAAAAATGACGTCAGGTGTCACTTGTTTGGCAGCCATCTTGAATAGAAAACGCACCTTATCCGATCAACACGAACTTAACACTGTTCCACTACACGATTGGAAGCAGAATGTAATTTTATGATGTCATAGGTCACATGGGTCGTCAGCATCTTGAATTGAAAATTAATAATTTTAAAATCTTCTTCTCCAGAACGGCTGGACAGATTGAGGAAAATTTACACACACTTCCCCAAGACATCCTTTCACAAGTTTGTTAATTTCTAATTGATAGGTCACATGGTTTGGCGGCCATATTAAATTTACCTGAAACTTCAACATCTTCTCCAGACGGCTGGTCAGATCAAGGGGAAGCTTACATACGTATTTCACGAGTAGGAATATAAGTTTGTTATTTTCCAATTCATAGGTCAATGGTTTAGCAACCTGTTGGATTCAAGAATTATATGAAATGTTTTTCTGGACACATAACCTATCGGAGCGAAACTTGGCAACTATGATCTGCCCCATGCTGCATATGCGGTAAAATTAGATGTCACAAGTAACATGGTTTGTAGGCCATCTTGGATAGAAAGACGCACCTTATCGATTAATAGAAACTCCACCACTTGTTCACTGCAATGCTGGAAGCAGAATATAGTTTATGATGTATAGGTCAATAGTGGTCAGCCATCTTGGATTGAAAATTAATAAATTTTAAAAATCTTCTCCTCCAGAACGGCTAGACAGAGGGGCAAAAATTCACACACTTTCCCAAGATATCCTTTCACAAGTTTGTTTAATTTCTAATTGATAGGTCACATGGTTTGGTGGCCATATTGAATTAACGCTAAAACTTCAAACATATTCTTCTACAGAATGGCTCAACAGATACACGGAAACTTCACAAAGTATTGCTCAAGGGTAGTGAATACAGTTTGTTCATGAATAATTGATAGCTCACATGGTTTGGCAGCCATGTTGGATTCAAGAACAATATTAATATTGTTTTCTCTGGAACACTTATCCTATCGATGCAAAACTTTGCGACTGTCATTTAAGTCTCATGTTGTATCAAAGGCGGACGTCTGGGTACCCGGTCATCATGCAGCAGTTATAAAGTGGCAGTTCTAGTTATTATTATCCCTCTCTTTATAAGGGGCGAGGTCAAATAGTACAATTTTCGCCTGCTTAACTACGATACTCCTCCACTTCCTCTGTCTTAGCCATCATCTCCACTCTCCAACCAACCAACTCATTCACATCCTCCTCAAACAATCTACTTATTTTCTCCTACTTGCTCTCTAAACGATACACTCATTTGGCGTTCTCAGTTCCCATTACACACAATTTGCAGCCAACTTCAGCCGCTTTTTACATCTCCCTATCAGGCTTATTTGCACACCAACTCCTCCCTCAGTTCACCTATCATCCTCCTATTCCATCCTACTGACCCTTTGTTTCACAGACCACAAGTCTGTTGTTCTCCATAGTTCCAATTCTTCAGATGTAAAGGTAGATTGGCATTACACAAGAATAGAACTTTCCTCTTCAATTTCCTTGATATTTGTCTGCTGCCATTAATCCTTCACCCTCATCGATGCATATACAACCCTGTACTCCTCCGCACTCTTCCTCAACTAACAGTCCTGGTCCGTTCCACCAGATACTCAAACGTATTTCCCATCTGATCTTCTTCCATTCTAATCTGGTAATATATTTTTCTGCTGCAGACCATATACCTCAGTTTTCTGCACTCATTTCAGTTCCTGCTTCACGAATTCCTCTTCCACTCCAGTACTTTTGCATCTCCTGCTTATCTCTGCACAAGAACCAGATTTCCACATACAACATCCTCTGGAGATTATCTTAACTTTTACCTCCTGTGATAAACAGGAGTGGGTTGAGAGAGCTGCCTTGCCTCAAACTGATGTCACACTGAACTCCAAATACTGGGACAACCAAAACTCTTCCTTTGTTCCTTGGACATCCTTCACCAACCTAACTTCTGCTTCTGGCTCCAATCATATCAGCATCCATCATGTCTGGGACATTGTCATCGGCAATCTCAGGTCCACAAATCCAATGCATTTTAGCTTGCACCTCAACTCTTCTTCCACATCTCTCTCAGTATAACATCCCATCGTCGACCCCCCCCCTCTACCATTTTGAAACTTTGTTCTCTTAACCGATCTCTGTCTCCCACTCTCTTATCCTCCATGTAGAATGTCTCCATTTTCTTCATGAGATGACTTTAGAGCGTAATGCTTTGCACTTCCCGGATCTTGAACATTGCCTAAATCTTCACAAATCACAATTATCTCGTCCTCGTATCCTCCGGAATCGAACCCTCTAATTACATACATCAACTTCATCCATCCGACTCCGACATTCCCAATGCAATTAGCATCTCTGTATGCACTCATCAATGCACCTGGTGCTCTTTCTTATTCATCTCTTTAATGCTGCCTACTCCTCCTCTCATTATCTCATCAATTAAACTTTCATCTCTACATAACATGGAAGCTCCAGCTCACTGTTGATTCTCCCATTTAAACAGATCCTTGAAATAGCCTTCATACCTTCAATACTGCACCCATCTCAGTCACTTGTCTTCCACGACAATACTTCATCACTGGTTGTCCCCTTCTAGCTTATTCTTTTTTATCCTCTCACACAACAACCTTCACTACTCTCCACCAATGGCTGTATTTTTTTATCCGGAGACAACACCCTTCTCCTAATGTCTTCACACAAAACATCTGCAATTCAAACGCCTCTGTACTTTTTCCACTCTCAAATCTTTGCTTCTTTGCTATGTTCTCATAATTATCCTCATTCCTTGTACTCTGTGGTAACATTGTCCTGCACTTCACACATTCTCCGAAACTACTCTGAACTTCCTCCTTTTCTTCATGCGTTCCGAACATCACAGGCTTGTGGGAGTGCTGACATGCTGTCCGCAAACGCTTACAGTCCTTGATCTCCACAACTGTTGCTTCCGCACGACCCAAACTCCGTCGATGCTGCCACTCCTACAAGTAATTTTGTGACTGTCCATTTCTGAAAGAATGAACAGCAATGGCCATTCCATTTCTCACCACAGCTTTGGCCCTCTCGATACCAAGTTACCATTCAAATTTACAACACATTCCTCTTCAACTGGTTCTGCTACTCCCGTGCTCAAAGTCCTCCACAATGCACAGCATTACCTTCAGCTGACCATTCTATCATCCTCTGATGTGCATCCCTAAACACGTGCTTCTCTGCCTCAGTCCTTCACGTTTATGGCTCGTATATAGACATAATAAGTACCATTTGCCCATTTATTACAAACACAACAAAACTATTTGACCCTCCATCTTTCCACTCTGATACTCCTTGCTGATCTCTTCTGAAACTATTATTCCATACATTACTCCTTCCTCCCTTTTGCATGCAACAGTTGTAGCTCCTACTACTCTTCACCCTGTCTATTTTCCATCTCATCTCCTGCCACACTAAACATATAACCTCATGGTTGCTCTGTATTGTCTCCACTACCTTGACTTCCATCCCTGCATTGATAACATTCAAACTACATAGCAGACCTAGCTTCTGAACCACTGAGTGTCTGGCAGAGCTAGTGCAATCTTGATCAGTTTGGGATGGTCTGGTCATATAGGATTGCTGCCGAGCAGACTGCTGGACATAATCACCATAGCCTGCTGAGACCATTCTGCACCTGCACACACTCTTCCACTTTCTCTCCACCCACGATTGCATTTTCTCACCCGCGACTCCTCTCGCAATCCTTCTCACGTTCAATCCTCAACCTACTTTCACTACCCTCACTCTCCTACCACTCCCTTCTCTAGCAAACAAAAGGCTTGCTACTTATCAGGGCCTCCATAATTTTGACAAACATTATTTGATTAGGAGAAAAAAGAAAAGCATTAGATACAGAAATGAAATAATAAATAACAAAAGGTACTGTCTGATTTTTCCATTCACAAATGCAACTTTTTTGTTTGGCAGCAAAATAGTCATGATCAAATCATTCCAGAAGATATCAGAACTTCACCAGATTTACAACCAGTTACCATCAGACTCCTGAAAAAGTACAGGACAAACCATAAAAACTTTTTTTTTTTTAAAGCCATTAATTTCCACTTCAAAAAAAAATCACATTAAATTTTATACACAGTTCATATAAACAAATGCTCGACCTTGGTAGTTCAGCATACAATGCAAATAAAGTTGAAAAGGAAGACGACGACATCAAGATACATATATTGACAAAGTGAAACTTTCATACCTCTTTAGTGGGAGACGTGATCAAGTTGATTTCTCGCACGTCTCCTGGACCTTGTTCTCCAAAATCCGTAGACTAGAAATGTCACTCCGCACATGGATCATCAACAAGAGAGGTTGTACAACCATCGACTCTTCAACGGGTTCCCATTCACTAGTCGACTAACTACAGAAGCCATGGTGCATTTGGGGGGTTCATTCCTGCCGCTCAAAAGTCTGCCTTCTGGCAACAACCTTTGGTAAATGAAGACTCTGAACTTTTTTATTCTTAGACGTCTCTGCAACTCTTCAGTGAAATTTATCCTCATTACGCTGCTGCCTGAGAGCTGAGTCATGCATTTTGGTTTACTTGGCAAGCTTTTCTTCGATTCATCTTCCTTTTCACTTTCAGAAACGCTTTCATCATCATCATACATCATCATCATCCTCATCATCTCATCTCATGATCACCTCAAGTTCACTCTATCACCACACCACTACTACCCCATCAGAGGATTCACGATCACTATCAGAATCTCTCTTTCCGCTGGAGAGAGACTGCCTGAACGTTTTGGCGAACAAGTCACTCGCTCCATTGAACCAGGAGAATCACCACAAGAATCCCTGGCGACAGCGGTTTAGCAAACGTATGTGCGTTGACAAGAATGCTTGAACTGTGGGGTACGCTTGGTAGCCGGCACTTCGTCGAGGCGCAGCTTGCATTCTACTTTGTGTAGCAGACTCGCGTGCTTCGACAACCCATCATCTTGTTTGTCACTTTGTGCTTAACCTCATGCGATGCATCACGCTTGGCAAGCGTGCTGCGCGAAAGCCCATGTTTTACGTGGAGTGGTGCGTGTGTTCTGGCACTATCGCCATTTTTCTTGTCCTCTCTTCCTCACTCTGCGAGTCCTTCTGATGAGCATGAAAGACATATCCATCTGAAATGCCAGTGCTTGCAACTTAAGTTCACCTGGAATAAAATAAATTATTTAAATAAAAAACATAGGCCAATTTTTGTGCAATTTTACCTTCTATCGCAACTTCATGTCAGTAGATGAGGAGCAATCAGCAATTTTGGAGTTTGAATCTTGTTGGCAGAATGACTTCAACACATCCTCATCTGCACTTCCAACTTTGCCTGATTCTGACCGTGCTCATTTATGTCACAAACGGTGTTTGAAGAGCAGGCTCAGCCATCGCATTTTCAATGTCAACTTTGAACTTCCATCCTTCTTCGATTGATGGAAAAGTCAGTCATTTCCTTCAACAATTTCAGAATACTCCTTGTGACAGGATAGAAAGAAACCGCAAGATAAAACAATGCAAAAACACGTAGCTAGTTGCAAGCGTTTAACAAAAGAGAAAAATAAACAAGGAAGAAAACAAAAAAGGGGACCGTTATAATGCCGAACAGATATGATGATGAAGCTTCAAACCCCTCCTCCCCCAACTTCTTGAAATGATAATGTCTGGTAAAGGAGCTTGCATAGTTTCTTTGAATACAAAGTGGAAGAGCAAGGCTCAGATTGTCATTTTTACAGAGCTTCTTTTTCTACACTTTACATATATTCTTACCCTTTCCGATTTGTGAAGTGCTTTGAGATTTTGCAAAATAATAAGAGCACCATGCAGAAATATAATTCATTGATTGCATGAAGGGTCACAGATACACAGTGAAGCATAAGAACCAAAACAACAAGTATGTGAATGAACAAATGTAAAAAAGGGGGGGGGGGACAGACACACACACACACACACAACACAACACACACACACACAACTTTTTGGTAAGAGGGGTTGGTATGGGGAGAGTAAACGGGTGTAGAAATATCAAGGGTAGTGATGGACAATGACCGAGATGTTGGTGTACTGCATTCATGAAGAGTAAAGAAGAAGAATGGGAATGTAGTGACAGAGGCAAATCTACAAGCAAGAGACAACATTTTAACAAAGGCATGGAGGTGACAAGCAAGCCTGGATACAAGGGAGGGTGAGTGGAAGGGCAGTACATCTTAGAAGGGGAAGTTAGAATCCATGGGTGAAAAATTGGAGGGAGGGGGTTGAGAGATGATCAGAGAGGAGTTAGAAAGCAGTAGGTCTTGTGTTTTCTGTCTATTTGTTTGAGATATCATTAATGATGTTGCTTTGGATTCCAAGTATCCAGGAGAGAGAGAGGTGTGAAGAGAGGGGGTGGGGGTGGGCAGCATTATCACCATCATCGAGGGGAGAGCAGGATTTCATTGAATGACAGAGGCTTTGTAGGTCGTGAGAAGCTCTGGTAGATGGACAATACCGGAAGAGGATACCAATCTACAGATAGTTTTTGAGTCCAGCATTGATCAATACATTGGGTCCAGTCTATCAAGAAGAGACTACAAATGGTGAGGCCTTTAGTTCAAGGATAGAACATCTGAGACAGCTTCAAATCCAAATAAGAATGAAAGGAAGTAGATAGATACAGTGTGTGAATGTGTGTTTGTGTGTTAGTTACAGTCATCATGTTAGGCTGCCCAGTTGTGTGGTGCTAATCCCAAAGAACTGGTCAAGGCGGTTGCTATGGCAGACTGATGCGGTCAGCCAGCCGGATCATGAGTCATGAACACA
Organism: Eptatretus atami; assembly: GCA_035128595.1. Lineage (NCBI taxonomy): Eukaryota > Metazoa > Chordata > Myxini > Myxiniformes > Myxinidae > Eptatretus > Eptatretus atami. Next base: position 80,602,617 of record CM068962.1, on the reverse strand, counting down.
ATATCATGCAGAGTGGGACAACAGAGGCAGTACATACACCTCGCCGATTTGGTGGAGTGTGCCTAATCTCAATTAATAACAGAGTGGAGTGCACGGTGCACAGCACACTGTGTTATGGGTGCTAACCATCCGCATCCAATTTGTACTTTAATGGACGTGCACAATTAAAACCGCGATGAGGATCACCCAGATTCACCCGGAGACCAAGTAGTTTTGAAGTGTAATTGAAAGAAAAGCAGCAGGAACACAAATTACACAATCAAACAATTCCCTTAATCCAACTGAAGGGGAACTGGATTACCTAATCATGAAAGGACCCTTTCATTCCACAGGAGTTAGACAGGATGGAATACCACAAGCTGCCTCCGGTAGGACGCAGCATAACCCAAGTGGAGACATGAGCAGAAAAAGAATATGTAGTGGCCTGGGCAGATGCTGGAAGAAGCAAGAGTGGGTGTGGCTTGCTGTGTGGGGCGTGACTGCAGACTGCAGCAGCAAAGGGCAATTTAAAGGGAAATCGAGGCAGGTCAGCACAGTTTCCGTAGGGAAGTTCTCAAAAAATCGACCCCCCCCCCAGCTCTTCCGCGATCATGGCGCTCCGCTGGCTCCTACGGCACGGATTTCTGCAACTGCGGGGCACGGGCACCTCACATCGCTGGCCCCAGCACATACTTACTTCTCAGGGCCTGCTCTAATCTCCTCTTAATCTCTATGTCCCTGGCACAAATTCTAACTGTGGTGTCCCCGTTCTCCATTTTGTTTTCCCTCTGACGCTCTGGCGCGATATATTTTCTCATCTTATTCCTAATCTCCTCCTATCTGTCTGCTATATTTTTCTCTATGTTCTTCTATCTTACCTGTCCTCATTTGCTGCTCATTTGGCTACTCTCGCTGTGGCCCACACTGTGGCCGAATCCTTCCGACATTGTGGCCAGACCAAACCGCCATGTCCCGCTGCATAGTCCGCACTTCCTCAATGATGCTGGCACCCTGTCGTGGTCACTTCCAATTTTTATGAGTGAGCATGGCTATTAATTATCGGTCAGCATCACTGCTGGTTCACGAAAGGGGGCACTAGGCTGATTTGGGAGAAGACGACCGGGCAGGTGGGAATCCAACTCAACTCATCTCCACTGGCTCACGGTGGCATCACTCCAGAACATTCATCCTTCCATCCACCCACCCCCACCCCCCTGTCATGTTTCTTGACACTCATTCCAATTTAAAATCAACTTTGCACCAAATTTGGCATTCTCTCAATTTCACTTTAAGGCACAATTCCTTGTACTTCAGGTCAAATCCACTCCTCGACACAGTGTTGAAGTCATCAGGTTCATCGGCTGCCTGTCTCAGATCCTGGCGAACAATGTAAAAGCGGTGATGGCGGCTGGCAATTTGGTCAGCCAGCAGAATACGCATCTCTCACCAGATACCATTCCGAATGGGACTACCGAACCAGTAGACTTGCTGTGCTTGTCGGTGCATACGTCTGTTCTCGAATAATCCGAGCGGAGTCGTTAGCGAAGGTGCCTTGTTCTGGGCACTAATTGCCAAATCAATTTGTTCTTTACTGACGTGTATAACTGCAATAGTAGTGATCAGAACACCCGAATTCACTTGGAGACCAAGTGGTTTTTAAGTGCAATTGAAAGAACATGGGGCAGGAATCAAAAAACAGAAGAAAAAAAAAGAAGCATTTAATCGACAAACAATTATCCTTATCCATTACAAATACGTGCCACGAGTCAAAAATGAACAGGAACCTTAACTACCGAATCACTTAAGGCCTTTCATTTCACAGGAGATAGACAAGACGGATAATGCAAGCTATGTCCGGTAGACGCAACTTAACCCAAGTGGCGACACAAGCAGGCAAGGAACAGTTTGTGGTGTGGCAGGAGCTGGGAAGAAGAGGAGAGTGGTCGTGGCTTGCTGTGTGGGGGTGGTGCAGACTGCAGCAGCAAAGGGCTGGTTCAGGGTGAAACCCAGAGGCAGCTCATAGTCAGGCAGCAGTTGTCACCTACTTCAAGAATTTTGCCAACTTTGATTTTTCACTTTTATTTGTTCAAGGACATCGCAATGAATCACTTTCAACTTGTCTTCTAATTTTCAGTTAAGTATTTCACCATGTGAGGCGGCTTTTTTCAAATGGCTGCCAAAATCATAAAAAGCTGTTAAAAACGTAATTTCACCAATAATTCCAGCAATTTGAATGATATTTTCTAATGTTTTGGCCAAATTATCTTCAAGTAAGTTTAACAGTAAGCTTAAGTATCAAAACATTGTAGTTAACTACTCAAAGAGAGCGCATTTTCTCAAGATGGCGGCCAAAATCATTAAAAAATTCCATAAAATGTATCATTCTTATAAGATTACCGTTTTGGTTCAAATTCAACTGAAAATGTTCACTTTATGCAGTGTCCTAATGTTTTCACAAGTTAAAGATGATTTCCTTCAATACTTGACATATTAAGTTTTAGTGATTTGGATACACCTTACTCAATCAATTATTGTGTACTCATAGACAATACTGTTGTAGGCCTACAGATGAAATAGTGTGGTGGTCTGAGAAAACCCATCGGAAGTCGCGATGGACAAGTTCCTTGTTTAAAACGGTCACGCAACCTAACAATTTATTGTTTTTTTCGTATGTTACATGTACGCTTATTCAAGAGTATGGAACAAGCAGGTCCATACTCTTTTGGAATAAGCGTGCATGGTAACAATGGGAAGTAAACATAAATTGATATGTGTTTGTACCATTTGTTCAAACGAGGAACTTGTCCAGCGCGACTTCTGGCGGGTTTTTCCCAGACGCATACGTTATTGTTAGCTTTTTGGACAAGTATCTGACATAATTTTGTTTAGTTACCAATACTTGTGAAGTATAATGAACATTTTCCATGCAATACCATTTGAAGTTCAAATTATATCTCGTAAGTTCATCACCCTGTATTGTCTATGGAGATTAATATTTAGGGCCTGTCAAATATGAACTGGTCTAAAAAAGCTCTCCTATTTCTGCAATATGTCCTCTGAATTTTCACACCATCACCACATCCGCAAGCATCGGTGCACACAGTGTATTCTTTCGGCATCACATCTGTTTGTCATGCAGGAACTGCTACAGGAACAGCTTCGAAGCTCCAAAAGAGCTTTTGGTGCTGGTGGATTTTCACTTAATACTGGTATCAAATTACCATCCTGAAGTTGCCAAAATAGTTGGTTGGTGGGGAATGTGGTTGCAGGATACTTCAAACACCATGGCTTGCAGGATGATTCCAACCAACGCCATGAAAAACGCCCGTTCTGTGTGAGGTTTTTAATGTTCCGAGGGTGGGAGGGAGTTGCGGTCTACTTTCCATTCTGTGCAAACAGGGACCACCGTAACTCTCACACTTCTACACTTCGAGATGGCTTGTACAAAATACATACGTAGCGTTCCATCTGCTTGAAAACCACTCTGGACTTCAGTATTCTTCAAAAGCAGTAAATGC
>CM068962.1:80562400-80591094 GCA_035128595.1 Eptatretus atami | reverse complement strand
CTTTTATTTGTTCAAGGACATCATACTGAATCACTTTCAACTTGTCTTCCAATTTTCAGTGTCATATTTCACCACTGGGGCGCTTTTTCAAAATGGCTGCCAAAATCACAGAAAAATGTTCACAGGAGAGGAGTTTAAATGTTCACAAAATCACAGGAGAGAGTTTAAAGACTACGCTGGAGTAGAAAGCAGAGACGCATCATCCCTCCATCATGAATTAACAGGCGATAAAGGTACTAAGTTGGTGCAAAATGCTGCAAAGCTTGTGCAGGTCATCAGCAAGCAAGGAAACCCATTTGAGGAGAGTGACATGTTTAACCTGGTGACATTCGCTGTAACCCTAGTGAAGTACGTCAGAACATTGAAAATCGTGATCAACTTGGAAGAGAGTCAATAGAGAAGTTGTTTTGAGTAGAATGGTTGAAAAGACAGTTGGATTTTGGGATCCGCAGAAGAAGAACAACATTGCCTACTTCAGGGATGTGGACCTGTAGTAAAGGCAAAGGTTAAGGCCAGTTGATGTCCATCAAACAGGAGAGAAACTTGCTTTCTAGACTACTGGTTGTCGCCAAAAGTCGACCTGAGTTCCAAGTGAAAGATGCAATAGGAGAATATGAATTTGACAGTACTCCACCATCCAACTTTCAGCCAGATGGTAGTATGATATGCTCTCTGGTAAATCCCAGGTAGTGCAATCTGTCATGAATCTGCTCTACCAGAAGATGTAAATCAGCCTTCAGAAGAAGATGCAAATGGTGACACAGCAACACCAATTCTGATAGTAGACACAATGTGCATTGTCAACATGGTGACGAAGACAGATGAGAGGTTTACCGCTGCTCATTTTGCAGCCACATTGTTGAAATCATTGACAGCATGAGTAAACCATATAAGGAAATTCGAGTAGTCTTTGACCAGTATCTAGCTGGGTCTCTTAAAGAAACAACACGAGACAAGAGACCAAAAAGAACACATGCATTCATTACCATGTTAATGATTCTACAGAGATCAAGAATGTGGTCATTTCTGGCACACATTGACACTAAAGCTGAACTCACCCATATCTCGCGGATAAATTGCTAGATCATTACAAAGAAGCAAAAGATGGTTCTGGTGATTCATCACACACTGATGAAATCCAATGGAACTTGTCTGACAGTGTCAATGTCAGAATGACTGCAGGGCATCACAACCTGGAGGAAGGTGACCAGTTGGTCTTGTTAAATGCTGTCGATGTCATGCACAAAGACAAGAATGCCAAATTAGATGTATTTTCCGTAGATACAGATGTCCTTGTTTTACTCACAGGTCCATATCCATTGCTTCCTCCAATGACCTGCTTACTTAGGAAAAAAGGAGAAAGGATCCAATCTGGGAAAGCTACCATAAACTTGGAAGAGAGAGAGCAGATGCCTTGGTGGGATGGTATGCCTTCAAAGGTCACATTTGCTTTCAAAGGTCACAACATATGCCTTCAAAGGGTCACAACAGGTCACATTTGCTGGAAGGGAGTCACAAGTCATTTCAAGGCATTTATGAGTAGTGATGGCCCATATTAGATGCATTTACTGCTTTTGGAAGAAGTACTGAAGTGCCAGAGTGGGTTTTCAAGCAGATGGAACGCTACGTATGTATTTTGTACAAGCCATCTGGAAGTGTAGAGAGTGTGAGAGTTACGGTGGTCCCTGTTTGCACAGAATGGAAAGTAGAGCCGCAACTCCTCCCACCTCGGAACATTAAAACTCACACAGAACGGGCGTTTTTCATGGCGTTGGTTGGAAGTCATCCTGCAAGCCATGGGTTTTGAAGTGATCCTGCAAGCCACATTCCGCCACCAACCAACTATTTTTGGCAACTTCAGGATGGTAATTTGATACCAGTATTAAGTGAAAATCCACCAGCACCAAAAGCTCTTTGGAGCTTCGAAGCTGTTCCTGTAGCAGTTCCTGCATGACAAACAGATGTGATGCCGAAGAATACACTGGTGTGCACCGATGCTTGCGGATGTGGTGATGGGTGTAATTCAGAGACATATTGCAGAAATAGGAGGAGCTTTTTTAGACCAGTTCATATTTGACAGCCCTATAATATTAATCTGCCATAAACAATACAGGGTGATGAACTTACGAGATATAATTTGAACTTCAAATGGTATTGCATGGAAATGTTCATTATACTTCACAAGTATTGGTAACTAACAAAATTAATGTCAGGATACTTGTCCAAAAAGCGTAACAATAACGTATGGCGTCTGGGAAAACCCGCCAGAAGTCGCGCTGGACAAGTTCCTCGTTTGAACAAATGGTACAAACACATATCAATTTATGTTTACTTCCCATTGTTACCATGCACGCTTATTCCAAAGAGTATGGACCTGCTTGTTCCATACTCTTGAATAAGCGTACATGGTAACGATAGGCGGAAAAAACAATAAATTGTTAGGTTGCGTGACCGTTTTAAACAAGGAACTTGTCCATCGCGACTTCGATGGTTTTCTCAGACCACCACACATATTTCATCTGTAGGCCTACAACAGTATTGTCTATGAGTACACAAATAATTGATTGAGTTAAGGTGTATCCAAATCACTAAAACCTTAATATGTCAAGTATTGAAGGAAATCATCTTTAACTTGTGAAAACATTAGGACACTGCATAAAGGTGAACATTTCAGTTGAATTTGAACCAAAACGGTAATCTTTATAATGAATGATACATTTTATGGGAATTTTTTAATGATTTTGGCCGCCATCTTGGAGAAATGCGCTCTCTTTGAGTAGTTAACTACAATGTTTTTGATACTTAAGCTTACTGTTAAACTTACTTGAAGATAATTTGCCAAAACATTAGAAAATATCATTCTAAATTGCTGGAATTATTGGTGAAATTACGTTTTTAACAGCTTTTTTATGATTTTGGCAGCCATTTTGAAAAAGCGCCCTCACTGGTGAAATACTTAACTGAAAATTAGAAGACAAGTTGAAAGTGATTCATTGCGATGTCCTTGAACAAATAAAGTGAAAAATCAAAGTTGGCAAAATTCTTGAAGTAGGTGACAACTGCTGCCTGACTATGAGCTGCCTCTGGTTTCACCCTGAACCAGCCCTTTGCTGCTGCAGTCTGCACCCACGCCCCACACAGCAAGCCACGACCACTCTCCTCTTCTTCCCAGCTCCTGCCCACAGCCACAAACTGTTCCTTGCCTGCTTGTGTCGCCACTTGGGTTAAGTTGCGTCCTACCGGACATAGCTTGCAGTATTTCCGTCTTGTCTATCTCCTGTGAAATGAAGGGGCCTTAAGTGATTCGGTAGTTAAGTTCCTGTTCATTTTTTGACTCGTGGCACGTATTTGGTAATGGATAAAGGATAATTGTTTGTCGATTAAATGCTTCTTTTTTTTTCTTCTGTTTTTTGGATTCCTGCCCCATGTTCTTTCAATTGCACTTAAAAACCACTTGGTCTCCAAGTGAATTCGGGTGGTTTGATCACTACTATTGCAGTTATACACGTCAGTTAAAGAACAAATTGATTTGGGCAATTAGTGCCCAGAACAAGGCACCTTCGCTTAACGACTCCGCTCGGATGTTATTCGAGAACAGACGTATGGCACCGACAAGCACAGCAAGTCTACTGGTTCGGTAGTCCCATTCGGAATGGTATCGTGGTGGAGAGATGCGTATTCTGCTGGGCTGACCAAATTGGCCAGCCGCCATCACCGCTTTTACATGGTTCGCCAGGATCTGAGACAGGCAGCCGATGAACCTGATGACTTCAACACTGTGTCGAGGAGTGGGATTTGGACCTGAAGTACAAGGAATTGTGCCTTAAAGTGAAATTGAGAGAATGCCAAATTTGGTGCAAAGTTGATTTTAAATTGGAATGAGTGGTCAAGGAAACATGACAGGGGTGGTGGGTGGGTGATGAAGGATGAATGTTCTGGAGTGATGCACCGTGAGCCCGTGGAGGATGAGTTGGAGTTGGAGTTCCCACCTGCCCGGTCGTCTTCTCCCCAAATCAGCCTAGTGCCCCTTTCGTGAACCAGCAGTGGGATGCTGACCGATAATTAATACCATGCTCATCATAAAAATTGGAAGTGAGCCACGACAGGGTGCCAGCATCATTGGAGGAAGTGCGGACTATGCAGCGGGACATGGCGGTTGGTCTGGCCACAATGGTCGGAAGGGGATTCGGGCCACAGTGTGGGCCACAGCGAGAGTAGCCAAATGAGCAGCAAATGAGGGGACAGGTAAGATTAGAAGGAACATAGAGAAAAATATAGCAGACAGATAGGAGGGAGATTAGGAATAAGATGAGAAAATATATCGCGCCAGAGGCGTCAGAGGGAGAAACAAAATGGAGAACGGGAGCACCACAGTTAAGAATTTAGTGCCAGGGACATAGAGATTAAGAGGAGAGTTAGAGCAGGCCCTGGAGGAGGTTGAGTATGTGCTGGGCCCAGCGATGTGAGGTGCCCGTGGCCCCGCAGTTGCAGAAATCCGTGCCGTAGGAGCCAGCGGAGCGCCATGATCGCGGGAAGAGCTGGGGGGGGGGGGGTCGGATTTTTTGAGAACTTCCCTACGGAAACTGTGCGTGACCTGCCTCGAGTTTCCCCTTGAAATTGCCCTTTGCTGCTGCAGTTGCAGTCAGCCCCACACAGCAAGCCACACCCACTCTTGTCTTCTTCCAGCATCTGCCCATGGCCACTACATATTCTTTTTCTGCTCATGTCTCCACTTGGGTTATGCTGCGTCCTACCGGAGGCAGCTTGGTATTTCATCCTGTCTATCTCCTGTGGAATGAAAGGGTCCTTTCATGATTAGGTAATCAAGTTTCCCTTCAGTTGGGATTAAGGGATAATTGTTTGATTGTGTAATTTTGTGTTCCTGCTGCTTTTCTTTCAATTACACTTCAAACTACTTGGTCTCCGGGTGAATCTGGGTGATCCTCATCGCGGTTTTAATTGTGCACGTCCATTAAAGTACAAATTGGATGCGGATGGTTAGCACCATAACACAGTGTGCTGGCACCGTGCGACTCCACTCTGTTATTAATTGAGATTAGGCACACTCCACCAAATCGGCGAGGTGTTGTACTGCCTCTGTTGTCCCACTCTGCATGATATTGTGGTTCATGGACTCATGATCGGCCTGGCGTGACCGCATCAGTCTGCCATAGCAACCGCCTTGACCAGTTCTTTGGGATTAGCACCCACACACTGGCCAGCCTAACATGATGACTGTAACTAACACACAAACACATTCACACACTGTATCTATCTACTTCCTTGTCATGGTCTTATTTGGGATTTGAAGCTTGTCTCAGATGTTCTATCCTTGAACTAAAGGCCTCACCATTTGTAGTCTCTTCTTGATAGACTGACCCAATGTATTGATCAATGCTGGATCAAACTATCTGTAGATTGGGTATCCTCTTCCGTATTGTCCATCGTACCAGAGCTTCTCACGACCTACAAAGCCTCTGTCATTCAATGAAATCCTGCTCTCCCTCGATGATGGTGGATAATGCTGCCCACCCCACCCTCTCTTCACACCTCTCTCTCTCCTGATACTGTGGAATCCAAAGCAACATCATAATGATATCTCAAACAAATAGACAGAAACACAAGACCTACTGCTTTCTAACTCCTCTCTGATCATCTTCTCAACCCCCTCCCCTCCAATTTTTCAGCCCATGGAGTTCTAACTTCCCCTTCTAAGGATGTACGTGCCCTTCCACTCACCTCCCCTTGTATCCAGGCTTGCTTGTCACCTCCATGCTTGTTAAAATGTTGTCTTCTTGCTTGTAGATTTGCCTCTGTCACTACATTCCACTTCTTCTCTTTTACTCTTCATGACTGCAGTACACCAACATCTCGTTCATTGTCCATCACTACCCTTGATTTTCTACACCCGTTTACCTCCCCATACCAACCCCTCTTACAAAAAGTGTGTGTGTGTGTGTGTGTGTGTTGTGTGTTTGTGGGTGTGGTGTCTGTCTCTCCCCCCCTCCCCTTTTTTACATTTGTTCATTCACATACTTGTTTGTGTTCTTATGGCTTCACTGTGTATCTGTGACCCATGCAATCAATGAATTATATTTCTTGCATGGTGCTCTTATTATTTTGCAAATCTCCAAAGCTCTCACAAATCGGAAAGGGTAAGAATAATATGAAAGTGTAGAAAAGAAGCTCTGTAAAAATGACAATCTGGAGCTTGCTCTTCCACTTTGTATTCAAAGAAACTATGCAAGCTCCTTTACCAGACATTATCATTTCAAGAAGTTGGGGGAGGGAGGGGTTTGAAGCTTCATCATCATATCTGTTCGGATTATAACGGTCCCCTTTTTTGTTTCTTCTTTGTTTATTTTTCTCATTTTGTTAAACGCTTGCAACTAGCTACGTGTTTTTGCAGTGTTTTATTTTCTTGCGGTTTCTTTTCTCTCTCTGTCACAAGAGTATTCTGAAATTGTTGAAGGTATGATGACTTTTCCATCAATCGAGAAGAGGATGGAAGTTGCAAAGTTGACATTGAAAATGCGATGGTTGATGCCTGCTCTTCAAAACACGTTTGTGACATAAATGAGCACGGTCAGAATCAGGGAAAGTTGGAAGTGCAGATGAGGATTTGTTGAATCATTCTGCCAACAAGATTCAAACTCCAAAATTGCTGATTGCTCCTCATCTACTGACAATGAAGTTGCGATAGAAGGTAAAATTGCACAAAATTGGCCTATTGTTTTTTTATTTAAATAATTTATTTTATTCCAGGTGAACCTTAATTGCAGCAGCATGGCATTTCAATGATGGATATGTCTTTCATCTGCTATCAGAAGGGACTACGCAGAGTGAGGAGAGGAGGACAAGAAAAATGGCGATAGTGCCAGGAACACGCACCACTCCACAGTAAAACATGGGCTTTCGGCGCAGCACGCTTGCCAAGCGTGATGCATCGCATGAGGTTGAGCACAAAGTGACAAACAAGATGATGGGTTTCGAAGGCACGCGAGAGTTCTGCTACACAAAGTAGAATGAACAGCTGCGCCTCGACGAAGTGGCCGGCTACCAAGCGTCCCCACAGTTGCAAGCATTCTTGTCAACGCACATACGTTTGCGTAAACCGCTGTCGCCAGGGATTCTGGTGGTGATTCTCCTGGTTCAATGGAGCGAGTGACTGCTTGTTCGCCAAACAGTTCAGGCAGTCTCTCTCCAGCGGAAAGGAGAGGGATTCTGATAGTGATCGTGAATCCTCTGATGGTGGTAGTAGTGGTGTGGTGATGAGGGTGAACTTTGAGGGTGATACATGAGAGTGAGGATGATGAGGATGATGATGATGATGATGATGATGATGAAAGCGTTTCTGAAAGTGAAAAGGAAGATGAATCGAGAAAAAAGCTTGCCAAGTAAACCAAAATGCATGACTCAGCTCTCAGGCAGCAGCGGTAATGAGGATGAAATTTCACTGAAGGAGTTGCAGAGACGTCTAAGAAATAAAAAGTTCAGAGTCTTCATTACCAAAGGTTGTTTGCCAGAAGGCAGACTTTTGAGCGGCAGGAATGAACCCCCCAATGCAACCATGGCTTCTGTTAGGTTGTCGAACGTAGTGAAGTGGGAACCCGTTGAGAGTCGATGGTTGTACAACCTCTCTTGTTGATGATCCATGTGCTGGAGTGGACATTTCTGATCTACGGATTTTGGAAACAAGGTCCAGGAGACGTGGCGAAAATCAACTGATCACGTCTCCCACTAAAGAGGTATGAAAGTTTCACTTTGTCTAATATATTGTATCTTGATGTCGTCGTCTTCCTTTTCAACTTTATTTGCATTGTATGCTGAACTACCAAGGTCGAGCATTTGTTTTATTGAACTGTGTATAAAATTTAATGTGATTTTTTTTTTGAAGTGGGTAAATTAATGGCTTTAAAAAAAAATGTTTTTATGGTTTGTCCTGTACTTTTTCAGGAGTCTGATGGTGATACTGGTTGTAAATCTGGTGAAGTTCTGATATCTTCTGGAAATGATTTTGATCATGACTATTTTGCTGCCAAACAAAAAGGTTGCATTTGTGGAATGGAAAAATCAGACAGGTACCTTTTGTTATTTATTATTTCATTTCTGTATCTAATGCTTTTCTTTTTTTCTCCTAATCAAATAATGTTTGTCAAATTATGGAGGCCCTGATAAGTAGCAAGCCTTTTGTTTGCTAGAGAAGGGAGTGGGGTAGGGAGGAGTGAGGGTAGTGAAAGTAAGGGTTGAGGATTGAACGTGAGGAAGGATTGGCGAGAGGAGTCGCGTGGGTGGAGAAAATGCAATCGTGGGATGGGAGAGAAAGTGGAGAGAGGTGTGTGCAGGTGCAGAATGGTTCAGCAGGCTATGGTGATTATGTCCAGCAGGTCTGCTCGCTGCGGGCAAGCAAATCCTGATTGACAGAACCATCCAACTGATCAAGATTTGCACTAGCTCTGCCAGCACTCCAGTGGTTCAGAAGCTAGGTCTGGCTATGTAGTTTGAATGTGTTGTTATCATGCAGGGGGGATGGAAGGTCAAGGTAGTGGAGACAATACAGAGCAACCATGAGGTTATATGTTTAGTGTGTGCAGGAGATGAGATGGAAAATAGACAGGGTGAAGAGGTAGGTAGGAGGCTACAAACTGTTGCATGCAAAAGGGGATGGAAGGAGTAATGGTATGGGAATAATAGTTTCAAGAAGTAGATAGCAGCAGGAGGGATCAGAGTGGAAAGATGGAGGGTCAAATAGTTTTTGTTGTGGTTTGTAATAAATGGGCAAAATGGTACTTATTATGTCTATATACGAGCCATAAACGTGAAGGACTGAGGCAGAGAAAGCACGTGTTTAGGGATGCACATAGAGATGATAGAATGGTCAGTGAAGGTAATGCTGTGCATTGTGGAGGACTTTTGAGCAGTGGGAGTAGCAGAAAACAGTTGAAGAGGAATGTGGTTGGTGAAATTTTGAATGGGTAACTTTGGTATCGAGAGGGCCAAGAGCTGGTGGTGAGAAATGGAATGGCCATTGCTGGTTCATTCTTTCAGAAATGGACAGTCACAAAATTACTGTGGGGAGTGGCCAGCATCGACGGAGTTTTGTGGGTCGTGCGGAAGCAACAGTTGTGGGAGATAAGGATGTAAGGCGTTTGCGGGGACAGCATGTCAGCACTCGGCACAAGCCGCTGTGATTGTTTCTGGAACGCATGAAGAAAAGGCAGGGAAGTTCAGAGTAGGTTGTCCGGAAGATGTGGTGGAAGTGCAGGGACAATGTTACCACAGAGTACAAGGAGAGATTGAGGGATAATTATGAGGAACATAGCAAAAGAAGCAAAGATTTGGAGGAGTGGGAAGAAGTACAGAGGCGTTTTGGGAATATTTGCAGATGTTTTTGTGTGGAAGGACATTAGGAAAGGGTGTGGTTGTCTCGGGAATAAAAAATACAGCCATGTTGGGTGGAGGAAAGTAGTGAGGTTTGTTGGGTGAAGGAGGATAAAAAAGAATAAGGCTAGAAGGGACAACCAGGTGATGAAGTATTGTCGTGGAAGACAAGTGACTGAGATGGGGTGCAGTATTGAAGGTATGGGAAGGCTATTTCAAGGATCTGTTTAAAATGGGGAGGAATCAACAGTGAGCTGGAGCCTTCCATGTTATGTAGAGATGAAAGTTTAATTGATGGAGATAATGGAGGAGGAGGTGTAGGCAGCATTAAAGAGGATGAATAAGGAAAAGGCAGCAGGGTCATTGATTATGAGGTGCATACAGAGATGCTAATTGGCATTGGGAGATGTCGGAGTCGGATGGATGAAGTTGAATGTATGTAATAGAGGGTTCGATTCCGGAGGAATCGAGGACGAGGATAATGTTTTGATTGTGGAAGATTTTAGGCAATGTTCAAGATCGCGCGGAAGTGCAAGGCATTTACGCTCTAAAGTCATCTCATGAAGAAAATGGAGAGCATTTACATGGAGGATATAAAGGTGAAAAATCAAAGTTGGCAAATTTATTGAAGTACTGATCAGATAGTGACAACTGCTGCCTGACTATTACTCGCAGGTTCCTCAGCAAAGTTCCCGAGCATCGCCGAACCCCAACAACTTGTACCCTGCCTCTAGTTTCTGCCCCAAACCAATTTAGTGACCTACTTAGCCCCTCCCCCTTCCCACTCAGCCGCTATTGGACTGAGACCCAGTTCACGGGTGGGGACATCCCCTCCTCGAGCATTGACCCAGATGGTGCTGGTCCTGCAGGTCAGATCGGGATCGTGAGGGCAGCTTTTCCCACCGAAAATTGTGCCAATGGGCTGTCAGAGCATTTTAAAGTAGATAAAAGACAGATTCCAAAGGTAAGGACAATAAAGGTGGTTTTAAGGGATGTCAGTATTACACACAAACATTGGTGGTGGGTCAATGACAGCATTCTGAACACAAGACGACGCATATCATATATCACAATTCAATTACCTCACGCTTATGCCAATACATGCAATATGGGAGATAACTACCCTGTACTATATAAATTTAGCCCCTACAAGTCATTCTCACAACAATCTAGATATAATGGAGCAAATGTATGTGATTATGTATGTATGTATGTATGTGTGTCCACTCTTAACCCATTGGTTGGACAGCTAACCTGATGTCACCCACAAATATAACCTGAAATACTTAACCTGAAGTACTGCAAATGCAAATACTGCAAATGGAGGGGATGCAAATTCTCGATGTAAATGTGCATCATGTCACGTCACCTCCAGATGGGGGAGGGTATTACAAGTCTCCACCATTTACAGCATTGTATTTCTGTCCCCACATTTTCCAGTGTAGTGAGGTATTTTGAATTATAAGCAGTCGGTATGTTTTTGCTTCATGCACATAACTTCATGGGGTTATTTTATTTTAATTTTTTTTGCATATACAGTACAGAGCTGTCAGTTGCCGATACACCACCCAAATAAAGGTATGCTTCAAAAGAACGTGTTGTGTGCTTGGAACAAGATCACCCGTATGGCAAGTACTCTGCTGGTATGTATAAAAGAGAGGATGACTTCTACATCCCCAAAATTCAAGGCTCGGGGAGGCAAGAAAGCTCGACCACGAATCACCTATATGACGGATAAACTGACTATAAAGCAGTAGACTAGACTGAGCTCCTCAGAATGTCCATGGCATGCTCGTTGCCAGACAAACAGCATGGAAATCCATGGAAGCTCAACTCCAGGATGAAGATGACAGCTGCATGACCTGGAAGAACTAGTAGCATGAGAAAAAAAAACATCTTAACCAGTCATGTTCATAAGCAGAATTAGGCAAAACAATGACACGCAATTCCAATTCCAACATGTTCTCCAAGATGGAGTATTTAAATTATACACACATCTGCTATTTTAATTTGCGATAATCACCAAATATTGCCTTGCGGTCTCTGAGAAAATACCCAGGTTGTGTCGAAATGTCCCTCTACTGTGCCGTGGCTGATCACAGTGCCATTAATCTTTTCTCCGATATTAATCACTCCCTTTCTTCTCGACAGCACACAATTGTTGCAATCCTTCCGACGAAAAGCCAAATCTGCAGAACTTCATGTCTCATCTCCAACCAACATGATCACTTTTGTTTACTTCCTTCCTGTTCTCCTTGACCACCACTGCCTTTCCACTCTGCTCCCAAACTCTTACCTGACTGCACCCTACTTACACCTCATCTCTTCCTTCTTGCCCCTCTTAACCAGTGCTCGATTGCTCAAACATTGCTCTGATGCTCCACAAACTCCTTTCTACATTCTTCCAGACTCCGCTACTTCCTATAATACGGCATTTTCTTCAGTGAAGTGCTTGCTTCAAAAAAGCAGGACTTTCATCACACTTACCTCACAAAATACTTACCTTCACCAACAACTCTTCCAATGTCACGTGGCACACATTAAATACCCCTCACATTGCAAGTAATCTCCATGCTTACCTCGTTCCACGACTACACAGAGTTCTCACTCACCTCACGACTCATCTTAACTCACTTGCTTACCTCTACCGATACAGCTTTGACAAATAAGCGACCCCAAACCCAAACCACCCTAGATTGCTACCTCCACTCCCATAAATTATGTGGATGAACTGTCATATTTTATCATTATTAACCTCCGCCATCTTCGAAGATGGATGGAGGTTACTGTTTTCACCCCTTTCTGTTGTATACTTCGAAATCTTTAGATTTCGTAAGTATATTGATGACTACGTTTGTTTGTTTTTGTTACTTACGAAATCTAAAGATTTCGTAAGTATATTGATGCCTTCCGTTTCTGTTTTACTTACGAAATCTAAAGATTTCATAAGTATGTTGATTTGCTTCTTTCTGTTTGTTACTTACGAAATCTAAAGATTTTGTAAGTATCTTGATGATACCGGTTTCTGTTTGTTTGTTTGTTTGTTTGTTTGTAGGCACGATAACTCGAGAACGGAAGAAGCTACGATGTCAAATTACACCACGTGATTCAGGAGGGTGATGGCTAGTGCTGATTAGATTTTGGTCAAAATCGGTCAACGGTCAAGGTCACGTGAGGTCAAACTTCGATTTTTGATGGTTTGGTACAGATAACTCGAGAAAGGAAGAAGCTACCAATGTCAAATTATACACGTGATTCAGGAGGGTGATGGCTAGCTGATTACATTTTGGTCCAATCGGTCAACGGTCAGAGTCACGGTGAGGTCAAACATTCGATTTTTGATGGTTTGGTACAGAATCATCGTAGAAACTTCTGGTTTTGCGTGTACCTTCTCTAGAGACAGTTTTATTAGAGCAAGGTCAGAGGTCAAGTTGGATTTGTAAGTACGTACGCAGTCTATGATGCTTGTTTGTTTGTTTGTTTGTAGCACGATAACCTCGAGAACGGAAGAAGCTACCAATGTCAATTACACACGTGATTCAGGAGGGTGATGGCTAGGCTGATTAGATTTTGGTCAAAATTCGGTCAACGGTCAAGGTCACGGTGAGGTAAACATTCTGATTTTTCATGGTTTGGTACAGATAACTCGAGAAGGAAGAAGCTACCAATGTCAAATTACACACGGTGATTCAGGAGGGTGATGGCTAGTGCTGATTAGATTTTGGTCAAAATGGTCAGGTCCAAGGTCACGGTGAGGTCAACATTCGATTTTTCATGGTTTGGTACAGATAACTCGAAACGGAAGAAGCTACCATGTCAAATTACAACCACGTGATTCAGGAGGGGGTGATGGCTATGTGATTAGATTTTGGTCAAAATCGTCAGGCGGTCAAGGTCACGGTGAGGTAAACATTCGATTTTTCATGGTTTTGGTACAGAATCATCGTAGAAACTTCTGGTTTGCGTCGCTACCTTCTCTGAGACAACTTTTATAGACAAGGTCAGAGGTCAAGTTTGACGATTTCGTAAGTACATTCTATGATGCTTGTTATCTTGCCAAAACGAAGTTTTTGGCAAGATATGTTAGTCAGGTCTGTATGTTTTTTTTTTTTTTGTTTTTTTTTTGTTTGTTTGTTTGTTTGTTGTAATCACGAAAAAAAATTCTGCAGACCACAGTTTTCATTAAATTTTTGTAACTTCGGATATCAAGGCATGGAGGTCTTTCAGGCCATAAAATTTTGAAGGTCAAGGTCAAGGTCAAGGTCACTGGTGAAATCAGGGGAATCGACAAAACCCTTATTTTTTTTTGAGTATTTTGATGGATCGTCTTCAACTTCATGGGAAGATAGTTTCATCGGTCTGGCGCTCAGCTGATTAATTTTTGGTGCGATTGGCCTTGACCTTCATGTGTTTTTTTTTGTTGTTGTTGTGTTTTTTTAATCTGAAATCAATATAAATCATCTGCATAGCAAGTTTTCAATTGGAAATTTTGTAACTTCGCATATCAGAGGCCTATAGAGGTCTTTCAGCGCATAAAATTTTGAAGGTCAAGGTCAAAAGGTCAAGGTCACTTTGTCGCAAATTCAGGGGAGTCGACGAACCCTTATTTTTGGAGTAATTTTGATCGGATCGTCTTCAAACTTCATGGGAATATAGTTCATGGTCTGGCATTCAGCTGATTAATTTTGGTGGCGATTGGCCTTGACTTCATGGTTAAGCCTAAGGTCAAAACATATTTGACCCCAAGGTCAAATTTTCAGTTTTAGGAACATATCGTGTAGTACCTCAATTGAACACCTCGATGAGTGCTTTTAGATATGTCAAGCTTGAGACATTATGACGTCATTTGGACGTTATGAGGCAAACGCATATTTTTCATGGTATCTGTAGAAACGATTCCATCGGAATCTCTCGTAGGCAATATTCCTCAGGAGTACTCCTGGTGGATAGCAAGCTCGTTTCCCTCAGTGTGACCTTAAGAAGTCACACGTGGTCGTTTTGGCAGATACGGATCACACTACGGTGACATTGGTTTTATTATCTTGCAAAACGAAGTTTTTGCAAGATATTTAGTCAGTCTGTATGTTTTTTTTTTTTTTTGTTTGTGTTTGTTTGTCTGTAATCACGAAAAAAAAATTCTGCAGACCAAGTTTTCATTGAAATTTTTGTAACTTCACATATCAAGGCTATGGAGGTCGCTTTAGGCCATAAAATTTGAAAGGTGCAAGGTCAGGTCAAGTACTTTTTCGCAAATCAGGTAATGCAAAAACCTTATTTTTTGAGTAATTTTGATCGGATCGTCTCAACCTTCATGGGAATATAGTTCATGTCTGGCGTCTCAGCTGATTAATTTTTGGTGGCGATTGGCTTGACCTTCATGTGTTTTTTTTTGTTGTTGTTGTTTTTTTTTTTTTTTCTGTAATCACGTATAAATCATCTGGCAGAGCACAGTTTTCATTGGAAATTTTTGTAACTTCGCATATAGAGGCTTAGAGGTCCTTTCAGCGGCATAAAATTTTTTGAAGGTCAAGGTCAAAGGTCAGGGTCATATTTCGCAAATCAGGGTAATCGACATAACCTCATTTTTGAGTAATTTTGATCGGATCGTCTTCAAATTCATGGGAAATGAAGTTCATGGTCTGGGCATTCAGCGATAATTTTTGGTGGCGATTGGCCTTGACCTTCATGGTTACGCCTAAGGTCAAACATATTTGACCCCAAGGTCAAATTTTCAAGTTTTAGGAACCATATCGGTGTAGTACCTCAAATTGAACACCTCGAGATGTGTTTCTAATGATATCAAGCTTGAGACATTATGACGTCATTTGGTGACGTTATGAGGCAAACGCATATTTTTCATGGTTACTACTGTAGAAGATTCTCATCGGAATTCTTGTAGGCAGATATTCAGGAGTCGCTCTGGTGGATATGCAGCTCTGTTCACCTCAGTGTGACCTTAAAGAAGTACACGTGGTCACCTTTGGCAAGATACGGATCACCCTACGGGTGACATTGGTTTATTTGTTTGTGTTTGTAGGCACGATAACTCGAGAACGAAGAAGCTACAATATCAAATTACATCACGTGATTCAGGAGGGCGATGGCTAGTGCTGATTAGATTTTGGTCAAAATCGTCAAAGGTCAAGGTCACACAGTGAGGTCAAATATTCGATTTTTGATGGTTTGGTCAGATAACTGAGACGGAAGAAGCTACCAATTCAAATTACCACGTGATTCGAGGGCGATGGCTAGTGCTGATTAGATTTTGGTCAAAATCGGTCAACGGTCAAGGTCACGGTGAGGTCAAACATTCGATTTTTGATGGTTTGGTACAGAATCATCGTAGAAACTTCTGGTTTGCGTCGCTACCTTCTCTAGAGACAGCTTTTATTAGACAAGGTCAGAGGTCAAGTTGACGATTTCGTAAGTACAAGTCTATGACTGCTTGTTACTTACGAAATCTAAAGATTTCGTAAGTATTTTGATGACTTCCGTTCTGTTGTTATTAGCGAATCTAAAGATTTCGTAATTTTTGATGCTTCCGTTTCTGTTTGTTTGTTTGTTTGTTTGTTTGTAGGCACGATACTCGAGAAACGGAGAAGCTACCAATGTCAAATTACACACGTGATTCAGGAGGGTGATGGCTAGTGCTGATTAGATTTTGGTCAAAATCGGTCAAGGTCAAGGTCACAGTGAGGTCAATATTCGATTTTTGATGGTTTGGTACAGATAACTCGAGAACGGAAGAAGCTACCAATGTCAAGTTAACCACTGATCAGGAGGGTGATGGCTAGTGCTGATTAGATTTTGTCAAAATCGGTTCAAAGGTCAAGGTCACAGTGAGGTAAACATCCAAAAATTTATAACTCGAGACCGGAGAAGCTTCCAATGTCAAATTAAACAGTGATTCAGGAGGGTGGTGCTAGCGCTGATAGATTTTGGTGAAAATGGTCAAAGGTCAAGGTCACAGTGAGGTCAAACATCCAAACATTCGATTTTTATTGGTTTGGTACAGAATCATCGTAGAAACTTCTGGTTTGCGTCGCTACCTTTCTCTAGAGACAGCTTTTATTAGACAAGGTCAGAGGTCAAGTTGACGATTTCGTAAGTACCGAGTCATATGCTTGTTACTACGAATCTAAGATTTCGTAAGTTATTGATGATTCGCTTTTGTTTTGTTTGTTTGTTTTTGTTTGTTTGTAGGCACCATAACTCGAGAACGGAAGAAGCTACCAATGTCAAATACACCCGTGATTCAGGAGGGTGATGGCAAGTGCTGATTGATTTTGGTCGAAAATCGGTCAAAGGTCAAGGTCACAGTGAGGTAAATATTCGATTTTTGATGGTTTGGTACAGATAACTGCGAGAACGGACGAAGCACGCAATGTCAAATACAACCAAGTTATTCAGGAGTTGATGGCTCGTGCTGATTCGATTTTGGTCAAACTGTCAAAGGTCAAGGTCAACAGTGAGGTCAAACATCAAAAATGAATAACTCGAGAACGGAAGAAGCTACCAATGTCAAATTACTCCACGTGATTCAGGAGGGTGGTGGCTACGTTGATTAGATTTTGGTCAAAATCGGTCAAAGGTCAAGGTACAGTGAGGTCAAATATCAAAACATTCGATTTTGATGTTGTGGAACAGAATCATCGTAGAAACTTCTGGTTTGCTCGCTATCTTCGTAGACACAGCTTTATTAGACAAGGTCAGAGGTCAAGTTGATCGATTTCGTAAGTACCAGTCTATGACTGCTTGTTTGTTTGTTTGTTTGTATGTTTGTTTGTTTGTATGTTGTTTGGGCACGATAACTCGAGAACGGAAGAAGTACCAATGTCAAATTACACCACGTGATTCAGGAGGGTGATGGCTAGTGCTGATTAGATTTTGGTCAAAATCGGTCAAAGGTCAAGGTCACAGTGAGGTCAACATAATTCCGTAAATCATGTGGAGAATTGGAGTATTTTTGCTTCGCTCGACGTTGCGAGTTCGTTTTAACTTCGATTTTTGCGATCGCTTAGGACGCTTAAAACTGGTTGTCGAAATTCTGGTAAATCGGATGTTTTGGAGACGTTTTAAGATTGAATAAAAAAATATTCACTCGAAGGCGTCAAGGGTCGTCCTGATGCAGTGGCGCTCGAGCAGACGTCACGGGTCGTCCACTGATGCAGTGCGCTCGAGCAGACGCGTCGTTGATCTCACGTTAAGGTTTTCCGTGTGCGCGGTGACGGTTTTTTCAATAAAGATGGTGTTTAAAAGTCATTTTTTATCCAATAAAGGTTATCGTCGCATGCTGAACTCGCTGAGCCGTCGGATTATGTAAAGATTGTTGGTGGATGGCCGAATATTACGGTTTTGTGACTTTGATAAAATAATATTAAATAATTGCGTGGAGAAATGCGATTTTTGCTTTGCTCGACGTTACGAGTTCATTTTAACTTCGATTTTAATTTTGTTTCGGTTTTTGCGATCGCTTAGGACGCTTAAAACTCGGTTGTCGAAATTCTGGTAAAAATCGGATGTTTTATGAGATTTATGTCGGGTGTCGTATCTGAGGTATTATGCACTGAAGATTATGCTAATGAGGGGATTGTAACACACAGCATTACGCGCTCGTTTGCGTCGCTACCTTCTCTCGAGACAGCTTTTATTAGACAAGGTCAGAGGTCAAGTTGACGATTTCGTAAGTACCAGTCTATGACTGCTTTTGTTTGTTTGTTTGTTTTTTGTATGTTTGATTGTTTGTTTGTAGGCACGATAACTCGAGAACGGAAGAAGCTACCGATGTCAAATTACACCACGTGATTCAGGAGGGTGATGGCTAGTGCTGATTAGATTTTGGTCAAAATCGTCAACGTCAAGGTCACGGTGAGGTCAACATTCGATTTTTGATGTTTGGTAGGATAACTCGAGAACGGAAGAAGCTACAATGTCAATTACACACGTGATTCAGGAGGGTGATGGCTAGTGCTGATTAGATTTTGGTCAAAATCGGTCAACGGTCAAGGTCACGGTGAGGTCAAACATTCGATTTTTGATGGTTTGGTACAGGATCATCGTAGAAATTCTGGTTTGCGTCGCTACTTCTCTAGAGACAGCTTTTATTAGACAAGGTCAGAGGTCAAGTTGACGATTTCGTAGTACCAGTCTATGACTGCTTGTTTGTTTGTAGTGTTTGTTTGTTTGTTTGTAGGCACGATAACTCGAGAACGGAAGAAGCTCCGATGTCAAATTACACCACGCGATTCAGGAGGGTGATGGCTAGTGCTGATTAGATTTTGGTCAAAATCGGTCAACGGTCAAGGTCAGGTGAGGTCAAACATTCGATTTTTGATGGTTTGGTACGGATAACTCGAGAACGGAAGAAGCTACAATGTCAAATTACACCACGTGATTCAGGAGGGTGATGGCTAGTGCTGATTAGATTTTGGTCAAAATCGGTCAACGGTCAAGGTCACGGTGAGGTCAATATATCGATTTTTGATGGTTTGGTACAAGATATCATCGTAGAAACTTCTGGTTGTGCGTCGCTAACTCTCTAGAGACAGCTTTTATTAGACAAGGTCAGAGGTCAAGTTGACGATTTCGTAAGTACCAGTCTATGACTGCTTGTTTGTTTGTATGTTTGTTTGTTTGTTTGTAGGCACGATAACTCGAGAACGGAAGAAGCTACGATGTCAAATTACACCACGCGATTCAGGAGGGTGATGGCTAGTGCTGATTAGATTTTGGTCAAAACGGTCAACGGTCAAGGTCACGTGAGGTCAAACATTCGTTTTTGATGGTTTGGTACGGATAACTCGAGAACGGAAGAAGCTACCAATGTCAAATTAACACACGTGATTCAGGAGGGTGATGGCTAGTGCTGATTAGATTTTGGTCAAAATCGGTCAAGGTCAAGGTCACGGTGAGGTCAAACATTCGATTTTGATGGTTTGGTACAGAATCATCGTAGAAACTTCTGGTTTGCATCGCTACCTTCTCTAGAGACAGCTTTATTAGACAAGGTCAGAGGTCAAGTTGACGATTTCGTACGTACCAGTCTATGACTGCTTGTTTGTTTGTTTGTTTGTATGTTTTTTGTTTGTATGTTTGTTTGTAGGCACGATACTCGAGAAGGAAGAAGCTACCAATGTCAAATTACCCACGTGATTCAGGAGGGTGATGGCTAGTGCTGATTAGATTTTGGTCAAAATCGGTC
The DNA here is from genome assembly GCA_035128595.1 of Eptatretus atami. Classification (NCBI taxonomy): domain Eukaryota; kingdom Metazoa; phylum Chordata; class Myxini; order Myxiniformes; family Myxinidae; genus Eptatretus; species Eptatretus atami. The sequence continues at coordinate 80,571,512 of CM068962.1, read as the reverse complement.
AAAGTTCAAGGTCACAGTGAGGTCAAACATAATCGTAAATCATGTGGAGAATTGGAGTATTTTGCTTCGCTCGACGTTGCGAGTTCGTTTTAACTTCGATTTTTGCGATCGCTTAGGACGCTAAAACTCGGTTGTCGAATTCTGGTAAAAATCGGATGTTTTGGAGACGTTTTAAGATTGAATAAAAATATTTTCACTCGAAGCGTCAAGGGTCGTCCATGATGCAGTGCGCTCGAGCAGACGTCACGGTCGTCCCATGTACAGTGCGCTCGAGCAGACGCGTCGTTGATCACGTTAAGGTTTCCGTGTGCGCGGTGACGGTTTTTCAATAAAGATGGTGTTTAAAACGTCATGTTTTATCCAATAAAGGTTATCGTCGCATGCTGACTCGCTGAGCCGTCGGATTATGTAAAGATTGTTGGTGGATGGCGAATATTGCGGTTTTGTGACTTTGATAAATAATATTAAATAATTGCGTGAGAAATGCCGATTTTGCTTTGCTCGACGTTACGAGTTCATTTTAACTTCGATTTTAATTTTGTCTTCGGTTTTTGCGATCGCTTAGGACGCTTAAAACTCGGTTGTCGAAATTCTGGTAAAATCGGATGTTTTATGAGATTATGTCGGGTGTCGTATTTGAGGTATTATGCACTGAAGATTATGCTAATGAGGGGGATTGTAACCAACAGCATTACGCGCTCGTTGCGTCGCTACCTTCTCTCGAGACAGCTTTTATTAGACAAGGTCAGAGGTCAAGTTGACGATTTCGTAAGTACCAGCTCTATGACTGCTTGTTTGTTTGTTTGTTTGTTTGTATGTTTGATTGTTTGTTTGTAGGACGATAACTCGAGAACGGAAGAAGCTACCGATGTCAAATTACACCACGTGATTCAGGAGGGTGATGGCTAGTGCTGATTAGATTTGGGTCAAATCGGTCAAACGGTCAAGGTCACGGTGAGGTCAACATTCGATTTTTGATGGTTTGGTACGGATAATCGAGAACGAAGAAGCTACCAATGTCAAATTACACACGTGATTCAGGAGGGTGATGGCTAGTGCTGATTAGATTTTGGTCAAAATCGGTCACGGTCAAGGTCACGGTGAGGTCAACATCATCGATTTTGGATGTTTGGTACAGGATCATCGTAGAAACTTCTGGTTTGCGTCGCTACCTTCTAGAGACAGCTTTTATTAGACAAGGTCAAGAGGTCAAGTTGACGATTTCGTAAGTACCTGAGTCTATGACTGCTTGTTTGTTTGTATGTTTGTTTGTTTGTTTGTAGGCACGATAACTCGAAACGGAAGAAGCTACCGATGTCAAATTACACCACGCGATTCAGGAGGGTGATGGCTAGTGCTGATTAGATTTTGGTCAAAATCGGTCAACGTCAAGGTCACGGTGAGGTCAAACATTCGATTTTTGATGGTTTGGTACGGATAACTCGAGAACGGAAGAAGCTACCATGTCAAATTACACCACGTGATTCAGGAGGGTGATGGCTAGTGCTGATTAGATTTGGTCAAAATCGGTCAACGGTCAAGGTCACGGTGAGGTCAAATATTCGATTTTTGATGGTTTGGTACAGAATCATCGTAGAAACTTCTGGTTTGCGTCGCTACCTTCTCTAGAGACAGCTTTTATTAGACAAGGTCAGAGGTAAGTTGACGATTTCGTAAGTACCAGTCTATGACTGCTTGTTTGTTGTATGTTTGTTTGTTTGTTGTAGGCACGATAACTCGAGAACGGAAGAAGCTACCGATGTCAAATTACACACGCGATTCAGGAGGGTGATGGCTAGTGCTGATTAGATTTTGGTCAAAATCGGTCAACGGTCAAGGTCACGGTGAGGTCAAACATTCGATTTTTGATGTTTGGTACGGATAACTCGAGAACGGAAAAGCTACCATGTCAAATTACACCACGTGATTCAGGAGGGTGATGGCTAGTGCTGATTAGATTTTGGTCAAAATCGGTCAACGGTCAAGGTGAGGTCAAACATTCGATTTTTGATGGTTTGGTACAGAATCATCGTAGAAACTTCTGGTTTGCATCGCTACCTTCTCTAGAGACAGCTTTTATTAGACAAGGTCAGAGGTCAAGTTGACGATTTCGTAAGTACCAGTCTATGACTGCTTGTTTGTTGTTGTTTGTTTGTTGTTTGTAGGCACGATAACTCGAGAACGGAAGAAGCTACGATGTCAATTACACCACGTGATTCAGGAGGGTGATGGCTAGTGCTGATTAGATTTTGGTCAAAATCGGTCAACGGTCAAGGTCACGGTGAGGTCAAACATTCGATTTTATGTTGTACGATAACTCGAGAACGGAAGAAGCTACCAATGTCAAATACACCATGTGATTCAGGAGGGTGGTGGCTAGCACTGATTAGATTTTGGTTAAATCGGTCAAAGGTCAAGGTCACAGTGAGGTCAAACATTCGATTTATGATGGTTTGGTACAGAATCATCGTAGAAACTTCTGGTTTGCGTCGCTACCTTCTCTAGAGACAGCTTTTATTAGACAAGGTCAGAGGTCAAGTTGACGACTTCGTAAGTCCCAGTCTATGACTGCTTGTTTGTTTGTTTGTTTGTGAACAGTATTACGGAAAAACTCCTCGACGGATTTCGACGAACTTGGTGGGGGGGGGGGGGGGGGGTTAGGTATGGTCCAAGGATCATGCCATTAAATTTTGGACTTGGTCCCCCCCCCCCCAAAAAAAATTGTTAGAGAAAAATATAATATATATTTTTTTGCATTTCTACATGTTCTAAGTGATTTCCAACCCCCCCCCCGAAAATTGTTACCCCCCCCACAAAAAATAGAGAATTTTTATTTTTGCATTTCTACATGTTTTAAGTGATTTCACTCACCCCCCCCCCCCCCCCAAAAAAAAATTTAGAGAAATTTTTTTTTTTGTTTTTGCATTTCTACATGTTTTAAGTGATTTCCAACCCCCCCCCAAAATTGTTACCCCCCCAAAAGAATTTTTTTTTGCATTTCTACATGTTTTGTGATTTCCAACCCCACCCCCAAAAAAAATTTTTAGAGAAAATTTTTTCTTTTTTTGCATTTCTACATGTTTTTAATGATTTCCAACCCCCCCCCCCCCCCCACCCAAAAAATAATTTAGAGAAATTTATTTTTTTTTAGCATTTTACATGTTTTAAGTGATTTCCAACCCCCCCCCCCCCCCAAAAAAAAAATTGTTAGAGAAAAAAACATTTTTTGCAACTTTTTTTTTCAACAAAATTTCGATTTCTTTTTTTTGCATTTCTACATGTTTTAAGTGATTTCCAATCCCCCCCCCCCCCCAAAAAAAAATGTTGGAGAAAAGAACTATAACTCTGTCAGCACTGTTGACATCATATTTAATGAATAAGATATAAGGTTCACTTGAGTGACCAGCAGTATGGCGGCGGAGGTTTTGCACTCTCCCGAGTGCTCCCCTCTCTAGTTAACCTCGCCTCGAAGATGGACGGAGGTTACTGTTTTCACCCGTCTGTTTGTTTGTTTGTTTGTGAACAGTATTACGGAAAACTCCTGGAGGATTTTGACGAAACTTGGTGGGGGATTAGGTATGGTCCAAGGATCATGCCATTAGATTTTGGACTTGGTCCAAAGTCCAATATGGCGCTATGGCGGCCATTTTGAAAAAATATTTGAATTTTTGTTTTTGCATTTCTACATGTTTTAAGTGATTTCCAACAACAAAAAAAATTTGTTAGAGAAAAAAAAAACAGAAATTTTGCACCTTTTTTTTTCAAAAAATTTCGATTTTATTTTTTTTGGCATTTCTACATGCGTGTGATCTAGTTTAGTTATTCAATCGTGGTTCAGTAGAGTCTGATCCGTTTTGACCTACAATGAATAGGATATCAGGTTCACTTAAGTGACCCAGCAGTATTTGCGGCGGAGGTTTTGCACTCTACCGAGTGCTCCCCCTCTAGTTGTGTCTGTATAAACTCAGAGGATATGTTTTCACCTCTTTTTGTCTGTTTGTCTGTCTGTGTACAGGATATCTTAAAAAGGTGTGGACTTATCCAGATGAAATTTTGTGGACAGGTTGGGTGTGTAACAAGGAAAAATTGATTCGATTTTGGTGAAGATCTGAATTCACATCTAAGAACTTTTTAAGTGATTCTTCACCATTTAGCGATTGGGCGAAAACGATAAAGAGCACGATATCTGAAAAAGTTGTGGACAGATTGGGACGAAACTTTGTGGATGAGTTGGTTTGGTGACGAGAACAAGCTGATTAAATTTTAGTTCAGGTCTGAATGTGAGATTTCCTATCTGAATGTGATAGGAAATCCTGAAGAGTTGGGAAGTGCATTCAAGACTACCATCCTTGATGTTGCCATCCCATCCCTCGGTGTACCGCAGTTAAGAGTGGAGGGTGGTGGGCTCTTGACAGAGGAGTCCGAGGTGAGAGCCGACTGGGCCGGTTACTTTGAACGGCTGTACCAGGGTGACCCACTAGCTGTTGAGTTGGACGTCAGGGGTGTACTCCCGATTGCTAAACCAAAAATCAACTGTGAACCACCTTCGTTTGTGGAAACACAGGCTGCGATGAACCAATTGAAAGGGGGTGAAGCTCCTGGGATCTGTGGCATTCATGCTGAACTTCTCAACACTGGTGGAAATGTTGTACTCGTGTCATTGCATGCAGTTCTCTGCTCTGTCTGGAACACAGGCATCATCCCAAATGACTGGAAGAGGGGCCTTGTTGTCCCATCTGGTAAGGGAAGGGTTATCGCCAGCACTGCAACAACAACCAAGGGGTGATGCTGCTCTCAGTGCCGGGCAAGGTCTTTACCCGGATAATTCTTGATAGGGTTCGCCACCATCTGCTTCAGCACCAGCACCCAGAGCAGTCTGGCTTTAAACCAAACAGGTAAACTATTGACCGTATCCTTGCTCTTCGGGTCCTCAGCGAAAGCAGACGAGAGTTTCGGCAGGGGCTGCTCACAGCTGATGTTGTTCTCTGCAAAGTGTTAGATTCAGTGAATAGGGATGCCCTCTGGAGGATTCTCAGTCTTCGTGGGGTGCCACCAAAACTGATCGATCCGATTTCTGAACTAGACTCTGGTACTGAGAGTGCTGAGAGGTGTGGCGGTTCCATCCCAGACTTCTTTCCAGTTGTTACTTGAGTTCCTCAGGGGTGTGCACTGACCCCGACGCTTTTCAGCATTTTCATGGAATGGATTCTGGGGAGGAAGTCAGAGAGATCAAGCTGCGGTGCATCATTTGGGAATGACAACATCTCTGAATCATCTGCAAAATCAAATTCAGTCATCTCTGTGGTGACGTTGGATATCCTTATGGGGACCATTAAGGTGCTGAATGAGGAGTTGGAGCCGCTCGGATTAAGGGTTTCCTGGGTCAAAACTAAGATACAGGCTTTCAATGGCATTGTGGATGCTGCTATCTTGTCTGTACTCATTTCTGGTGAGGATGTCAAGGTCACTTGGACTCTGACCAGGGATCTGAGATGGAGACTCAAGTCCTTCAGTACCAGGTCTCTTCGGAGAATCCTTGGCCATCGCTGGTCAGGCTTTGTGTCCAACGAGCAGTTGCTGAGAGAGATTCGGATGAGATTTGTTGCCTGTGCAGTCGGTGAGCATCAGCTAGGGCTGCATGGACATGTGGCTCGTTTTCCTGACGCTGATCCTGCCCACCAGATCCTCTCAGTGAGGAAGCCTCGTGAGTAGAGGAGGCCTGCGGGCCAAACCACATGCCTCGTGGCATGCCCAAATGTAGGTTGATCGACATCTCAAAGAGATGGGGATGGGCCAGGTATCTGCCTGGTGGATGGCCAGACGGAAGCCCCTGGAGTACTGGTGGAAAGTGGACACAGCGATGCACTGCTCCGAGGCATGCTCCCATACCTGACTTGACCCAAGTCAGATCCCGACATTCGCGGTTCTGCTATTCGCGGACCCCACAAATTCACAGTTCATAAAATGTGACCTGCTTCTACATTTTTTGGCCCAGTGCTTCGTCTATTCGCAGTTTTTCGCGGGTGTATTCGTGGATTTTCATAGGATTTTTGATTCGCGACATTTTACAGGAATGTATCCCTCGCAAATGTTGGGACCGACTGTATATGTATATAGGCTTCACAAAGTATTTTTTTTTCCACATCTGAAGAACAATATGCATGCCACAACATTATAAAATGAAAGACTACACATGCCAACACTATATTTTTAAGATGTTGGAGGAATGAACCAATTTCTCAAACACAAACCATTGGGGATGTGTAATCGCAAGGATACACCGTTTTTCCATCACAGACGTGGTTTTCATTATCCATATGTTGATAGCGTTTCAGGTCATGTTGACAATCAAGAAAGAAACTAGAAGGGCAATTGGTAGAGTGCATAACTCTGCCACACAATGCCTGATCCACGAGAACCTTTCAAGCCAGTTACATTTTTGAAATATCATGCTAAACAGTACTATATTGTTTTTGGCCCTTTCTCTCAAAGGTGAAGAATCACTTTAAAAACTAGAAAAGCACTCGGTAGAGCGCATACCTCCACCCCGTAATGCCTGATCCACGAGAACATATTTGGTCCAATACATTTTTGAGATATCGTGCTAGATATCATTTTTGAGCCCTATCTCTCAATGGCGAAGAATCACTTTTAAAATTGTAGCAGTCGGATCCGGATTTGGATCTTCACCAAAATCTAACCAGTTCGCCCTTGTCACACACCCAACCTGTCCACAAAATTTCATCCGGATCCGTCCACAACTTTTTGAGATATCCTGCACACAAGCAAACAGACAGAAAGGGGTGAAAACATAACCACCTCCATCTTTGGTGGCGGCGGTAATAAAAATAAATCCCTCGGAGAACCCCTTCCACCTACATCTCCAACACAAAGATCAAGTTCCATGCCAATATCAAAGACGAACACTGAATTGGGGAAACTGCCTCAGACAACAGAGATAAAGCAAATGTCACAAAAGTGGATTTCACAACATCTGCTTCAAAAGATTAAAGTGGTCATGGTATGATGAGAATAGAGGAAAGAAAACTATCCACCCACAATCCCACATGCACATGGATGATTTGCACAAGTAGGATGGGAGGTGGAAGGAGTATGTAGAGTTTTAGCATCATGCCACCATCAACAAGTAAATTTAATAAATTCATTTATTCAATAAATTTCCATACGAGTACATAATTTGTAACTATGTGTTTACTGATGGAAAGTGATTAAATGCTTACTTGAGACAACATTGGATGATCATTTTATTTAACTCCACCACCAGAGGCGGACAGAGGCTTTATTTTCTCCGTCTGTCTGTGAGCAGGATATCTCAAAAAGTTATAGACAGATTCTGACCAAACTTTGTGAACAGGTTGTGTGTGTGACAAGGACAAATAGATTAGATTTTGGTAAAGATTCGTATCTGGATCCAGGTACAAAATTATTTTTCAGTGATTCTTCACCATTTTCGCCTCCCACTGATAGGCCAGATCTGCATTGAGAGATTGGGCCAAAAACAATATCCAGGTGACCCTCATATAATGCCATGTTATATGGGCAATATTTAACATGTAAAATGGGGGTTATGTTCCAAACGGGGAAGATTTCAACCTTTTAAGGTTGAATACCTACATAAAAACCTCAAAAAGAACAGTAAACAATGTGTAAATAAAACATTAAAATGAATTACTTTTAAATAAGTGTTCCCATGATTGGGGTTGGATACAGTACATATTGCTTGTGGCAGGCTTATTCAGGTGTAGCAGGCTGTCCAGTTGAGGTTGAAGGCTCAGAAGATGAAATGGAAGCCAATTCGTTTGAGATATTTTTGAAGAACCTCATGATGGAGACTTTCATTTTCTGTTCATTGACCTTGTAACATATCAGGACATTCTCCATCTCCTTGAAACTTATCAGGCAGTCAAGATCATGTTCATCAACCAATTTGAAAACTTTAGCCATGACTTTCGTCATGAGGGTTTTAACAGGCAAAACCTCCTCAGGACTTTATTCTGATTCCTCTCTGATGCGTTCCTCCTCCTCCAGTCAGAAGGTCTTCATTGCCAGCACGAACGACTCGCACAGGGTGATGGAGCACGAACGACTCGCACAGGGTGATGGAGCACGAAACGACTCGCACAGGGTGATGGAGCACGAACGACTCGCACAGGTGATGGAGCACGAACGACTCGCACAGGGTGATGGAGCACGAACGACTCGCACAGGGTGATGGAGCACGAACGACTCGCACAGGTGATGGAGCACGAACGACTCGCACAGGGTGATGGAACACGAACGACTCGCACAGGGTGATGGAGCACGAACGACTCGCACAGGTGATGGAACACGAACGACTCGCACAGGGTGATGGAGCACGTACGACTCGCACAGGGTGATGGAGCACGAACGAAGTGTCTCCACTGCGAGTGAATGATTCGCTCACAATGACATAGCACGGTTGTTGTTGAATTAAATCTGCACTGTAGCGAAAACGCGTCATCAGAACACGCATTTTTCGAGGGTCACCTGTATAGTGTAATATTTCAAAAAATTGTGGACGAATGACAAAACTTGGTGGACGAGTTGAAGAGGTGACAAGATCAAGACAATTAGATTTTGAACATTCATCTTTGTCACACAATTAGTATGTGACAAGGTTGAATGGTCCAAGTGCAGATCTGGCCTACGAGTGTGATACAAAACACAAACCGTTCAGTTGAGCGGAGATATGCGCTCTCCTGAATGCCATTCTAGTACAAAATATTTTCATCTCTTGGCAGAGAAAAATTGGGAATGAAACTTGCATACAATCAACAGATATCACTGATGACATGTGCCAATTTAATTTGTTCAGTTGAAGATGCAAGATTGTGTGATTCACCCATTAAAAAATATATAAAAAATGCATACAGCCCACCCAGATAGAATGACAATGGTTCCTCACACAAAAACAAAACTCAAAATAGGCAACACGTGAAGTCTGGGCCTTTTTGTTCCGTACATTTGTTCCTTGGCGTGTCGGAGTTCAATCGTACTATGCAAGGATTTCCTGCCAATGGGAAGCGGTGGAACTGAAGTAGCAAGCGAAACATAACGGATCCACAGTCCA
>CM068962.1:80537421-80560097 GCA_035128595.1 Eptatretus atami | reverse complement strand
GAATTCAACCAGCCAATTGTTTTTGAGGTCAAATTTGTTTTATGGATTTTGCAAGTATCGTGCAATGCATAATGTCGTCTTCTTGTTTTCTGGTTTGTTTGTTTGTTTTGTTGTCCAGGCGATATCTCAGCAATCCTTTGAGCTAGGAAGATGAAATTAGGTGACAAAAGTTCCAAGACAAATTAGGGGACAAAAAAAATATTTCCAAGAACTGTGCTATATAATATATATCCACATATAGCATGAGAGGTCATGGCTTGTGAAGGTGACAGTATCGTGGTGAAGAAGAGGCCGTCGATATGGCCACGTATGATGCCGAATGACGCTGTGTTCTATGGTAATCAATAAAGCGTCCACCTCCTAAACTGAAACTCAACGTCATCAAATTAGTGTACAAGGGTAATGTACAAGACAGATTTAATAGCACTACAATTTGCAGATGTTATTTTTTTTTTTTAACGATCTTTAAAAATATAATTTTATTAAACTTGAAATAAAATACTTGCACACGGTGCAGGGTATTGTGTTTCATGAACTCTCTAGTTGCCTCCGGCACCAAAGGTGGGCAGAGGTCAAGTTTTCACCCCTGTTAGTTTGTCTGTCTGTGAACAGGATATCTCAAAACGTTGTAGATGGATTTGGACGAAACTTGGACAATTTGGGTATGTGATAAGGAAGAATTGATTCAATTTTGGTGAAAATATGAATCTGGATTCAAGAATTTTTTTTTTGGGGGGGGGGGAGATTCTTCATTTCTGAGAGGAGGAGATTGGGACCTTAGTCTTGTGCAGAGCGTTGGTGCTGCCTAAGCAGTCTCCTTGGCAATTGGGCACAATCCTGGACGGGTCGCCACTCTGACACAGGATACCAGCAGCATGCTGGCACTCATTTTGCCGACCCCACATGGTATTAATTCAACAGCTGAGTGGGATTTGAACTCAGGACCCTGGGATCCAAAGCCTGCCACCTGTCATTAAGCCAACACCAGGCATACTTTTGAGAGATGGGGCAAAATGATGTCGCATATTAGTGAGGACGAGTAAGGACAAAACTTGGTGGATGAGTTGGGTAGATGACAAGAACAAGCAGATTACATTTTGGTTCAGGTCCGGATCTAGATCCGACCCAGTAGGAAACCAAACGTTACCTGTTCAGCCTGGCGGATGTGCGCGTGCTCGACTGAGTGCTGTTCTATTTATGTATGCAAACGCAGTTGAAGTTTTGACCGTCACACTCGATGATCTTCCTTTTGTCGATTTAAATAAATGGCCCAAACCAAAATCAAATCACATACTGATGGACAAATCTATCACCTCATTTACATGGCAATCCAATCTGAAAAGCTAAAATGGGGAAGTATGGTGGAGGTGACCCAGCAATGTGTTCATTTCAAGACATCAAACATTAAAAAAAACACAGCTCGTTGGTGTTACACAGACCAAGTATATAGGTTGGGGATCGGAGTTGTTCAAGTGCCATGGCTCAACAATTAGAAATGAGCCGAATAAGCTCAATAAGCTGCAGCACTTTGGAGAAATATATGAATTCAGAAAAAGTGAAAAAGGTTAACGAGAAGTCAAGATTAGAAAGTGTGCATCATAGATTAAACCGTAACTTTTCAAAACAAACATCATCTATGTAACGTCCATGTTGTATGTGGTGACATTTCACACTTTGTGTAAGAGGAGATATTAAACTTCTGAAACAACTTTAACCTTTAAATGAGAAAATGATTGTATTTTGGAACTACTCTTTCTCTATCGAGTGCAGCCTATGGCTGCTGGTTGCATCATTGGTTGGGACACGGCTATGCCACTGATGCAGTGTCCCCCTTACCAGTACAATGGTACTCATTTTGCCGACCTCGGAAGGATGACAGGCTGAGTCAACCTCCTGGTGCATTAATTCAGCGGCCCAACGGGGATTGAACTCAGGACCCTAGGATCCCAAGCCGCCACCCTAACCACTAAGCCAACACCAGGCTGTTTGGAACTACTAAGACTATGTTAAGCTTTCGATTCCCACAGAACGGTAAAAAGATAGCACATTCTTCTTTTCTTGGAGCTGTTAAGCCTGAGTTTGATTCCCAGCCTGACTATAAACTAGTGCTTCATAGGCAGAGCGTTACATCATACGGCGAACCTTCCATTGGATAATCAAATCGCTTATAGTCTCCAAGCATTCGGTAGATGTTAAAGATGGGTGTCTTGTTAAGTGAGAGAGTTATGGCCAATACTGTTACTAATTAAACGAGAAGGGCACTCGGTCGAGCACATACAGTACCGCTGCCACGTCATGCCTGATCCACGAGAACATATTGGGCCAAATAATTTTTTGAAATATCATGCTATATATCGTTTTGGCCCAATCTCTCAACGGTGAAGAATCAGTTTAAAAATTAAATTCTCCTCGCATCTGGATCTTCACCAAAGTCGAATTAATTTGTCCTTGTCACACATCCAACCTGTCCACAACTTTTGAGATATCGTGCTATATATCAGTTTGGCCCGATCTCTCAACGGTGAAGAATCAGTTTAAAAATTAAATTCTCCTCGCATCCGGATCTTCACCAAAGTCGAATTAATTTGTCCTTGTCACACATCCAACCTGTCCACAACTTTTGAGATATCGTGCTATATATCAGTTTGGCCCGATCTCTCAACGGTGAAGAATCACTTTTAAAATTCTAGTCGTCAGATCCGGATCTGGATCTTCCCCAAAATCTAATCAGTTCGTCTGTCGCACACCCAACTTCATCCAGATCCGTCCACAACGTTTTGAGATATCCTGCACACAGACAGACAGATGTGAAAACATAACCTCCTCCACCTTCGGTGGCGGAGGTAAAAATTATTGGGTAAACGATCTTCAGTCGAACGGCAGTGCTGGCCAACCAGTTTGTGAAAGACTGGGTCTAAAAAAAAACAAAAAAAACCTCCTTGGCCAAGTGCAGAAGGTGGGGGGACAGCAGTGCATTAAAGCTTTGAAATTACTGAAAACCACTGCACAAAATATCCCAAATTCAAATCCCCTGGAAGGAGAAGATAAATATGGCCCAAAAAATAAATCTAAAATGTATCGTTTCCACAACTTCTGAAATTGTTTTAAAGGCAGGTCCCCATAGCCATCTGCAGATACCAACAATCAGTCTATTGGTCCATCCTGTCAGCATAAGCTAGAACCTTCACACAAACAAACTAGAAAGGCACTCGGAAGAGAGCATACCTCCACCAGGCTGAACAGTTTACGTTTTGTATCCCACTGAGAGGTCGGATCTGAATCCGTACCTCAAAAATCTCATCAATTGCTCTTAACACAAACCCAACTCATCCACCATGTTTTGGCACAACTAGTCAACAACTTTTTGAGATATCGTTTGAGTTAGTATTGGACATTTATTCGTTTTTAGCCCCATCTTCCAATGGTGAAGAATCACTTGAAAAATTATTCTATCAGGATCCGGATTCGGATCTTCACCAAAATATTGTTGCGGTTATCGGAACCGCGTGCATACAACAGATAGGTGTCCTGAGACAGTTATCCCATTATTGTACGTGTAGATAGTCCCCTACCCTTTGTCTAGCGGGACAACCGGGAGTGCATTGTGAAGATTTAATAGTTAGGGTTGCTAAATCATTTTCCCCTTTCATTTAAACCCCACTCCTCTTCTCTTCTTCTTCTTTCTTTTCTTTTCTTTCCTGGGATAAATCAGTTACAAACACCTTTAAGAGCAAGGTGGGCGAGCTGCACCAACGTCCACCCGAAACCCGACATGTGCGGCGAGTCACGTACGCTTTAGCAGTAAGGTGGGCGGGCTGCACCAACGTCTACCCGAACCGACATGTGCGAGAGTCACGTATGCTTTAACAGTAAGGTTGGCGGGCTGCACCAACGTCTACCCGAAACCTGGCCAAAGCTGGCGGACCACGTGAGGGTCGGGGCCAATCAAAGCGCCGCATGACATCAAATTCGGCAAGATCCCCTCCCCCGAGCTTCGGGTTCTATAAAAGACGGAGAAGCTCCTCTGTCTTGTGTGTGCGATTCGGAGTGGTGTTTTCACACGATGTGTTCCTGCTTCTTGACTCGACGAACCACCTCCTGCTTCCAGTCTCCGCCTGCTACTCCACCCTCCGCCCTTCTCCACCCAAGCTCCTCCTTCAGAACACAGGCTCCACACGTGCGGCTTGGGCCAGAGACAACGCGACTACTGTCGGGTACCGCACCTCGGAGCATCCCCTCCCCCGAAACGCCCAGGTACGGAGAGCATAACCTCAATCCCCTCCCTTCCTGGTTGCAAAAGTCCCTTCCATTGGGGTTTCTTTTCTGTGTGTGTCTGAGTGTGCTGGCACCTGTCTGTTAAGTAAGTCTGTAGAAGTGCATTATTGTTGTAACTGTTATTAATCTCACGTCAAGTCTGCACTGTCTGCTTTCGTAAATTGCTTGTATTATTGTCGCACCACACCTCTCTCCTCTTTCCCTGCGTTACATACCAATAAATCTTTGTCGTACCACATACTTTTCCTCGCTTGCTCGTTAATAAATAATTATCATTAGGAATGTTCCCAGCTCGTTTTGTATTTTCTCCCACTGGTCCAGGATGGTTCGAATCCAAGTTTAGCCGGGTCTTTATTCCCAACAATCCGTTCCTTTTAGCCGGTACGTCCTTGGCAGTGTCGCTCGGCTGCATCCGATCCGGAGAGGTGATCCGATCCAGTTCGGACAAGGCGTACTCGAGCGCGCGTTTCGTTCCCCTGTAATCAAACCACGTGGTTAATTAGGTAACCTGATTCCATAGACGGGAGGACCCGAGGTCACGCCGTTGAGTTATTGGCGTCCACGGTCGGTTAAGCGACCCACCGCGGCACGGAATTATCCGTGAGCGACGGCCTACAATTCCGGGGAGTCTGGTGGGAATTGACTGACATAGCTCTTCTCCAACCTAGTGGTCTTCTCACCCAACCCCGCCGGCCCACGACAATATAATCATTTGGTCCTTGTCACACACCCAACCTCTCCACCAAATTTAATCTGAATCCGTCAACAACTTTTTGGAGATATCCTGCTCACAGACAAACAGACAGACGTAAAAACATAACATCCGTCCACCTCCGTTGGCCGAGTTCACAGACAAGGATATGGAAAAGCCAAATGGACAAAGATAGTTTCGCATGACATTTAAACCTTCACTTGTCGGATGTAAAACCCAATTTGGAAGTTAATCCTTCAACGGGATCCGGACGGAGTTCACGTGGAGTTTCAGATCCACAAACATTCCAGGCAGGTAAAACTTCCACCACCGACACCTTGCACAGGGGGACTCAGGACGTCACAAAAGATGGACCAGACAACAAAATAAATAAACAAATAAACACTTTTGGACAGCAAGTCGAGCGGAAACATCGTGCACGACGACTTGCACCGTTTGAAGCCAACAGGTGCGATGCAGGTAAAGATACATCAACACGACTTGGGGGGGGGGGGGGGGGGGGGGGGGGGGGGGGGGGGTGTGAATACAATCGAAACATCGGCCTAAAACTCAGAGGCACATAAGGAAACTTTATGAACTCTCGTTTGTACGTTGTTGGAAGAAAAACGCTTTGTATTTTCTTTTTTCCAATGAACAAAACAATACGAAGCGAATAATTCGATCGGAGTGGAGAGAAAATGACAATTCCAGGTAGAGGAGTAATTAAGGCCTTACCGTGGGCCTGTGGGAAGAAGAAACTTCCAGGGCCTGACACGACCCGAAGCGTGATATTCCGCTTTCCTCCGGCACCCAAGCTCGCCCTCGTCTAATGGCGATGCAGCGCAATTACCACAGACGCCGATACACGTAACCCAGAGTCAGCTCGGCCGTGCTAGGCCTCAGCGACGAGCTCCTCTCGACCGAGCGGCCATTTGGCGCGCATCACGTGACCTGAGCCAAACCACGTGCAGGCAGCGAGTTCCAACCGCGGCACATTTCACTTCGCTCCAATTTGCTTCATTCTTTCCTTCTACGAATTACTTGGGAATGACGTAAACGAGGATTATAAGTGGATTGCAGAATTCCAAAAAGGAGTTTGCTTGAATTAAAACTCGAGGTGAACGTAGAAGACGCTACTGCTGACTACGCCGCCATGACTGCCAGACACGGAATCTTAAATTGTTGAAATAATTACAACAAAAGAACGGATACTTCTCCCATTTCGAAAGCTCTTTTATTGATGGGATATCCATTGTTTTGTTCTAGCTGATTTATCTAGCTGATTTAAACATTAACCGGTTCGGCACAAAGAATAAAAACGCAAAGAAAGTTTATTATTCCCAGTCGCTGTATGACAACCTCGATATAAAAAAACAAGCCGAAACAGACGCAAAACATCCCGGTTAACGTGATTTAAATCATTATTAATGTCATCATTGAATATCACAACTTAATCCATCAAATCACGTGACTGGAGGTCACGTTGCGTTTAAACAAGCTCAAATGAGCTAAGATCCTCGTCCTCTTAATGATGACGTCATAAAAAAACGAATATGTCGTCATTGTGATGTATCAGGTTTGCGATGAATTATCTGTGCTAATGCCCGGCTTGATTCCCGCAACACAAAATTCAAACAGCTTGCCTAGTTTCGGAGATAATGGTATAGCCAATTTCATTAGCGGCGATATTATGACGTCAACTTTTTTTTCTAGGAAGAATTTCCAAAATCGGAGATGGTTCCTGCTGCGCGTGGGCTTTCTGCATATACATGGCAAGTTTCACGAAGATCTGATGGAAACTCTGGGTTGTGAAACAAAAAATGTCAAAAAATAGGAATGACGTCATAAAAATTGATATGACGTCATGGTGATGTATCATATGTGCGATAATTCATCTCTGCTAATGCCCTGTTCGATTCCCGCAAACAGAATTCAAAAAGCTTGTCTAGTTTCGGAGATAATTTTTTAGGCGATTTCCATTAGCGGAGATATTTTGACGTCATAACTTTATTTCTAGGAGGAATTTTCAAAATCGGAGATGGTTACTGTCTGCGCAGGGTATTTTTACATAGATATGCCAAGTTTCAGGAAGTTTTGATGAAAACTGGAGGCTGTGAAACAAAAAATCCAACAAGAAGAAGATGAAGAACAACAACGTCAGTAAGACTTAGAGATCCTCCACGAGGATCTAAAAACATTGAAGACCTGTTTGTCTGTTGTTGTTTTTTTTAATGTTTTTTTTACATTGCATGGTGTAGGCTCGTGCAAGAGCTAGAACACAGAACAAATCAGGACATAACATAAAAATGGAACAAGAAAAAGAGCAATCAGAGATTGCAGAACCTAACCAGGATTTGTTTTGTGTCGTGTATTTTGTGTGGTGTTTGTTTACTGGTGTGTTACGGAATTAATAACAGACCTAATTAGAACTGTCACTTTTATATACAACTACTGGCAGTGATGACCGGGTACCAAGACGTCCCACTGTGATGCAACCCCGCTTTGATCTGACACGTGACCCTGACCCATGACCAAATTGTTATTCAATTGAATTCAGAATTGCATTAAAATAAATTCAATTCAAATCAAATGGAAGACCAAATAGGTCCAGTCCTGCATTGGAGTTATCAGAAGGAACCCGAACAAGCAAAAAGCAAAGATGAAGTCATCAGTAAGAACCTTGATAGGATTCGGGTTTCAGCTGCTACTCCTCCACCCTCAAACCCATCCAGGCACAGCCAAGTGAGCCTCATTCAAACAAACAAAAAAATCAAAAATAACCCAGATCAAAAAAATTAAACAACTATGGCCGCCAGACCATGTGTCCCATCAGGTTGAATTTTAAAAGTATATTCCCCATCATGACTAGATCAGATCATAATTGTGAAGTTTCACGTGGATTGATGAAGCGTTTCAAGAGAAATTTTTTTTTTGTTAAGGTTTTCACTCAATCCAATATGGCTGCTGGATCATGTGACCTATCAATTATTCGTGATTACCCTGGTATCTCCAAGGCTTGGGGAACATTTGTGTGAAGTTTCCCCTCAATCTGCCCAGCCTTTCTAAAGAAGAAGATTTTTATAGGTTTCAGGGTAAATCCAATATGGCTGCCAAACCATGTGATATATGATGTCATGTGTGAACGTTTTGTTCCTCATGTTTAGGCGGTCATACGTGTGAAGTTTTGCCTCGATCTGTTCAGCCATTTCAGAGAAGAATTTTGAAGGTTTAAAAAAAACGACAAAAAAAACAATATGGCTGCCAAGCCACGTGACCAAAGATGTCGTCATTTTTTTTTCTGTGGACCAATTTATCCCTTGATGACCTCAAAATTTTTCATACTGATTGGATGTAGCGTTCTATGTATGCAATTATGACATCATAATGAAGGCACTTTTGACATCACAAAAAATTTGCACCTATTCACCATGAGGAGTACTTGCCACGTGACAAGTTTCAATTTTTCCATGGTACTGTTTCAGTTGAATTCAGTGACCTGAAATATAAATACTCTTCAAATATTAAGTCAATCGGATGAAAATTGAGGATTTTAGAAATATCACCTGTTGTTGACCTTTGGCCTATGTTGACCTCAAAAATAATTGGTAGTTAAATTAAATGACCAAATATGCAACTCTTCTTCAATTTTCAAGTCTATCAGATGAAAATTGACAATTTTAGAAATCCAGTCTATGTTGACCTTTTGGCCGATGCTGATCTCAAAAATAATTGGTGATTGAATTTGTGACCGGATATGCAAATACTGTTCCAATTTCTCATCAATCGGATGAAAATTGAGGATTTTAGAAATCCTACCTAAGTTGTTGACCTTTGGCCAATGTTGACCTTTTGGTCGAGGTTGACCTCAAAAGTAATTGGGTGGTTCAATTCAGTGACCTGAAGTGTAAATCAAATTTCTTTTGATGATGTTAGATTTCATCAATCGGATAAAAGATGACGATGTTAGAAGTTTCAAATTGCTAACATCGTAATGTTAGAAATTTCAGATGTTAGATTTCGTCAATCTTTTTGACGAAATCTAACAAAAATTTCGGATGTTAGATTTGTTAGATTTCATCAATCGGATGAAAGATGACGATGTTAGAAGTTTCAAATTGCTAACATCGTAATGTTAGAAATTTCAGATGTTAGATTTCGTCATCTTTTTGACGAAATCTAACAAAAATTTCGGATGTTAGATTTGTTAGATTCATCAATCGGATGAAGATGACGATGTTAGAAATTTGACCTCATGATGACCTTTGACTGGACCTCAAAAGCAATAGGCTTCTCAGTTGAGACTACCTCTACAACTTGGTAAAGTTTCATGATGGTTGGTTTAGAATTGTGACCTGCAGGCGATTCACAAACTGACAGACAAACAGACAAACAAGAAAAAGACGTCAAGTAGAGCATGAAACTTGCAAAATCTATAAAACAAATTTGACCTCAAAAATAATTGGTGGTTGAATTCACTGACTAAATATACAAATCCTCTTCAAATTTCAAGTCAATCGGATGAAAATTGACTATTTTAGAAATCCAGTCTATGTTGACCTTTTGGCCGATGTTGATCTCAAAAATAATTGGTGGTTGAATACAGTGACCTGATATGCAAATCCTCTTTAAATTTCAAGTCAATCAGATGAAAAATGAGGATTTTAGAAATATCACCGATGTTGTTGAAATTTGGCCGATGTTGACCTTTTCACCTCAAAAACAATAGGCTTCTTCCTTCTGACAAACTCTCCCATGTGGTGAAGTTTTGTGAACATCGGTTTAAAATTGTGACCTGTAGGCGATAAACAGAAAGACAAACAGACAGACAAGCCGGTAGTCGGCGATGGGTCGCCGAGCATATAGAGTGCCAAACACCTATGGTCGGTGCCTTACCACCCAGCTACAAATGGCCAGGCTGAGTCATTTATCAAAGGTTTAAAATGTGCCTTACATCAGGGCTAAAAGGTACGATCTGTGCAGAGTAGGGTCGATATGTTTTTGCATGCCTATCATAATTCGGTGCATCCTATGACACAGGAAATGCCTGCATTCTGCATGTATGGCCTACAGCTGCTGTCACGGCTGGATTTGCTTTGACCTTGCGCACCGGCAGTTGTTATGGTGACCACTGTTCGTTTGTTCATTCACGGTGGACCAATCAGTTTTCGTGCGAGACTAGTTCCACCGACAGAAATGGGTACCCGCTACTGTGATCCGAGTTTTTGGACCGGCTAATTACCTTGCTCGTACTTTGGCGGGTCTTCTCCGGAAATATCATGTGAATGAATTGTTGACTTGCGGATCTGATCACTCATACGCTGCCAATTCCGTTCCGCCGTTCGATGTGTCCTTATCCATCGACATGCCTGTGACCATGTTACTACCAGCTATCCCTCCATCTCTGGACCCAGATATTCAGTGTGGGGATAGTAGCATGGATGTTCCTCTGGTATCGGTTGCACCTGGTTTGGTGTCTGGTGAGGAGCCATCACCTGCTTCCAAGGTATCACCGTCACCGGTCATGTCTGCGGCTCATTGTCCACGTGTTTCTTCCAGACATGTTGTTCGACCTGCATATTTGGGTGATTATGTGACTTAAGGGGGGAGGAGTGTAGTATTATGTATGACTTAGTGAGGTCGCTGTTGACTCGGCCGAGTGAGGCCTGCTTTTGATGCAATAAATGGCGCTTGATATGCTCCGTCTGTCCTCATTTTTGTGCTAAAGCCACCACATCTTCTTTGTCTACTATCTTCCTATCCTTATGTCTTTCTTCTTCTTATATCGACCTCTACTTCCTTTCTTATCTGTTATCTTTTTTTATTGTTGTTCTTCTGTGTTCCTCCTTCTGTGTTCTTTCTGTCTTTTTAAAATTTCCTTTCTGCCTTTGTTCTCTCTTCTCTTTCTGCCTTCTTCAGCACCGAAGATTTCACATCATATTTTTTTATCACATGTTATCAGTGTTTGGCATTTAAATAAAAAAAATCCTTGTGGAGCTTCAGGATAGAAAATGTTGCATGTTTTTCCATGTGGTGCCAATATGAAAAGCTTTTTGCCATTGCCAACTCTGGAACAACCCACATAGAGTTGGCCATGAGAATAGTATGAGCTTTGCAGGTTGAGGCCAACAACATTGAGTGATTGTCTCTGTGACTTGTTGATGCTCATGACACAACTGAGGTGGACAGGGAACTGAAGCCTTCTAAATTGAAATGGTAAGTCAGAGGGGATGATTGGAATGCGTGGGATTGGAAAGCCTATCCTGCTGCATGGCCAGTCATGATTGTGGCTTCAATGACATGTGGCATAAGCTTCTTGACAGCCAAACGTTTTCCATTGCAGAGTGTTGGTGGGTCCAGATTTCTGAGAAGCATGATGGGTGCACCAATCTTGAGCTCCAGATTGTGAGGAGGCACGCCTGGTACTGCCAGAAAGTTAAGAAATTCTGTGAGGCAGTGGACTATTTCATTTGTGTCTGGTACAGTGTCAACTAGGTCAGGTCAGTAATGGTAGCATGCGCCGGAGCAGCGTGTCGCTGTGTCCACTTTCCGTCGGTACTCCAGGGCCCCCCTCTGGCTATCCCCCAGGCAGACGCCTGGCCCACCCCCATCTCATTGAGATGCCGATCAACCTGCTGCAACCACAAGGCACGTGGTCGGCCCGTTGGCTTCCTCCACTCACGAGGCTCCTTCGCTGAGAGAATCTGGTGAGCAGGATCAGCGTCAGGAAAACGAGCCACGTGTCCATACAGTTGCAGCTGACACTCACAGACTATGCAGGTAACAAATCTCGTTTGACTCTCTCAGCAACCACTCGTTGGACACAAAGTCAGACCAGCGAGAGCCAAGGATTCTCCGAAGACACCTGATACCACAGGAATTAAGTCTCTATCTCAGATCCCTGATCATAGTCAAAGTGTATCATCCGTAGAGCAAGACAGGAAGCACCAAGGACCTGAAGACTCAGACTTTCACCCTCCTGCACAGGCACCGACAGCGCCACACCCCATGAGCCAGTGAATCCATGACTCCCCAGGCCCGACCCAGACATCTATTGACCCCTGGATCACAGCCAGCAGAGACATAAATATCACTGTCAAGGTAAATTAATCTCTCCGTGACTTCAACATCTTCACCACAAACAGGTACAGACAAGATAGCAGCATCCATGATGTCATTAAAAGCCTGAATCTTAGTTTTGACCCAGGAAACCTGTAATCCCAGTGGCTCTGACTCCTCATTCAGCACTTTGAGGGCCCCACAAAGGATATCCAGAGTCTCCGCAAAGCTGACTGTATCATCCGTGAAATCAAGGTCAAAGATCTTGACATTCCCAAATGATGCACCACAGCTTGTTCTCTCTGACATCCTCCCCCAGAATCCAGTCCATTCAAGCGCTGAACAGTGTGGGGGCCAGTACACACACATGATGATCTCCAGTCTCAACAGGAAATAAGTCAGAGATGGTATCACTACATCTCACAGCACTCTCAGTACCAGACATCAGATTGTTCAGTTTTGGTGCCACCCCACGAAGACCAAGAATCCTTCAGAGGGCATCCCAATTTACTGAATCATATGCTTTACAAAGATCAACATAGGCTGTAAGCAGCCCTTGCCGAAACTCTCATCTGCGTTCAGTGAGGACCTGAAGGGCACGGACACAGTCAATCATTGACCTCTTTGGTGTAAGGCCTGATTGCTCTGGGCATTGGTGCTCAAGCAGATGGTGGCAAACCCTAGCAAGAATGATCTGAGCAAAGACCTTGCCTGGCACAACCTGCAACAGGTTGATCAGCATCTCAAGGAGATGGTGATGGGCCAGGCATCTGCCTGGGGGGATGGCCAGAGGGGGGCCCCTGGAGTACCTGCAGAAAGTGGATGCAGCGATACGCTGCTCCGGCGCATGCTCCCATACCTGACCTGACCTGACCTGAACCTCAGAGAGTGCTGCAATAACGATGTTCAAACGCTTGAGCACAGATGATAACAGAGACAGGTGATCATCCTCTTTTAGGGATAGGAAATTCCAGGCACCCACCTGAAGGGACCGCTGTCTGGTGGATGACACCTCAGCACTACCCCGACACACATGACCACAATCTGTCCCCGTGGTTTCCCTCCTATCATCAAAGAGTGTGGGTCCCAGAGGCTTTGCTCCAATCTCCTCATCCGGAGTGGGTTTTCAGATTTCTTTGCTTTTTTGTGTTTTCCGGAGTGAAGGGTTTTACAGTGGCAGGAGTGCAAACCCTGTCACCAACCTCCTAAAAAAACACAAGTAATCCAACTGCAGGAGGACATCCACAGACATAGTTGGGCTCCTCAAAAAAACAAGTAACCCAACTGCAGGAGGACATCCGTAGACACAGTTGGGCACTAGATATGGATGGCCGTTGGCTCACAAGGAGCTCCTCTGCCCTTTACAGTTTTTGTTTTCAATCCTGCTGGGTGTCCATATCATACACCCTCCTCACCAGGTAACCCGGTGTGGGAGATAGTTTAGTCACTGACAACCCAACCATGAAACAGGTTAGTACAGGTTTACATGGTACCTGTGGCAAGTCACAGATATAAACCTGACAAAAGTGTAAACCGACTTGTACATTTGTACAGTGCAGGGTAACTGTGAAAGAAGGCCTCTTGTTGTAGAATGTGCTGCATCATTTTGGTGCCAGGATGGCTCTTTGGCAAAGTCACTTGTGGTCATGGACGTTATGTGCAACATTTGGAAATACTGCATCTTATCGTTCTTGAAGTGTTGCCACTGTTTTCCCAATGTTATTCATCGCGATAATTCCATCTTGATTCTCAGATACCAAAGCTCCATTTCCAAGTTTGAGCAGGCTTATATCACCTGTAAAAGCACTTGCATGTTGGTCATTAGGTTGAGTCACTGAATGTTGTTCCAAAGGTATGAGGCCTTGAGGCAGGCCTGCAGTTCATCAGCTTTGATTCCATGTTGAATGACTGGCAGTGTCTGTCGAAAATCCCCAGCCAACTCCAGAGTCACTCCACCCATTCTTCCATCATTATGTCAAAGATATTGTAGGGTGCGATCAAGAGCCTCGAAGGCAGCCTTATGGGACATTGTACACTTATCCCAGATAATGAGCTGGCACTCCTGCAGGACATCTTCTTTGCCAGTGCCCCTGCCAATGTTGCAGGTTGATGCCTCCATACTTGCCAGATGGGGAGAGAGGACTGAAGACTGTGTGAGCTGTTCTTCCTCCTGTCAACAGTGTGGCAGCAATGCCTGATGATGCCACTGCAAGGGCAATCATGTTTCTCTGCTGGATTGCCAAAAGTAGATTGATGAGAAAAGTTTTGCCAATTACACTGGGAGCATCCAAAAGAAAGTGCCACCACTCCATTGAAAACTGCTGTGTAATCTTATGAAGGCTTCTCTTTGGTCTGGAACCAGGAACGATGGCTCATGCCCTTATGTATTCAGCAAGCTGTTCCATGTTGTAGTTGGTCTCTCTCAAAATTTCATTTGTGAGCCATTTTCATTGGGTCGTTGAGGGTCAGGAAGGCCAAAAGTTTTGAGGTCAGAGCTCACTCAAAGCCTTGATCTTGTCCTTCAATGATAATGAGAGCTTGATTGAAGATGGCATCACTGTAGTCCAGTTCCAGGTTAGGATCTTGCATTTGTCCATGATGCAAAATGTCCTCTGCCAGATTCTCCTTGTGGTTGTCCCATAGTTGTTGAGGATTTGACATGGCACATGTCTGCAACATGATGGCAAATAGATTTTCAGCATCCATGGTGATCAAGTTGCAATTGCCTCCTCCATGTGCTGTTCCAATGTGTATCATCCTGGAGAGTCCTCTGAGCTGGCAAGCCTGTTTGTAAGTTTCACAGATTGTGGCATCCACTGTTTGCAAGTCCTCAAATGATGTTGGACCTTTGACCTCATGCAGAAGCAGTCTCAGGTAAAAGCATTCAAAACTATTAGGATGGACAGTGTACACAGGGCGAGGTGCATCACTGGCTTTGATGTCTGGCTGGTCTGGTGCTGTTTCTGCTTTGGCTTTGCGGAGAGCCCACTTCTTGCTGCCAACATTCCATGTGTATCTGATGATACAACAGTGTCTTAGCGAATTCATCATCCTGACAAAGATTGAAGAAAGCAGTGAGAGTTGTATCTTGTGGGACTTGGGCGTGCTCACGTACATTCTCCTCAGTGAAGTACACTCTCTGGCCATTCTCAAGGTGCACACTGAGATGAACCACAGTGGGATGTTGCTCGTGAATTGGGAAGTTCAGGATCCTCCAGATGGCTTCATTGTTGCATGTGTCATGGCATCCTGAGTGTGATCATCCATGTAACGGGGACCACCTGTGAAACTGGAAGGCAAGATGACCAGTTGGCCAACATTGGCAGCATTTCCATCATTGGTCATGGCATCCCTAAGGTGAACATAGTTTTCGACTCAGAGTTTATTTTGGTGCTTTCAAATTAATCTCAGCCTTTCTGCTTCAATTTTGGCAAACATGTGCACAACAAATTGGTGGAAGAGATCTTTGCAACGCAATCGGGGGACATGGAGCATTGAGGGGGTGGGGTGGCGGTGGATGCTCTTCCTGATTCTATATTCCCAACTTTGACAAACGGAGATAAAGATCATGAAATTGGAGATTTGAGTGGTTGTTAAACACAGGGAGAGAAACTGCGTTGAAAGACACATATCATAGTAGAGAAGTAGAATGTGTGCATCACGTATGAAAGAGATGCAAGGGTTGAAATGCATTCTCCAAATTATATTATTATTATTATTATTATTTTATTATTATTATTATTTATAAAGGAGAAGCGTTTAAATTTAATGTAGATTCAGTTTGGAGAATAAAGGGAGTGATGGGGGTGCTGATGTAGAACCAGGAGTGGAAGGAAATTCAAATTTTAAAATGTACAAAAGAAGGTCAAACGTTTTTCTTGCTTAAATAACAATAGCTCCAGTAAGCAGCATCATTTGAGCAGATTGGTTGTGGAGGTCTGTTCCGCTTGCCAAGTGGCTTGCTTGATTCAAAGCACTCAAGCAAGCATCAACCGAACGGAGCACTCGACACCGCTTAACAACATGGTGGCTCCATGGAAACAATGCCATTGTGGTACTCGAGCAAATGCTCTCCGGGCCATCGTTTTCAGTGTTACTCGATCCTCTTGTGACAACTTCCCCCAAAGGAATACGTCGTGTTCGTAGCGGCTACAGAGAAAGTACTATATGAAGAGGACAATGAAGAGGAACTAGAATGGCACGACGTTTTGTGTCCCACTGATAGGCCGGATCTGTGTCGGAGTGGCGACCCGTCCAGGATTGTGTCCATGAGCCAAGGAGACTGTTCAGGCAGCACCGACGCTCTGCACAGATTATGGTCTCAATGGATGGGTGGATAGTTCTGATCTGGATTCGGACCTGAACCAAAATCGAATAGGCATGTTCTTGTCACCAAACCAACTCATCCACCTAGTTTTGTCATTATCCGTGCATAATTTCTTGAAATATTGTGCTATATATATATATATATATATATTTTTTTTTTTTGGCCCATCTTCCAATGGTGAAGAATCACTTGGAAAAAACAAAAAATTCTCATTTCCGGATCCGAATTCAGATTTTTACCAAAATCGAATCAATTCGTCCGAGTAACACACACACACACACCCAACTTGTCCACCAAGTTTCGTCCGAATCCGTCCAAAACCTTTTGAGATATCCTGATCACAGACAGACAGAGAAAAAGGCAGACAGGCAGACAGACAGATAGACAGACAAGCCGGTAGGCGACATGGGTGGTCGCTACATAATTGCATATTAGTCATACAGTTTTTGACGTATCGGGATGAAATTTTTTGACAAAGACGTTGATTATAGTGTGCATGAAAGCCTGGAAGCCGATTTTAGATTTTCGAAAAAATAACTTTTTTAGGATTTTTCAAAAATTTCAAAGTCCTGTTGCTATGAGCAATGGTGGCGTCCATAGCAACGGTGCTCAAAAGCATACAACTAGATCCTGGTATGAACCTACCTGTCAAGTTTCATCAAAATCGGTTGACTCCTCTGGCCTCCAGAGCTGTCCATTACATTCAAACAAACATACAACATACAAATAAACCAATGTCACCCCGTAGGGTGATCCGTATCTTGCCAAAAGGTGACCACGTGTGACTTCTTTAAGGTCACACTGAGGTGAACAGAGCTGCTATCCACCAGGAGCGACTCTTTGAGGAATATCTGCCTACGAAGAGATTCCAATGAGAATCGTTCTACGAGTAACCATGAAAAATATGTGTTTGCCTCATAACGTCACCAAATCACGTCATAATGTCTCAAGTTGATATATCTAGAAAGCACTCATGAGGTGTTCAATTTGAGGTACTACACGATATGGTTCCTAAAACTTGAAAATTTGACCTTGGGGTCAAATATTTTTGACCTTAGGCGTTAACCATGAAGGTCAAGGCCAATCGCCACCAAAATTAATCAGCTGAATGCCAGACCATGAACTATATTCCCATGAAGTTTGAAGACGATCCGATCAAAATTACTCCAAAATAAGCGTTTCGTCGACTCCCTGATTTGCGACAAAGTGACCTTGACCTTTGACCTTGACCTTCAAAATTTTATGTGCTGAAAGGGAGCTCTATAGGCCTCTGATATGCGAAGTTACAAAAATTTCCAATGAAAACTGTGCTCTGCAGAGTGATTTATACGTGATTACAGATTTAAAAAAAAAAACAACAACAAAAAAAACACATGAAGGTCAAGGCCAATCGCCACCAAAAATTAATCAGCTGAGCGCCAGACCATGAACTATATTCCATGAAGTTTGAAGACGATCCGATCAAAATTACTCAAAAAATGAGGGTTTTGTCGATTACCCTGATTTGCGAAAAAGTGACCTTGACCTTTGACCTTGACCTTCAAAATTTTTATGGCCTGAAGGGACCTCCATAGGCCTCTGATATGCGAAGTTACAAAATTTCCAATGAAAACTGTGGTCTGCAGAATTTTTTTTTCGTGATTACAGACAAACAAACAACAAAAAAAAATTAAAAAAAATAAAAAAAACATACAGACTGAATAACATATCTTGCAAAAACTTTCGTTTTGGCAAGATAACAAACCGGTAGGGCGTAGGCGGACATGGGTCGTCAATCAAGTCGAATTTAGTCGTTTTTCAGCCGTTACTAGCCAACAAAGCGTCCATAGCAACGGTTCTTTTCTCACACGTAACTAGGACATACATGAACCTACCATACCAGTTTCATGTATATCTGACTCATAGTCTCTGAGATATAACGAACTTCGTTTTTTTTATTGTTTTCGACCATTGTTCATTCAAAGTCTATCTTTCGGCAGTTTTCATAGGATCCGGCTGGAAATTTTTGACAATATGGCTGAATGTACTGCCCACAGTCGCTCGTGCCCGATTTTTGATTGTCGAAAAAATAATTTGTTATGATTTTTCAAAAATTTCAAAGTCCCGTTGCTAGGCAACGGTGGTGTCCATAGCAACGGTTCTCATTTGCACACAATTAGGTCATGGTATGAACCTACCAGCCAAGTTTCATCGAAATCGCCATCGTATTAACTGAAATCGCCATTTTAAATACTGATAATAAGGGTAGAAAAAACAAAATGTCAAAAAAAAATTTTTTGAGATTTTTTTTTTCGACTACATCGACTACCCAACATACAAACATACAAACATACAGACAGACGAAACAGAGAATAAGAGTAGTCTAGCGACCACCCAACAACGTCAGTCCAGCTTTGGTGTCGAGGTAACAAATGGGGAGTCAGAAGGGGGAGTCCCCCGCCAAGCATATCTAAGGACCCACCACCGTGCACTTTGTGGAGGGGTTTTGCATGTTTGTTCATTTTAAAGAATTTGCATGAAATATAGAAGTAGCAGTAAAAGTATGAAATGTTTCACTATCAGCCTCGATGACACCAGATTTGAAAAAATAGCCACCAATCATTTTGAATCCGACTACGGCCGCCATTTTGCTTACATAAGTGGGCGCGTTCCGTTAGCAAGCGGCTTACTTACCGCTTATCAAGCACCTCACTCTATTTTCTTGCTCCACTTTCCGAGCGGCTTGCCACTGTCTGGCAAAGCTGTTCATATGGAAAGGCCGGCTTGGAAAGCGATAGCGAGCCGCTTGCTGACGGAACGCATCTCCGGGTTGTGTTCCATTTACCAATGAGCTTGATACCGCTTGCCAAGCCGGCCGTTTCTTATAAATTGTATCGTTGGAGCGCTTGCTTGATTGCTTAAGTCACTTGGCGAGCACTTCACAAGCCACTTGCTAAGAGAACACACCCTGGTGGTGATGCACTCTCCACTTTTCCAATTTTACCTGAGTTCGGTCTTCCATGGACTATGAAGACCCAAAATGGCAAACATCTGAGATGACCGAAGGCACCGCACTGCATCTGAGTGCCCACCCTTCGTGTGGGGATTTAAAATCGACCATCCGGTCTGCATTGCGCTGAAAAACCTGACGGGTACCCTCCTGACCAACATTCTCTCTTCAGGTGTGGACTTGTGGTTATAATTAATTAATTAATTAATTAATTGTTGTGGATATTTATGCCAAAATTGAAGCAGAAAGGATGAGATTAATTTGAAATTAATTAATTAATTATAGCCCAGAAATTGGTCCAGTTGCAATTATTGCGTAATTGAGCATTTTAACATGATAATGAGATGGAAAAATTCAGTTCGAAGGTCATATCTCATCATCCTTGGGGGTATTTTTGGTTCGCGGTTGGTTTCCCTTGAAGCATTTTCACTGCTTAAATGACGTCGTGAAAAAGTATTGTGGATGAAACAAGAAATTTGTTTTGCAATTTCTCATCTCTGACAGTAGATGGCGATAGGGTATCACAATGTTTGTCTCAGTGTTTCTGATGTCACACGTGTGCTGGAATATCTCTCTCTCTCTCTCTCACTCTCTCCCTCTTCTCTCTTATCTCCTCTCTCTCTCTCTCTCTCTCTCTCTCTCTCTTCTCATCTCTCTCTCTCTCTCTCTCTCTCTCTCTCTCGTCTCTCTCTCTCTCTCTCTCTCTCTCTCTCTCTCTCTCTCTCTCTCTCTCTCTCTCTCTCTCTCTCTCTCTCTCTCTTTCTCTCTCTCTCTCTTCTCCTCTCTCTCTCTCTCTCTCTCCTCCTCTCTCTCTCTCTCCTCTCTCTCTCTCTCTCTCTCTCTCTCTCTCTCTCTCTCTCTCTCTCTTCTCTCTCTCTCTCTCTCTCTCCTCTCTCTCAGCTCTCTCTCTCCTCTCTCTAACGATGTTACGTCGGTCTTGGGCACCAGGCTTAATGTCTAGCCCGGAGGGGAGGCGAGTGCAATTTGTGTTGCTTAAATCACCGACCTACAAGCACAAGTACAAACAACAGCTTGTGGCTGGGTCGAGATTCAAACCCATAACTAGATAGCTCAATGGGCAAAACATGCACACTACTAAATCACAAAGTACTTCGTTCACTACTCCTAACAGAACCACCCCTTCGGATGACATTTAAGCAGGGTGTCCATCGGCTTGCATTGTTTGTCATTAAGTTGTCGTCGTAGTAGTAGGTGGATGTGGTATTGGACTCTTTAATTCTGGCTGGTTTGTATGCTTAAAACCACGACTTTGCAATTAAATTTGGAGTGAAAAATATACATTCCATCTTATTGACGTGTGTGTGTGTGTGTGTGTGTGTGCGTGTGTGTGTGTGTGTGTTTGTGTGTGTGTGTGTGTGTGTGTGTGTGTGTGTGTGTGTGTGTGTGTGTGGTGTGTGTCCGGCCCTTAAACTTTTTACCCACTTTGAGCTTTGTCATCAAATATTCAACAAAACTTATTATGAGGAACAAGAGACAGCAAATTAATAAGTTTGTTAAAATTACTTCTATTATTTATTGGAGTACCTCATGGACTGGCTATTTTTTTATATTATATTTATGTACCAGTAAGATCTGGAACCTATGTTTTTCTATTACCTATTTGTTTTTTTCTTGCATGTTTTTTATTATTATTTATTAGGGGTTACCCAGTCAACTGGACGGGTACCTATTGTTTTTTCTGTTTATTTATTATTATTTATTAGGGTACCCAGTCAAATGGACTGGGTAACCTATTGTTTTCTTCTGTTTATTTATTTATTATTTATTAGGTACCCAGTCAAATGGACTGGGTAACCTATTGTTTTTCTTCTGTTTTATTATTATTATTTATTAGCGTACCACAGTCAAATGGACTGGGTACCTATTGTTTTTCTTCTGTTTATTTATTATTATTTATTAGGGTACCAGTCAAATGGACTGGGTAACCTATTGTTTTCTTCTGTTTATTTATTATTAATTTATTAGGGTACCAGTCAAATGGACTGGGTACTATTGTTTTCTTCTGTTTATTTATTATTATGTTATTAGGGTACCCAGTTCAAAATGGACTGGGTAACCTATTGTTTTTTCTTCTGTTTATTTATTATATTTATTAGGGTACCCGTCAAATGGACTGGGTAACCTATTGTTTTTCTTCTGTTTATTTATTATTATTTATTAGGGTACCCAGTCAAATGTATGGGTACCTATTGTTTTTCTTCTGTTTATTATATTATTATTTATTAGGGTACCCAGTCAAATGGACTGGGTAACCTATTGTTTTTCTTCTGTTTATTTATTATTATTTATTAGGGTACCCAGTCAAATGGACTGGGTAACCTATTGTTTTTCTTCTGTTTATATTTATTATTATTTATTAGGGTACCCAGTCAAATGGACTGGGTACCTATTGTTTTTCTTCTTTTATTTATTTATTATTTATTAGGGTACCCAGTCAAATGGACTGGGTACCTATTGTTTTTCTTCTGTTTATTTATTATTATTTATTAGGGTACCCAGTCAAATGGACTGGGTAACCTATTGTTTTTCTTCTGTTTATTTATTATTATTTTTAGGTACCCAAGTCAAATGGACTGGGTAAACCTTTGTTATTCTTCTGTTTATTTATTATTATTATTTAGGTACCCAGTCAAATGGACTGGGTAACCTATTGTTATTCTTCTGTTTATTTATTATATATATTAAGGGTACCCAGTCAAATTGGACTGGGTACCTATTGTTATTCTTCTGTTTTTATTATTATATATTAGGGTTACCCATCAAATGGATTGGGTAACTCCTATTGTTTTTCTTGTTTATTTTCTTATTCATTATTCTTTTTCTGCCGGCAATTTTCGGGTTCTTTCGCTTAAAAAATCATTTTCTCAGGAACGGTAAGTTCGATCGACATGAAATTTTCACCAAAGTATGTATCTTTTTTGATGGCATACTTACTTTATAATTGTGACGTCATAGGTCACGTGGTAGGGCGCCATCTTGAAAAAACGATAAACTTTGGACCTCTGTATCTCTGAAACAGTGCAATGGAAAAATATTTCGCTTCATTCATTGTAATGACCTCCCCATGGGGAAGACGGGTGATGTTTCCTGACATCATCAGTGAAGCGGTATCCCGGTGAAAATTCGTCAAGTACAACTCTGCATGGGGAAAATCTGAATTTTCTTGAGCGTCATCGACACAACAATTAACCGTAGAAAAAAAAATTGTGACGTCATCGGTGACTTGGTTCGGCAGCCATCTTGTTTTGAATTTTTTTTTTTAAATCTTTTCCAGAACGGCTGGACAGATTGAGGCGAAACTTTACACACACATTCCC
>CM068962.1:80523205-80535374 GCA_035128595.1 Eptatretus atami | reverse complement strand
TTTGATATACGACGCATCGTTTGGCAGCCATATTGGATTGAAGAAAAAATATTAATCAATGTTTACTCTGGAACTACTGCATCAATAAATGTGAGTCTTCAAAGTTATGATGGAACTTTCCCACGGCCTCTCGACCAATGAGAGGTGACGGTACGTCTGCCAGAAACACCGGACCTTTTCCCAGAACCCCGGACCAATGGGAGGTGAAACGTCTCAGACGGCGAACTTTCCCACAGCCTCTCGACCATGAGAGGCGGAGACGTCTCAGATGGCGATCCTTCCCACGACACCCAGCCCGCAGGAGAAATGCAATATAAGGAACGCCAGGGCCTTGAAACAGCATCAGGGTGGGGCGATCGGGTTTGAGTTGCCGGAGATTGATTCGTCTGTCTGGTGCTTGGCAGCGATCGGGTTCATGGTGCCAGAGATCGACTCGTCTGGTCTGTCGGCTTGGCAGCGATCGGGTTCGTGGAGCCGGAGATCGACTCGTCTGGTCTGGTCGGCTTGGCAGTGCTCAGGTCGTCTCTCGTCTCGTCCACCTGGCGTCCGATGCTTTTCCTCCGTCCCTGGTGCTTGGAGTGGCATCGTTCTGCGGGTTCGAGTCCCGCCGAGCCAGATCGCGAAGACCACATGAGGTGGACAGGTCCAAGCGCAGGCTCTGGTCTCTAGCTCACCTGTCCTCGAGCTGGAGGCTTTCAATAAAGACCATTGGGGTTCATTTGTGTGTGTGTTGTGTGTTGTCTGTCTGTGGGCCCGTCTTAAGTAGGAACTGTTAAGTGCTTTTTGACTTGTACATACTGCATGTCCATAGTCGGATAACTCTGCTCTTTGTGTATTCCTCCCCCCCCCCCCCATTATAAATAAATCACTTGTTAATTGTTTCAGCTCGTTTTTGTGTTTCTATCATTGGTTTGCCACGTTGCGAACGGGAACTATGAGGCTTCATTGTTGCCATAATCGTGCAATTGGCCCGGCAGGATTCTAGTACTCTCCATTGGGGTACGGCTCGGACCTGCTCGATCGCACAGATCCTGCGAGGGTGAATTTCCCTGGTAGTTTGGATGACGTGGTATTTAGGTAAATTTAAATTGGCAATCGACCCGATCCCACGTGGCTGACCTATTGGCGATCTTCGATCGATAATGGACCCGTCGGCTCCGGAGTTATCCGGGTGACACCTATAAATTCCGGGTGTTCGGTGGAGCCGACTCTACTGCTCCCTCTAGCGGTCGTGCTCGCCACCGATACTCGGCCCCACAACAATATGGCATGGTATCTCAAAATGTTATGGACTGGTTTTGACAAAACTTGGTGGATTTGTTGGTTCGGTGACAAGAACAAGCTGATTAGAATTTAGTTGAGGTACGGATGGAGATTCGGCCCATCATTGACGTACAAAACGTAAACTGTTCAGCCTGGTGGAGGTATGCGCTCAAAAGAGTGCCGTTCTAGCTGTGGCTGTTTTTCACGCCACAACAGATGTAAGTGTATTCATGAAATCCTGTGGACTGGCAAGATAACATAGAGGTATGCACACATACCTTTGAGTTGTCTAGTTTGACCTTGAATGCACACCCACCTACATAATAAAACTGGGCATGCAGGGCAATGTATCAATATGCGTGTCGTTCCTCTGATGGATGTTATGGTGGGTGTCTGATCTGCTAGCATTAGTTGGTGGATGATTATGATCACATGATTTATTTTGCGAAGACTCAGTGAGTCATCACCTGCACCTTTAACAACTTACAAATGCCCGTGCCTTGAATCATCTATCCTGCATCGGAGTGGCGACCCGTCCCCCCCCCCCCCCCCCCCCCCCCCCCACCGATTGAGATTGCAACCTCTTGCCAAGAACGTACTTCTGCAAAACTGATGCTCTTATACTTTGTTGTCGAAATCCTTTATTCGTCATCATTGAAAGACCACGGCATCTTATCAAACATTAAAAGCATTATATTACAGCAGCATTTACATAGTGTTTCATGTTTGTTTTAGCTCATAGCAAACAACTTACAAAAAAAGGTCTGAATTACACAACGTCCAGTGCGTCATTAGAGTTTATCAAACACCTATTTTTAAATATGCAGATACAAAGACGTGCGCTTTAGCAATCCATTTCAAAATTCCACTTTAAAAAGAAGAATGGTGCTGCGTTAAGGCAAAGTAGATGCATCCATTTCTTGTACGAAACTTAATAAAACATTCATTTTCTGTAAGAAACAAAACATTCACTTCCTGTATGAAACTATTGAGTGTTCTAAGAACAAAGTTGTCTCCGTTCTAATGATGAAAATTTCTTTGGCACAATAGTAGCACTTAGGTCCAGGAGAAGAAGACCCTTTTGTGCTCAAAATAAGAATATGTTTCAGAAGGTTTCAGCAGCAAGCGCCATTTTGTTTTCCAAGTAAACAGCGTCAAGGCTAATAGCATGTCGTTGATTTGACGCTCTTGTATTTACATTATTGCGAATGAAATAAAACGGCCAAAGAGAGCATTAATGTGAGAGAGCTTCTCCGAATTCCATACAGGTTTGTGTGTCCGTATGAAAACGCGGCACAAGATGCAGAATTCTGCTACTGGATGCAGCAGCTGTTCTTGTGTCTGTTGATGTCTCGGAACCTCAGTTTCATTTTCGGTCGGTACTTTTCCAGGTAAAGCAACTGCCTGGTGTTGATGGCACCACGTCGTTTCCTGGAGGAAGAATAAGAAACAAAAGTTTTAATAATTAAATGCAAGTTCCCTTCCAAGAAATTTGAATGCAGGAGGAGGCCACAAAGCCCATCAAGCCTGCACAATGTTTGCCAACCTATGGTTGATTGTCCATGCTCTATCCTTTTTAAATGTGCCCTGCAGAGTGTGGATAAAGAAAAAGCGAAGTCATAAAAGATAATGTTTCTGGTATCCAGAGTGCTCTGGAAAGTGACATCACTTCCTCAAAGCTCAGCGGCTGTTTGCGTGACAGTCAAATGTGGTGTTGTCACATGTATCTGTTTGCATGTGGTCGTTATTTGTGTCGCAGCTCCTCCATGAGCCTTAGAGGTTGTAAAAAAACAAAATTACCCCCGTGTGGGGGTGACGGTCATCTCTATAATACACCAAGTTCTCAATGTTCAGTTATGACCGAAGACTACTGCGCAGTTCTACTGCGCAGCTCGACTGCGCAGTTTGGTTAAAGATGACTCGGCATTTTGGCGCGCGCGCACGAAATTATATTTTGAAAATAAATGCCGACGTTTACATTTCGGGTTTTGAAACTTTTGCACCTTCGGCGGAAAATGTATAAATATACAAGGTCAGCTGCTATGCAATGACACCATTCACTAACTTTTACCATGCCCAGTAGAGAATATATAGCCTCCTGAAGGTAGGGCAGTTTTTGCAAACTTTGAAGTCACGTGACGCGAAAACGAAAGCGAAATTCGAAAATCTGTCCCGACCAAATTTAGATATTGTCCCATACATTCATATGCCACAATCAAATTCAAGATCGCTGAGAAATGTAGGAGATCGATTTTGAAAATCGTCATTTTCGCATTTTTTGCCAACTTTGAAGTCACGTGACATGAAAACGAAAGCGAATATCGAAAATCCGGCCTGACCAAATTTAGATATTGTTCCATAGATTCATATGCTACAATCAAATTCAAGATCGCTTGAGAAATGGCGGAGGAGATAGAATTTGAAAATTGTCATTTTCGCAACTTCAAAGGCCTCGTGACCTTGACCTTGACCTTCGGTGACCTTGAAAGTCATACCATCGTGTACGTCTCATCGACCTCTATCAGGATCACTAATGACCAGATCTCCCGCTTCAACTTCATTGTGAACGGACGGACGGACGGACGGATGGACGGATCGAAGGACATCGCACCCATATTATAAGGTCATGCTCGAAGAGATGACCTAAAAAAAGGAGCACCTACCATTTTAAAAATCTTTGTATGAATTCGGTTTTGGGGTTTCATGGTTGGTGCTAACCGAGCTCCCAGACTCAGAGTGCATACTCTAACCATCATGCCACCGAGTCTGTTTCTCACAATTTCTCACACTCACCCACAATTATTTTAGCATAGTCTTCCTTTTAAAGCAGTTTGCTGTAATTTTTGATCTATTACAAAGCATCCAAACTACAGAAGCAGTTTCTTGGCAAGGGTTATACTGGTGGTTTGCCATTGCCTTTCCAGCAGTAGTTAGGGCAGGAATTTGGAATTTGGCCACGGTGTGGGTGATGACTCGCCTACTCTTCACGGAGGACACCTTCAGCTCTTTATAACATCTAACAACCATTGCTGGTAAAATGGGACGCCCGTTTCACATCCATCCTATGGATGTCACACACATTGATGAATCACCCTGCCTGTGAAACACCGGGATGACAGTTCATAGTCGGGCCGAGATTAAAAAATCCAGGCTGGACAGCTTAGAAGCGAGTGTGCATACTTCTACAGCATCCTCCCAGCCCTTACTGTAATGGTCACTGCTTGTTATATGGCAAACATTCCACAGACACAATGGGGGAAAGAAATGTACATATTCCTTTAAAAATTGGCACCAATTATCATTTTGTTGGAACACGATGCATGTCTCCATTAAAAATGAGTCAATAAAGTGCCTGTCTTACTCTCGGATGTACTCCACTGCATCTTCATACTTCATGCCGCTTTCTATGAGTGCTAAGGCTACTAGGACTGGAGCTCTGCAAACACAAGCACATTCAAACATATTTTATTAAGAAAAGATGGTGGCACAGATTGTACTTACCTCTGAGGTATCTAGTCTGGGTCCCCTATATAGAATAGGATTTTCCGAAAAACTGCTACACTGGTGCTCTGCATGTAAGGCGTTGCAATATAGTGTGCATTGTTATTTTGGAGAGGTGATAATCCAGCTGTCACGTTTGTTTTTAACCTGCTTGTGGATGTTAAAAACTACACAGTATCTTTAATAAAGTGTAGACTGTAGACCATTGCATGCTGATGCCCTGACCATGAGTCAAAATTATTGCATCCTAAACAGAAGCATGACTCGTCCCTGACTGTTGCAGTCTTCCTATTCCATTAGCTTATGGTGGGGAATGCTGAGAGTGGTTTGGCAGATGGAAACTGCAAGGTTACGTTGAAGTTGGGCACCATCCGTCCGGAAAACTCTTCACTCGTGACATTTTCAATGGAACACGGATATGATTATCACCAAAGTTACAGAAGTATTTTGGAGTGTGGGAGTCACTTATGCTGTCTCCACAAGGAAGTCTTGCTGAGAGTTCACCACGAGCTCTCTAGTGGGGTTGGAGTGTCCAATTAAAGGATGTGCTAAGATGGATGCTGTGATACTATGAGACAAAAGGTGTATCCTCTGGGAACAGAAAATGCATCCAGGTTCATTGCCCTCATAAAGAACGCAATCACGTTTATGTTTCAGCATCATTTACTTTATGTTCATTTGTGGGGCTTATCTGAAACATCTGCTTGCAGTTGCTTTACAAGTAGAATTGCATCATGAGGAGCAACGCTGTTGGTATACGTGTTCGCAGGTCCAGCACTGCTCAGGTGTGTAATAGTAAGTAACGACACCATCAAGACAAGACTTAAAACTAGAGAAGAGTGTTACTGTCTTTGCTGCCCTTATTTTTATGCCTCTGCTGACGAAGTTGCCGGAGGCATTATGTTTTTATCTTGCCAAAACGAAGTTTTTGCAAGATATGTTAGTCAGTCTGTATGTTTTTTTGTTTGTTTTTGTCTGTAATCACGAAAAAAAATTCTGCAGACCACAGTTTTCATTGAAATTTTTGTAACTTCGCATATCAGAGGCCTATGGAGGTCCCTTTCGGCCATAAAATTTTGAAGGTCAAGGTCAAAGGTCAAGGTCACTGTCGCAAATCAGGGGAATCGACAAAACCCTTATTTTTTGAGTAATTTTGATCGGATCGTCTTCAACTTCATGGGAATATAGTTCATGTCTGGCGCTCAGCTGATTATTTTTGGTGGCGATTGGCCTTGACCTTCATGTGTTTTTTTTTGTTGTTGTTTTTTTTTTTTATCTGTAATCACGTATAAATCACTCTGCAGAGCACAGTTATCATTGAAATTTTTGTGACTCGCATATCAGAGGCCTATGGAGGTCCCTTTCAGCGCATAAAATTTTGAAGTCAGGTCAAGGTCAAAGGTCACTTTGTCGCAAATCAGGGGAGTCGACGAAACCTTTATTTTTGAGTAATTTTGATCGGATCGTCTTCAAACTTCATGGGAATATAGTTCATGGTCTGGCATTCAGCTGATTAATTTTGGTGGCGATTGGCCTTGACCTTCATGGTTACGCCTAAGGTCAAACATAGTTGACCCCAAGGTCAAATTTTCAGTTTTAGGAACCATATCGTGTAGTACCGTCAAATTGAACACCTCGATGAGTGCTTTCTAGATATATCAAGCTTGAGACATTATGACGTGATTTGGTGACGTTTTGAGGCAAACGCATATTTTTTCATGGTTACTCTGTAGAACGATTCTCATCGAATCTCTCGTAGGCAGATATTCCTCAAGGAGTCGCTCCTGGTGGATAGCAGCTTGTTCACCTCAGTGTGACCTTATAATAAGTCAACGTGGTACCTTTTGGCAAGATACGGATCAACCCTACGGGTGACATTGGTTTATTGGGTTGTCCGTCCGGCTATCCGTCCATCTGTCCGTGATAGGTTTTCGTTTCCAATATTACTTAAGAATGGCTGAAGGGATCAAAGTCAAACTTGATACAAGTATGTATAATGATGCAGAGATAAACTGATTACATTATGGGGTCAAGAGGTCAAGGTTCAGAGTTACTGTCAGGTAAAAAGTCTGTTACCGTGCGAACTTGTGATGGGATTTTGACCAAACTTGGTATAAGTATATATTATGGTGCAAAGATGAACTGATTAGATTTTGGCATTAAGAGGTCAAAGGTCAGAGGTCATGTCAGGTAAAAATGTGGTACTTGAGAACAGCTGAAAGGATTTACATCAAACTTGATACAAGTATGTATAATGATGTAATAACATGGGTGGAGGTATATTGATTAACGTCGTGACGTCAAAGAGTGCTGTTCTAGTTTTCGTATAGAGCAAAAGGCTGCATAGTAGCATCATTGGCCGAGGGTGCGGCTGTCCTGCTGATGCAAAGCTCTCTTATAGGTTAGGGCAGAAATTTGTAATTTGTTTAGGGTGATGGCAAGAGCTCGTCTACTCTTCACAAAGGACACCGTTGGATCTTTGACGTCCACCAACTAATGCTGGCAGATGGGATTCCCGTTGAATGTCCATCCGAGGGACAGCACAAACATTGATGAGACACCCTGACTGTGAAAAACCAGGATTACAGTTTATAGCTTGGTTGGGATTCAAACCGATGCTGGACAGCTTAGAAGTAAGTGTGCATACCTCTAGGCCATCCTGCCAGCCCTTTGTTGCTCCCAATGGATGACTTAAAATTCGAAGCAAATTTTAGATGCCCTTCATCTATCTATAATTCCAGCAATCTGTGTGTGTGTGTGTGTGTGTGTGTGTGTGTGTGTGTGTGTGTGTGGTGTGTGTGTTGTGGTGTGTGTGTGTGTGTGTGTCGTGTGTACTGCTGTTTCTCGACAACCACTGGTCCGATCTAATTGATACTTGTCAGGTATATTGCTGGG
This sequence comes from Eptatretus atami, assembly GCA_035128595.1. Lineage (NCBI taxonomy): Eukaryota > Metazoa > Chordata > Myxini > Myxiniformes > Myxinidae > Eptatretus > Eptatretus atami. The sequence goes on along the minus strand of CM068962.1, from coordinate 80,527,715 downwards.
GACCTGAATATGTGCCTTTCAAGGTTTGATATTAATCGGACAAGTGGTTCCCAAGTTATGGCCATTTATTTACCAAACCAATGACAGGACATGTTGCTGCGTAGGCATGGCCGATGGGGAAAGGGCGTCTTAGTTACCAATGACAGGACACGTTGCTTGGCGTTTTGCACCACAGTATCTATCTTCTATTCTATCTATAATTCCAGCAATCTCTGTTTGTTTGCCTTTTCAAGTTTGAAATTAATTGGACAAGTGGTTCCCAAGTTATGGCCAGTTAGAGCGCGTTCCCTTCGGTTACAACGTACGGACTTCCAGATAGTGATGACTTACTGTATTCTAATAATTTCTCGATTTCTTATGCGCATTTATAGATAAACACAATGCCCCAATCCAATCGTCGTTTACGAGAGCGAAGGAACGGCCTGTGTGGTTGTTTGAAGGGTTTTTTTTTGCACGTACGGCCACGCACGTACGGGCACACGCGAGCGAAGGAACGGCCTGTGTGGTTGTTGTTTCTGGCACGCGGTTTGAAGTTTTTTTTTGCACGTACGCCACGCACGTATGGCCACGCACGTATGGGCACGCGAGAGCGAAGGAACGGCCTGTGTGGTTGTTGTTTCTTGGCACGTGGTTTGAAAGTTTTTTTTTTAATTTTTCTAATTTTTTTGCACGTACGGCCACGCACGTATGGCCATGCGCGTATGGGCACGCAAGAGCGAAGAAACGGCCTGTGTGGTTGTTGTTTCTAGCATGTGGTTTGAAAGTTTTTTTTTGCACGTACGGGCACGCGAGAGCGAAGGAACAGCCTGTGGTTGTTGTTTCTGGCACGCGGTTTGAAATTTTTTTATTTTTATTTTGCACGTACGGCCACGCACGTATGGCCGACGTACGGGACCGCGAGAGCGAAGGAACGGCCGTGTTGGTTGTTGTTTCTGGCACGCGGTTTGAAAGTTTTAAAAAAATTTTTTTGCACGTACGGCCACGCACGTTCGGGCACGTGAGAGCGAAGGAACGGCCTGTGTGGTTGTTGTTTCTGGCACGCGGTTTGAAAGTTTATTTATTTATTTTTTGCATGTATGGCCACGCACGTATGGCCACGCACATTATGGCATGACTAGTTTTGTAAATGCCACAAACACACAACCAGACAAACGAAAGTATTTTGAACGACTCAAGGGAAAAGATGACCCTTTAAGCATTGAAAAAAGGCACAACATTGTACGAGAATAGCCGCAATCCCTTCATGACTCTGAACTGAAGTTCACTGCCAGGTAAGAATTTCTTAAATGATGTCAAGTTGAATCGCAGCGTTATCCATGGCTTTCATAGCAATCTGACATGCCGCCAACTCTTGCCGACATCCATGCACTCACAGGTCAGATCTCACAATCAGCTCATAGTTCCGCCAGAGGCCATTGAAACAAGATTTAATGCTATTGGCCTCCCCTCATTTCTCTTTGGAAATAAAATTAAAAAATATAATATAGCGTTTTGTTGTATGCACTTGGAGACATTTGTCAAGAGGAAAAGGTGTCAATAACTTCTTCACATTGTCTTCACAAATCAAACACTCTTGTCCACTTTTATTTGATAAAGTTCATTGTTTCAGAAACCAGACGCCCATAGTGAAGTTTTTTCTATTATCAGTTGGCCTGCCCTTTATGCCGTGAAGACAGCCGATGGCATTTGGTGCCTGCAATGGGATTTGCAACGGTCATGGTTGTGACATTCTGGCCGATGAATTACAACTCAGACTTTGCCAAGGTTGAAGCAGCAACAGGGTCCAAACTATTATGATGTATTCCAAGAGAGCTCAAAAATGGAATGTGGAAATCCATCCCATCCATTGGAACCATACTCTGTACAGAGCGTTGGTGCTGCCTGAGCAGTCTCCTTGGCTATTGGGCACAATCCTGGACGGATCGCCACTCCGACACATGATACCAGCAAGCTGGCACTCATTTTGCCGACCTCAGAAGGATTACAGGCCGAGTCAACCCCACCTGGTATTAATTCAACAGCTGAGTGGGATTTGAACTCAGGATCCTCAGACCCCAAGCCCACCACCCTAACCATTAAGCCAACACCAGGCAATGTGGAGATGTATCTTTGAAATATTGAACAAAGTTGAAATACAAATGTTGGTTCTACTTATGTTGTTTCATTTTGACATTTTAATTTATCGCGATGTACCTAATGATCATTTGGGATAACATTAACTGCATTTATCAGTCATAAAAATGTTTGAAAAAACAGCATATCTGATAGATGATCAAATGATACTGGGTAGATATATTGACAAGAACTGTATTACCTCCCAAGACCAGCGATGCAGTGTACAGCTACGCAGCATCCGGGATCTTCACGAAACTTGGTCTTGAGGAGTGCGAGCCAGTTCTCCACCACGTTTCCAGGCGGTGGTGCCCCGTCGGCAAACTGCCAATCCTGTACCATGTTATGAGAAATTCAGAAAGGGAGGAGAAGCAAGGCTCGTTCAAGTTATGGACATGACTGCCTTCCAAGTGGCTTTTAGGGAGCGGTTTTACAAGACTTAACCTGCCATTTTGAGATGCACACGATGATTTATTAAAGTTGGAATGTTGCTTTCTTTCAAAGCAGAACTTCAAAAGTAAAGGATGTGGCAGTAAGATTGTATGTTATTTATCTTTTAAACTGTCCACCAAATATGAAAAAATGACTTTCTCTACCACCAAAAGCTTTCTTTATATCTTTCTCTCCACCATCATCTGCTCTGAAGCAATGTTTTGACCTTTTGCAGCTTGTTTTTGTGACAAAATTTTTTAATATTTCTTTGAAACCTAGTTTAAAATTATTTTGACCTATCCCCTTGCTATGAACACTATCTTTAGATTCCTGTACCTCCGCTGTGCATCATCAGCAAAGTAAATCTGTGCACAAACGTAACTAGACCAGATATCACCAAACTAATAAAAGATAGAATGAAGAACTCGTCTTGCCAGCGAAGGTTGTAGTATCAGCTTGCGTCGGTGGATGGGTAAGGAATCAACAGAACGTTCATTGAAGCATGCTAATCACCCTGGGAAACAAAGAGAAGCTGACATTTCGGCCATTAACCCTTCCTCAGAGCAAAAGAGATTAACACCTAAAATGTCAGCTTCTACTTGCTGTCTACAGTGATTAGTATACACCAATCAATGTCCTATTCATTCCATCCAATAGGAGATAGGATTGGCGTCGATATTTAAATTGTCTCCTTGCAGCCATTTTGCGACCGTGCTTCGAAAGTTTGGAAAGCAAGAACTCAGTTTTTTTTTTCCACCAAATCTTGAACTGGCCAGATCGTGGCAAAACTACTAATTCTGGGATAGGGTGAATATTTGCAACACGAAAGGCTTCGTATTCATTTCAATGAAAGGTACAATGCAATTGTTTTAAGGAAATATATGATGAGTTGGAATTGAGAACCACACAATGAGTTTCCTGCTGAAGCAGCTGAGATGTTAAGACAGGTCACAAATGCTGTGGGTAAAATAAGTAAATAAATCAAATTAACCCCCATCGTGGATGGCCACTACGTGAAAAATTAATCAGCATCCGCTTTTGGTGCTAAATGGCATTGGGGCATGGCTAAATTAAATCCCAATACTCGTACCCTCGGTTTGAGAGATCATCAACTCCTTATTAAATGTTGCGGCAGACAGAGGTAGGCATTAATTTTCACCTGTGCACACTATGAAGGAAGAGGGGTATCGTAGCTTCTTTCTAGCCTGATGAGGAAGATAAATCAAAATATGGTGGTTCAAAGACTCACAAGAGTCCTCTATTCCTCCATATACCCAAAGTATTCTTTCAGTATCTCATAAGTATATGTTATGCAGGAACACACCAATATCTTCAATTTCTCTTTTGGGGTTAGTGTCAATCACTGTGAATGTACACTTCACGCAACAGAGAATTATACAGCATTGCTTCATTTCAAAGGAGATTAAAATCACAACTTGAAAACATGAATGCCTGCATGAGTTTGGGCCTGGTGGAACACTGCGCAGTCGTGATGTATATGATGGGCATTTGTGCATACAGTACACAGACGTCGTTCACACTTAAAATAAATTCGAATCACGCAAATTGACTTTCACAACTATCACTCACTCCCCAAAGGAGTGGCGAGGTGGGGATCATGTTACACCAATTATTATTGTTAATATTATTATTGTTAATATTATTATTTTCAATGTTGTTACTTATAATAATGGGAATATTATTATTATACAATTATAAATGAATAGGAAACAAACATTTTCCCACATATACATATTATTATTGTACTATTATCGTTATTGTTGTTATTACCCTCACCAAATGAGAGGGCATTGCATTGGGGTCCATTTGTTTGTTTGTTTGTCCGCACAAAACTTTCGTGTTTTTCTCCGCAACCACTTGTCCGATTGAGAGGAAATTTTCAGCATTAGTGTGATGACTCATGTAGAATCTACACTAATAAATGTCAGTGTGTGTGTGTGTGTGT
>CM068962.1:80503464-80520554 GCA_035128595.1 Eptatretus atami | reverse complement strand
GACGAAGTAGCTTCAACCTTTGACGAATGACTTTTAGTCCCCCTGGCAAGTTTGGTCAAGATAGGATAAGTAACGACCAAACGCAACGGGCACAGACACCAAATTGCATATGTTAGTATAGGATGATGATGGTGAATGGTGGTACGAGTACATCATGGGCTGACTAAGAGATTATAGTTCATGCGTAGTGTAGGCTACTCTGGGTTCGCTTTCCAGCTTGACCATGAACAGGAATCCTGATTCCTGTTGCTTCGTAGGCACGGTGTTGCATCGGAGGACACCATCGTTAATGTGGAAGTGAAGCTGCCAACCCCATCTCTTTAGCATCAGAGGACGTTAAAGATCCGACAGAAGAAGACATTGTGTGTTTGTACCCTGGACAAATTCGAAATTCCTGCTTTCATCATTTATCTACACGGGCATTGCGTCAGCAGCAAAGCCGCTCCTCCGGGGATGGTGCAACCAGCAGGCAGGCGCTGCAAACGCAAGAGGTAGATCCTCATCAAATCGAGTTTTGTAAAAATTCCGCATTCCTCACTATTTGAAAGTGTCCTGAGCAAATTTAAACAGTAAGAATGTTGTCTAAATGACCTCAATCCCTCTCTCACCTTCCTCTGATTCTGCATTCGTAATATGTAGATGGCTCTTTATGCTTAGGTTATAAAATTGTGTTCGTTTTGCACAGAAATGTTTTCACATTAGCATGTTCACGATTTGGATTGTAAATTATTTTTTTTAAACCCACCGAGGCCAAGCATGTCTTGGCATGTCATTAAAACCCAGCATATAATTCTCAGATGTTTGATGAAAATCCAGCTGGCTCATTAGTGACCTTAATAAGAAGAGATGAATCCTTCTGCCCTGCCTGGTCTCCACAACCTGGGATATGCATCAAAATGCTGCCTATGAAAAGGAAATATACATCACACATCCCCCAGCTGATTCAAAAAGTAAATCAAATCTATGACGAAAGCATATACTGTAGCAGAGAACCAATAATGTTCATGACATGTGGGTGTCAAAATCTCTGAGCCCTCCCAACGGCAATGGTGTGTCCACCAACTGTGGTGTGAATGCATGAGAGTGCTGGGAAACAGCGGCAGACTGGCAGGTGCTCATTTCTGTTTCTGCTTGCCCACTCGTGACACTGCCTGTGGTGTATTGATGACTGTATAACAGGCGTTCAGCAACACACTGCAGGGGGTGTCATGAGCCGACCTGCAGAAACTAGCACGAAGCCGGAGTTACATAAGGCTCAGGAAGGTGGTAAGGGAGCCATCTACATGAATACATAAGCGAAAAGGTGGGGGGGGGGGGTGGGGGAGTGGAGTGTGGGAGGGTTAAGGGGAAATTGAAGTGAAATAAATCAAGGGTGGAGGATTAGGATAAGGGAAGAATGTAAGCTTTAGGGCGAGGGGGGGGGAGGTTGTTTTTGGAGCATGAGGTGGGAAGTAAAGTTAAGGAGGTTTGGGAAAATAAAAGGATAGAAGGAGAGAGTAGCAAAAGAACAATCGAGGAAATTTAACTGGGGAGTAGGTCGAAAATGTCAACATTTTTGAATACACAATATATAGATGGCTACCAGGCTAGAAAGAAGTAACTGCCATTACATTCTGATCATCGTCAATTCCCTGAAATCCTCAGAGTATGCTGTGCGGAGCAATCACTCTGGAAATCACTGGGACCAAAACAAATGCTCTAGCCATCTCGAAGCCACAAGCATTTGAAGTGGACCGTTACTCGAAGCATACTTAAAACATTCATGAGATAAAGATGAGGCAGTCAGTCAAGGTAAAGTTTTGTGTTTACACTTGAAAATATATAGTATATACAGTATGTCCAAACAAACTCGTGAAGTGTTGAAGGAAGTTAAAATGGACAATGTGTTATCCTTTTCCGGAACATTTTTTAGTTATTTACAAGATCGAGGCCCATGTAAGAATGAGGTAACAGAGTGGTTGGACTGACAGTGGGACAGCGAGGAAACGATTGGTCACAATAAGTAAGGGAATGAATGAGCATGAAAAAGGGGAAGGGAGGAGGGGAGGAAGCACAGGAACAGAAGAGGGTTGGGTTATGTTGGAATGCTCAGGGTAAAAACAAAACCGATTGTGGGTAGTGATATCGAGGGATGGTATGAGATGGTAGTGCATCGCCTGCTTAAAGTCCTGGCGGGAAGAGTGGGATAACACAGCCTCTGGAAGGCTGTTCCACATTCGGGAGAAGGGATGACCAAAGGAATCGAGGTGTGTAGTCAGCTTGGATTATTTTCTGTTGAACCAGGCAGGGATTACTGCAAGAATCATGAGGGTATTACTGGAAGAACCAGGAGGGGATTACTAGAAGAACCGGGATGGTTTTACAGGAAGACCTATAATGGCACTTGGTAGAGCACATACCTCCACCAGGCTGAACAGTTTAAGTTTTGTTTCCCACTGATAGGCTGAATCTGGATCTGGATCTTCACCAAAATGTAATCGGCTTGTTCTTGTCAGCAAACCAACTTATCCATCAACTTTTGTCAAAATCCTTCCACAACTTTTTGAAATATTTTGCTATACATCGTTTTTGGGCCTATTTCACAATGGTGAAGAATTACTTACAAAATACAACAAAATTCTCGTATCCAGATTCGGATCTTCAACAAAATCGAATCAATTCGTCCTTGTCACACACTCAACCATTCCACAAAGTTTTGTTCGAATCTCCATAACGTTTTGAGATATCTTGCTCACAGACAGAAAAACAAACAAACAGATAAACAGACACAGACATACAGACAGGGGTGAAAACACAACCTCTGTCCATCTTCGATGGTGAAGATAACCAGGAGGGGATTACTGGAAGAACCAGGAAGGGATTACTGAAAGAACTAGGAGTAGAGTGGATTACTGGAAGAACTGGGAGGGAATTTCTGGAAGAACCAGGAAGGGATTACTGAAAGAACTAGGAGTGGATTACTGAAAGAACTGGGAGGGGATTTCTGGAAGAACCAGGAAGGGATTACTGAAAGAACGAGGAGGGGATTACTGGAAGAAGGTGTACGTCCTGGCAGAGCTGATGAGAACCGTAGGACAGAGAGCTGGACTGGAGGACACATGATTATAAAGCAGTGAGCTTACCAAACTGTGTGATGTGAGAACAACAGGCCCTGTTCTTCAGTGTCATCGCCGGAGATGTCAATAATGTGAGAAATGCCAATAATGTGGGAAATGCCAATAATGTCCACAGAATTCAGAATTTGAGGAGTTTTCAGGTTTTCATTTTGGAAGAAAGAGGATGATAACTCTCAGACAGAGCAAGCATTCATGCGTTTGAATGAGGAGACCTTCAGGTATTGAATGCATTTGAGCTGGTAATCATTCAACTTTCAGGATATTGCTCAGAATGCTGCGGATGTCCTATATGCTGTGTAGAAAGAGAGGGCTTCTTTCAGACTGTCAGGAGTTTTGAGAGCTGAACAGAAATGAATCTGTCTGCAAATTTTCGGACAAATTCATAATACAATATGAGTTCCCTTACAAAGAATTTTGATGCAGGAGGAGGCTATTAGGCCTATCAAAGCCTTCACTATTATTATCAATCCACAGTCTCTATCCTTTTCAAACGCTGAGCATCAAGCAACAGAGCAGCAGTACCATTTTAAAAGTCTTTGGTATGACTCGGTGGGAGGTCAAACCGTAGACATTCTGACGAGTACACCACCGAGTCTGGTTAATGCCTGGTGTTGGCTTAATGGTGAGGGTGGTGGTCTTGGGATCCGAGGATCCTGAGTAGAAATCCCCCTCAGCTGTTGAGTTAATACCAGGTGGGGTTGACTCTGCCTGTCATCCTTCCGAGGTCGGCAAAATGAGTGCCAGCATGCTGGTATCCTGTGTTGGAGTGGCGACCTGTCCAGGATTGTGTCCAATTGCCAAGGAGACTGCTTAGGCAGTACCAACACTCTGCACAGAGTATGGTCCCAATGGATGGATGGATGGATGGAATCTGGTTAGTTCGGATGACCGAAAACATGTAAGAATATATTCTGGTGGAATTTGATATCTGAAGGCGAAATGCGATAATTTTTGTGACAGTGGTAATCACATGATTGACCAACACGTCAACTAGTTTACGACCTGCCACCTGACCCACATTCTTTTTCACGTGAACCATAAAATCTTAAAACGGATCTCAACATTTTTGGGGAATCAATATGGATCGAGTCATACTACAGATCACGGGCATGAACATGCCATTCATAAAAATTAGTGAAAACAAACACACTTCTCGGATTCTGAGTGAGACAGGATGTCCATGTGATGAAGGGCAAAGTTTGTGCAAAGAATGTTGATTGAGGAAAATAATAAGAAACGAATGAGTGGCTTTCTCAAACTTTGTTGCACAAGGCCCTGAAGCAATGCAAAATGTGTTGAGTCGTTCCAGTTGATGGGTGATGTTGCAGAGCATTCTTTTTGCGACCTGCTCAGTGTAAAGGTGCAAATTTGGCAGAATTATCTATTATTATTACTTTTTTTTAAATTGCAAAACAACAAAACAAACACAGTGCTCGTCATTTCATTAACAAAGCAATGGCTATCACGATGAGCGAATTCCTCGGGATGAAACGCCAAATCAATGCCACTGCATTCTTAAAACCCTTTACAGTACCTGAGGCTAAAGGTCAGAAAACGTATTGTTTAACCTCGTACGCAGTCAATGAAAAGTTTGTTTCGTTTGAATGGTGATCAGCTAATCTGGTTCATCTGAGCAATAATTATTTGTGTTTCGGAGTTTTGGCAGATAAAGCTGCCCTTAGAATCAGAGAACTTCACTTTTACCTTTTTTTTTTCTCGGCAGCGTTCTCAGGTTCACATGGAGGAGCTTCAAGTACCGATTTCACTTGTGATCGAGGACATTAGGAGACATCGGTGTGGATTTGCTGGTACAACAAGTATTAATGCTGATGCTTGTATAATGCAAGATCGATTAAGTGAGCAATACTATTCATCTACATATTATGTCAACAACAAGAACGACAACAACAAAAAAAAGGTGAAATTATCTTCCTTTATATTTTCATTATCCATATCCTCCATCCCCTTTCAATCCACTTCCTCATTTCTCCCCATTATTCTGCAACTTTCACTCTCTTTTCTCTCCTACTTGCCAACTTTCCTTAAATATCTCAATAGTTTTTGCCATTGAACTCTCAGTTTCACCCCACCCTCCTCACCAATCCCTTAAGAAGTCATTTGTAAGTTGCCCTGAAGAAGAGATGAAGTAATGTCAAGATCCAGGAGTTTGCACAAAGTTTGCACAAAATAATAAAAATATAAAAATGTCGGAACATAAATGAGATATAAAATATTAACCCCTCTCAAACAAAAATAAAATCCCAATCACATAAAGAACAAGTTTCATCCGAATCCGTCCATAACTTTTTGAGAAATCGTGCTATATATTGTTTTTGGCACTATCTCTCAATTGTGAGGATTCGATAAAAAAATTTTTCAAGTATCCAGATCTAGATCTTCACCAAAATCGAATCATTTCGTCCTTGTCACACACTCTACATGTCCACCAAGTTTCGTCCGAATCCGTCCATAACTTTTTGAGATATTGTGCTACATATCGTTTTTGGCCCTATCTCTCAATGGTGAAGAATCACTTTGAAAACTCTAATATCCTGATGCGGATCTTCACCAACATCTAATCAGTTCATTCATTCTTCTCACTTGTCTATCAAGTTTTGTCAGAATCTATCCAACACTTTTTGAGATATCCTGCTCACAGATAGACATACGGGTGAAAACATAATCTCCATCCACCTTCGGTGGTGCAGGTAACAAAATGAGAAACGTAAAGTTCTCCAGGGCTTGGGTGTGAGAAAGTAAACTGCTGTGTGTGTGAAAGATTCCTGCTGTAAGGACGGTAAGGAAAAAATGTTGAGGACGACAGAAATTGAAAATTCTTAAAGCCGAGTAGAATAAAAGAGGAATGACAGCAGGTGGGGTTGTGGGCAAAACAATTTTCCATGACTGAAAGCATGACAGACGTGCAGACAGGCTCAGTTACTGCATCCAGAGCTCGGTACACTCTGTGCAGAGGGTTTAAAGTGGAATTATATAGATATATCGAGACGTATTGACTGTTGGGGAGAGAAGGGTACATGGATATTGGCAGGATTGATTGGTGGCTTGAGTATGGTTCGGTGTTTTTATATCTGTGTAGTGATTATGATGTCTGTGTGAGGGTTTCATTAAAAGGTGAATGTGCGGTTTGTTTGTACTGTACATAACTCACCTTAAATCCTCCTTCACCGCTCTCCTCTCCCCCAATAATAACTTGAAAAACATCCTTGTGTTGTCCCTGCACTTGCCCCACTTTTCTAATCCCAACCTCAGTGTAATTAAGTAACTAAACTGCTAAATTTAATTAATGGGGTGTGAATAAAGCACAGGCAAGGTGGGTCAAATGGCCCCCTCACCTGATCAAGTTCTTTGCAATTTCCTTGCATAAACCAAAGTGAATCCGACTCCATAAAGCCACATTTTCGAGAATCCTCTCAACACTTCTACTGGATGTCAGTTTCTCTGAACCCGAATCACTTTGTGCATTTCATGTGTGACTCACTATAGACATGTGCAAGCAGGTGGGCAGACACTGAGCAATAATTCACATCCTGATTCACTCGCTCGTCTTTGGACCCGATTCAAAGGGCGATATAATCACAAATAATGTGAATCAAAATGTTTCGGTGAAAGCCATCGATTGAAAAATAAAAGAAAATTACACAAATGAACCGGTTGAATCGGGTCAAGGTGAGCGAACACTGCTGACATTCCAAAAGTACTGTACATGACTATGTTTATCATTCTTATTATATATTCAACAAGTATGACAACACCACCCGATGAACTCCTGATGGATCGCAAATGCAACAGTCATGTATCGCGAGGTCAAAATTGAGACAATGTTACTCAGAGATTTCTAACAAGGTCACATGAGGAAGCCTTGCATGTTAGAAAATCTACAAATTTACATAATCCATTCTACTTTACTTACATCTTACCGAGCATTTAAATTTTCATTCCATGCAATCAATTGAGATATACTCTATATATATATATATATATATATATATATATATATATATATATATATATATATATATATATATATATATATATATGTAGGATAGCCTCCAGGTATGCACACTTTCCACGAAGGCCTAAGCAGTCTAGCATGGGTTTGAATCTGACCCAGCAATACATTATCACTCCGATGCTTCAAACGCAAGCTGATGTACATCAGTCGTCCCTCGGATGGACATTAAACTGGGTGTATCGTATGCCAACATTAGTGAGTGGACGTCAAAGATCCCACGGTGCCCTTCGTGAAGAGAAGGCGAGTTATCTCCAGCACCCTGAGCAAATGACAAAGTCCTGCCAGAAGTGCGGGTAGCAAGTGTTCTGGTGTCCTTTGGGGTTCCTTCACACCGGGTTACACACCTTGCTATCTCACAGTGTGGTCGCTTTCTGGGCAGCATCTTCCGCACGCCAAACAAATGGACAGGGTAGTTTTCATCTTACGTGTGAACGGCCTTCTTCGGATAAAAGGGGCAAACAACACATCTACCTAACATCACTTTCAATTATTTAACTTGCATCATACTTAACTTGCACGCATCATTCAGCCTGATTCGTTGGTCGGGTCTAATAGGGTCAGCAAGCTATTGCCAAAAATAATGTGGAATCTTTGCATGCCGAATGATTGCAGATAGACAGCTGGGTTGATCTCCTTTAAAAGGGTAGTGCCTTTTGTCGGGAAATTGCGCCACAACAGCTTTTATATCTTTGTTCAACTCCACTCTGCCAAGAATCAAAGCCAGAGAGCCGAAAGGCATGCACACTCTCAAAGAACCTTTTTCTTTCATTAGGACATAACAAAACGTCACAAAACGGTAGACAGACACCTAGATATTGTGTTGTTCTCAGCAAGGATAATTTTCCTTGACAAGTACCAATTTGACCAAGCCACAAATCACAATGTTCTTCTATACTTGAGGTGAGCGCTGTTTGTTAGCAGCTGATAAAGGAGCCGTCTTGATGTTTGATCAGACGGGTTTCTTTCATTACTCGGAACCAACCGGTTCTCCAGGCATCATCAACTCGACGTTATGATCTGTGACATATATTCACGCTTCTGCCTTTTAGACCTGCGAGAGCAGTTGAAATGTTCTCAGACTCTTGGTGGAACAATGTTTGAACATTGCAATTATGTGGCAAGGACATCATTGAAGGTGGAAATGAAAACATTCCCAATGCTCGAACAGAACACACTCCTCATGTGTCTGCAGGCACATGCTGTGAGATGTGTTCTCGGCCTTCTCACCACAAGTAATGACATCAGGGACAAGCTTTAGAGAAAGTTTGTCTTTTATAAATGGACAAAATCAACTGGTTTTCAAAGTAAGGTTATTACAGAGAAGTCTTTTTTTTGGGGGGGGGGGGGGGGGTGTTACATTACTTAAAAACTTATTTATGTATGTAAGAGGGTTGGAAAGATAGCCTGCATGTTTGCTCATCATCGTTGAGCTGTCTATCTTGGGTCGAGATAATCGACCCAGCTATGAACTGTCACCCTGGTGTTTCTCCTGCACGGCCAGAGCATCAATGCGTGTGCCCATCCACCGGAAGGATGTTAAGATGGAGGACACGTCTGCTGGTACTGGTCGTCAGGGGACGTTAAATATCCAACAGTGCTTTTCGGGAAGAATAGATGAGTTATCGCCAGCACATTGAACAAATTACAAATTCCTGCCCTGACTGACTGCTGGGGAGGCAAAGAGAAGCCATTCAGCACAACCCTTCCTCAGGAACTGCAGTAACAGCTCAGACGCTCTGTTAAGAGTCTGGTCTTCTTATTTCATATGTAGCACAAGGCTGCAGGGTAGCATCATTATCTGAGGGTGTGGCTGTTCCACTGATGCAATGCCCCCATTGCTGGTTAGGGCAGGAAGTTGTAATTTGACCATGCTGCTGGCGATAGCTCACCTAATCTTCGCAAAGGATACAGTGTGATCTTTAACATCTTCCAACTAATGCAAGCATACGTGACGCCAATTTAACATCTACTGAGGGACAAAATTTCATCCAGATCCGTCCACAACTTTTTGAGATATCCTGCACACAAACAAACAAACAGACGAACAAACAAACAGACAGAAAGGGGTGAAAACATAACCTCCTTCACCTTCGGTGACGGAGGTAATTTGCATGTTGGGGCATACGTAGGTGTACGTACGGACGGATGGACAACCCAAAAACATAATGCCATGGCAACTTCGGCAGCGAAGGCATAAAAATAGAACGAGAGTTTCAATAAATTAAAGAAACTAGAAGAACATGCTCCCTATGGGAGCAGCCAGGGGGTTATTTTATTTTCCTTATTCAAACGTGTAATTCAAAATACCTCTCACCAGGTAATTCAAAACACCTCACTGCACTGGAAAATGTTGGGACAGGAAAACGTGGGGACAGTAAAGGGTGGGGACTTGTAATACCCTCTCCCACCAGGAGCGGCGCTACATGATACACATATACAGAGAGAATTTGCGTCCCTCCCCCCCCCCCCCCCCCCCCCCCAAGACCACCGGCAAAGACCCCTGTACACGAATTGGGGTCATGCTGATCCTATGTAGCAAGTTTGGATGTAATCAATCCAGAAAGGTATGAGGAGTCGCGTGACAAAGAAACAAACAAACACAAATACACAAACAAACACCGTTCCGTGAATTATCTTAAGGATTTTATGAATGGTCATTCTTCATGCAAATATCAATCTTTTGTTCGTTAACACATTCTACGAGAATCCCATTATTAATTTACAATTGGTCACTGGCTTTGACACCAATACAAATTTTTATTACGGACCATACAGGCATCAAAAAGCTACATATATCGAACAAATAGTTACAAACAGAGCACCTCGCTGCCATTGGAGCATTTAAATTGCATCAGATTTGGCAATAAATGTGATTTGTTGTTTCCAGCTCACCGGATCGATGACAGAAGACGCCATTTGCATTTTGCCCCCTCTATCTCAACCCTGTTTAGAAACCCGGGCAGGCACGGGCAACTTGCTAGTATGCATAATATTGTAAGAATTGCGATTTGCTTTCCATGTTGATATTCAAGCTGCAAAAGCAGACTTAATTGCACAATTGTTGTATTTATGTAGCTTGCTTTAGATGTTTTGAAGGTATAAAGTTTATCAATGTGTGAATGCTAATCTAAACTTTACAAGCTACACTGACAATAAGGTGGTGACCAGAGAAAATATAAATTTATTCAATATGGTCACAACCAAAACCAGATATCAGATCAAAAAGTCTATACAGTGCCATCGTGTTTTTCGTGTGTTAAGATTATGATTAATTAATTTGATATTTTTGAATCAAGGATATGTTCTTGTCATTCAGTTTCTCCATGTACCATTTCGGTGAATAGCATGATGCTATCCGTTGAAATGTATGTGGTACATGGCCAAGGTAGTTCCAAGTGTCCTGTTCTTGCGTGATTCCCCATTAACTCACATAATCAAATGAAACAACCACTTTGGTGCAATGCCAACAGGGAGAACTGCATTGACGGTGTTAGGCCCACTGTCCTTTCTGCCATGTCGACATTAAAGATCCCATTGTATCTTTCACAGAAAGTAACTCCTTCAGCAGGTACCCTGGATAAATTCCTGGGCAAAAAATCACTGGCCTTGACAAATTCCTGGCCAAGAGTTTCCTGGCCTGAACAAATCCTTGGCCAAAAGCTTCCTGGCCTTAACAAATGCTTGGCCAAAAGATTCCTGGCCGAATTCCAAACTGTCTGTGAGAGTAGAGCTAAGGAGTGACCACATGGTCATATTGGAACACTTCCTGGTCTCTAATTGCCATGCTGACCACAGGATGAACAATGAATGGTGAACCTGTAGCAGGGGACCAGATAAGAAAGATAGATTGATAAATTAGGTCACAACTTCCTTTACGTTGTGGACATGGTAAATTATTAGCTATCGCTGAAGGTCATTTGAGAAGTATTGCCTTTTGCCTTACCAGTGGCCCCTCTCCCTTGAGAACTTAGTGTACCAACTCAGAGGTCATATCTCATCGTCGCACATGTGTCATCGTGCTGTCTGGGTAATGCCGATATTGGTAGTAATGGTCGCAATGATTAATACCCTATATATATAACTTCCGTAACTGTCAACATCGCAGGTGACAGGTCAGGACATAAATTTGGAATGTGGCCAGGGTGCCAGCTGGCAAAAAATGGCCTAATCTAGCTAAAGACACTGGGGGATCTTGAACAGACACCACCAAACAAAGTAGTTGGGTCCTATGCTTCACATCCACTCTGTAGTATGACTGCACTCATTGATAACATATGAAGCATGAGGGTGGCAGTTTATAGGCCGGTCGAGAATCAAAGACAGACGAGACAGCTCAAAAGGTGAGTGCGCTACTTCTGTGCTGTCCTACCAGGCCTGGCAAAACTATTCCTGTTGTTCCATTTTCACTATTCCTGATAATTGATAATTACTACCTGTATATGCTGCACTCTTGTGGCTCTAAAGTGAGGAATAAAGCATTACATAAATGAATTGTGATAGAAAGAGGGGGTTTTGCACGGCAAGAGATGAAACCTCAAAAAAGCTAATGATGTAAATCGACACTTCCAGACTTATGTCTTGATGGCAGCTGCATGTCTCTGGAGCATGTGCTGTTTGCAACAGCAATCTTGCGGTGCGTCACAGCGCAAATAGTGCTGGTTATGGTTGGGGTGCCATTTAGCAGAAAGTGATTAAAATGCAGTGAAGCAAAATGCCGGATGCACGTACGCAACCTTGCAGACATAATCAAACACACTTCGTCGCTCAACATGGAGAGACTGAAAAACACTCGGTTATGCCAAGTGGTCTCCGTTACATTTATAAAGCACTACCTTGGTCACGGCATATCATGGACTCAGTAGATGAATGCGCTTTTTCTCCGTGCCACCTCACTGTCATTATTGGAAACCAAATTTCAGGATTAGAGATTAAAATTCAAAACTCTGCGATAGACAAGATCCGACAGTAAAAGACGTTTCCATTTTGCTGCTGAGAGTGATGGAGTGAACAGAACACACTTGTGAGTCTTGTATTAAATATCTGGACATGAAGTGCAGTCTGGTATAACTTGAAACATGTTTTGGCTTCTCTCAGGTTTCAGGGATCAATCATATCATGGGTTTCAAAGTTTGAGGTTCAAGTCTATTCATATACCACCTAAAAAAAACTCCTCCCTAAGTAATGAAGCATAATGCATATCGTGTGGCATATACATAATATATTTACAAAACTGTTGGAATATTGACCCCCACACCCGAACAACCCTCTTTACTCATGCATCACTTCTGGTTCTGGGTCTTCGCATGTTGAATGTTGGGTTCGTGCAGTTCCTCCTCCTCTTTCCAGTTCTATCAAAGCTAAGTTTTCCGGACCAGATCCGTCATGTCTTTTTGTTTTCATCTTTGTGTTGACGATTTTCGTCCTTGTGATGCTGTTTGTGTTTTCATCCCATTTACCAGGTTAAGCTGTACCTTGTTGTGGTGTGTTGTCGAATTTGTGTCCCTGTGATTGTCTGGCCTACTCGCCCAGGCATCAGCAAGTCTGAAAGCAAATTCTGTCTCCGCTATGACAATGTTTGGCTCGTTCTGCTTTCTTTCTCCCAAATATTATCCTTTGAGCTTCCACTTTCTCAACTTTTTCCTACCCCCATCCCCTTGCTTGGAGAAAAACAAACAAAAAAAACTCAAAAAAAAAGAAAATCACAAACTGATTACATCCACCACCGAAGGTGGGCAGAGGTTATGTTTTGACCCCTGTCTGTCTGTTTCTTTGTGAACAGGATATTTAAAAAAGTTGTGGACAGATCCGGACGAAATTTGGTGGATATATTGGGTATATGACAAGGACAAATCAGTTCGATTTTGGTGAAGATCTGAATCCGGATCCGGATCCGAGAATTTTTCATTTGTTAAGTGATTCTTCACCACAGAGAGATGGGGCCAAAAACGAAATATAGCATTATATCTCAAAAGGTTGTGGATGGATCATGAACCTGGTGGATGAGTGGCTATATAATAAGAACAAGCCGATTTGATTTTGGTTCAGTTTAGCAGATCCGGCCTATCAGTGGGAGACCAAATGTAAACTGTTCAGCCTGGCGGAGGTATGTGATCCACAGAGTGCCATTCTAGTTCTGTCTATACTTCCTTCTCTCGTTCATTCTTTATCCCTTCCTTTTCTAAATATTTCCAAATTTCTCTGTCATGAATAACCTCAGTTGTTCATATTCATCACAACTGATTCCTCTTATTCCGCTTCTTCTTCTTCCTATTCTATTCACAAAGCTTATTTCCCAAACTTGTCTTACTCCAAAACGCTTGGTCCATCAACCCTTCATTACTTTCTTCCGTGCTTTCAACAACTATTCAATTCACCCCTCCCATTATGTCTGTCTCCATATATCATTAACTGTGTCAAACCCCTCCACTTCAGTATCCTTCTCCACATCTCCTACATGCTCGTTTCCTCACAACCCCACCCCTTCTCTGTGTCCCCCTCTTTCAAATCCCTCCACTTCATGTCAAATCTTTCTGCATCCCCCTCAAAGTTTCCTCCTTCACCACCACCTCAAAGCATCCACCACCCCACCACCTCACCCTACCCTTTCCCATCTTCACTCTCACCCCACCCTCTCTTAGTTTCCCCTTTGTCTTGGCCTCTCACAGCTTCTCTTCCCTCTCAGCTTCTCTCAACCCTCTCCTTTCCAGCTCCCTCCTACCTGTCACACATCCTCCCAGCTCACCCCCCCATCCCGCAACCCCCAGCTTTTCTCCCACCCTGCACCCTTGCAGCTTCTTCTCGCCCCACCCCTCTGAGCGTTTCCATTCCCCGCCACTCCTAGGTTCCTTCGTCCACCTCCTCCCAGCTTCACCCACACCCCACCCTGTCCCTCACCGCTTCCAGCTTCACCCCTGCCCCACCCCTCCAAGCTCCCTCCACCCTGCCCTGCATGCCCCCCTAGCCCCTTTTTGCATTGCTGCACCCTGCCAACAGCGTGCCCTACTGCCCTCCCCTGTGTGTGGACCTCAAACATCTGAGGCCTCTGTTCCAACCATGACATATTTCTCAATTCAGGCCACTGTCAATAAAGCAGACATCATCTGTTTAACAGAATCCTTCCTCCCACAGGACATTCCTGATTCCTTGGTGTCTTTCCATGGCTATTGTCTCCTCCGTTTTGATAGGCCTGAACTCCATCCTGGCGGCGGAGTTGCACTTTACATCAGTAACTCAATTTCTCACTGCCTGTGGACTGTTCTTACACCTTCCAACTCCCAGGAGTACCTTTGGCTGCAACTACCCCTTCACTCCGATGTCTTGTTTCTCTGTGGGTTGTACGGCGCAGTACAAATGGCCATCTGTCAAACCCTCTCATCTACTTTCTTAAGAATTCTCTTGAAGAAGTTTAGTCACTCAAACATTTTGGCCTCACTATCAGCCATGACCTATGTTGGACAAACCACCCTTCGAAATTTTCCTCCAAAGCAAGTCACCGGCTGGGCATCCTCCATCATGCAAAGTCATTCCTTGGCATACCTGAACTCTTATCCACCTCCAAGGCCTTCATCCGCAGCTGGATGGAGTACTGATCTACTCTCTGGGCTGGTGATCCTGACTCACACCTTGCTCAGCTTGAGCCCATGGAAACCAAGGCCTCCAAGATTCAAAATCTTTGGAATCTCCCCTGCTGAAGCTGAGTCGGGCCTATTACTTTCACATTACAGACAGGTCAGTGGACTCTCTGTCTTCTACTTCCTCCTTTCTGGTCTTGCAGCCTCTTCTCTTTCTGTGCTTTTGGTTACATTCATGATCAGATTTCTCCAAACATCCCTGTCCTGCTTTCCAAAGCTCTGGCAGAGATTGCTTGGTTGCAGTCTTTACCCCATCCATCCAGCACATACAATGTCTACCTCTCCCTCTTCTTCCTTCAACCATTCCCAGCTTGGGAATGATTTCTCCAGATTTATTTTTCTAATTTCTCCAGCATTTCTTTTTCTGCATGCATGATGTGTCCCAAATAGTACAGTTTCTGTTTTAGCATCAGCACTTCTAATGTACCTGGTGGTCTAATTAGTTCAAGCACTGATTTGTTTGTTACATCCGCCATCGAAGGTGGGCGGAGGTTATGTTTTCACCCCTGTCTGTTTGTCTGTCTGTCTGTTTTTTAGTCTGTGAACAAGATATTTCAAAAAGTTGTGGACAGATTCGGACGAAATTTGGTGGACAGTTTGGGTGTGTGACAAGGACGAATCGATTCGATTTTGGTGAAGATCCGAATCTGGATACGAGGATTTTTAAGTGATTCTTCACCATTGAGGGATAGGGCAAAAAACGATATATAGCATGATATCTCAAAAAGTTGTGGACGTATTCGGATGGATCTTGGCAGATGAGTTGGGGAGGTGGCAAGAACCAACGGATTCGATTTTGGACCTCTGGATCCAGATTCAGCCCACCAGTGGGATACAAAACGTAAACTGTTCAGCCTGGCAGAGTTATGCACTGTACCGAGTGCCATTCTAGTTCTTCTTCAAGTCCATGGAGTTCTAATAGTAGGTACTTTATAGAAATAAAACACATTTATAATGACACGTGCTTTATGGATGTACTTTATGGATGCACTCACATCATTAAAACACGTACTTTATATACGTACACACATTCTTAATTGTACCTCCTTTAAAGACATACTCACATTCTAATAATATGTATTTTATAGACATGTTTGCATTGTAATAATATGTACTTTATAGACGTGTTTGCAATGTAATAGTGTGTACTTTAAAGATGTACTTACATTCTAATTGTACATACTTTATAGATGTACTCACATTCTACTTGCAATACTTTGTAGAGGTACTGGTTGAAAAAAGGGTAACTTGTAATACTGGCAACCACTAGGTGACATTTGTGACTTACATGAGCACATTAAGTACAGACGGACAGACAGATAAACAAACCAACAAATGGACCCAAATGCAATACCCTCTGGCGAGTGTAATTACTGCTGCAAGCATTAACAATGGCTGACTCTCTCAGTTGGCTGTTATTAAATCGTGTGAAATTATCAAATCAAGCTATTGTTTGGAACTATATGAATGAATATATATACATATATATAAATACTATATAATATTTCTTCTTCTTCTTCTTTCGGCTGCTCCCGTTAGGGTCGCCACAGCGG
This sequence comes from Eptatretus atami, assembly GCA_035128595.1. Classification (NCBI taxonomy): domain Eukaryota; kingdom Metazoa; phylum Chordata; class Myxini; order Myxiniformes; family Myxinidae; genus Eptatretus; species Eptatretus atami. The sequence goes on along the minus strand of CM068962.1, from coordinate 80,504,221 downwards.
ATCATCCTATGATCCGCATAGTGATTTGGCACATTTTTTACGCCGGATGCCTCCTGACGCAACCTTGGTCGCCTCTTACAACACAGGGATATGGTACACCTATTTTAACCGGGTATACACCGGCCCAGTACACTGCTACTCATTTCGCCGACCTCGGAAGGATGACAGGCTGAGTCAACCCCCTGGTGTATTAATTCAGTGGCCCAACGGGGCTTGAACTCAGGACCTTTTGGATCCCAAGCCGCTGCCCTAACCACGCGCAACACCAGGCTTATATATATATATATATATATATATATATATATATATATATTATAAATATAAATATATATATATTATTACGGCTGTGGAAATTCGCGTTACACCATAAAGGGCCCTTAGGTGAGATATCTCGATAGGTACATGTGTAGTTAGCCCAAACCCGTTGTATAGAGGGAATTATGTGATCCATCGGGCTGCGACGCTTTGAGTTAGCCATTTTTCTGTTCTATCTTTTATTTCAAACAAACAGCATCTCAACAACCACGCCATCCCCACCACAGCGCCAACCACACTACAACCACGCCACCGCCACCATCTACGCTACCATATCTCGCCACTACGTCCGCTTCCGAACGGCAAACAAAGGCACCAAGGAAGGAACTGCGAGGACGCGCGGGTTTCCTGCCTGTTTTTACCGCCATTTTCCCCCGCGCTTGGTGTGAAGGAAGGGGGAAGGGCAGCTCGCCGCCGATTGGTGGATGACCAGCGTGAGGCG
>CM068962.1:80481397-80496834 GCA_035128595.1 Eptatretus atami | reverse complement strand
TCTGGGCCATGTCAGTTGCACTCGGCTGAGCCGATTCGGCGAGGGATCGGGGGTGTTGTGGAGAGGGGAGGGGAGGTGTCATACGCCCACGGCCTCCGCCGCGCCCATTTCGGGGCTCTGGGTTCAGTTGGGGAGTTCGTGTTCTGCACACAACCAACATTTCCTGCTCGGGGTCTCATCTGGGCCATGGATCCTACATTACTACATAATTACTATATAACTATATTATTATATATATATATAATTTATATTTCTAATACCCCGGCTCCCGCTCGCCTTGAAACGCCATCTTATTTCACGTAAGCGATTTATTTAATTGCTCCTAATTTGGAGGACGGGGGGGGGGGGGTCGCTCTCGCGCACCCCTGATCCAATTCGTGAATTTAGTTGGAGACGGGAGAGTTCGTTTCCGCTCGCTGACACCAGTGTTGCGAATTCGCGCCCGCCGGCGTGCGAACGGCCACGTAACCGAATCGCGCACGTCCCCACCGGACGGACAATTCAGTCGTGACCCTCTCGGAACAACGCCGGAGCTAGTCACGGTGGGGTTAACCTCCCAAGATCGGCAATTGCCCACCGCGCAGGATAGGGTTGCTCGCCAAATTCGATCTACCTAGAATACCTGCGCGAATGGTCGCGGCGATCTACACGCCACAGGCCGACTCCGGACACGAACGCTTAAGCGGTCCGTTCGTGCTCAGTGTAACCGAGCGGTGTTATCGTCGGCCTGACGGTTCCGATTAATTACCGGGATGTGCACCCACTATGAACCCTTACGTGATGCAGGATGGAGAGTCAAAAAAGGAAGGACGCAGCGAAACGGGGAAACAAGTTCACACAAGCACTTATTCACACAGACAGCACAAGCAAGCACGTATATTTACATCACAATAAAAAGCACATATAACAGTTAAACAAAAAAAACAATGCAGAGCTACAACGAATAAGACCGAACACGGCAACACTTAAACAATACTACTTGTCGGACAGGCGCACCCACAGTCATTTACACAACCCAAAGAAAGAAAAGTGGCGACTTCCCTGTGGGCCGTCGAGTCTCTCCCACATCCGTCGGCGTGGTCGCGCCTGGCTCCGACTCCCTGCGTGGTCGGCGAGTCCTCTCCGGCGTGCTTCGGCCGGACGTGTTGGCACTCGACGCCACGGACGGGGTTCCGGCGCTATCGCGCGGGATAAAGGGGGGGGCGTTGATGCTCGTGGTCGGAGGGGAATGCAGACGCTCCGTCCGCCCGGGGTCTCGGGACCGCACAGATAGAAGACCAGACAGCCAAGCCGAAAAGGAGAGCGGAAGAGGAGGGAGCGCCCGCCCGTGTCCGTCTTTTATAGCGCGGGGCTCCGCCCTTCGCCCCGCCCGTTTTCGGCTCCCACTTCTTCGAGAGGTTCTCAAGAGGGGCGTTCCCTCACCGCGACGCCTCACGTCGGTCATCCACAATCGGCGGCGAGGCTGCCCTTCCCCTTCCTTCACACCAAGCGCGGGGAAAATGGCGGAAAAACAGGCAGGAAACCCGCGCGTCCTCGCAGTTCCTTCTTGGTGCCTTGTTGCCGTTCGGAAGCGGACGTAGTGGCGAAGATATGGTAGCGTAGTGTGGCTGCGCGTGGTTGTTATGTGGTTGCGCTTGGTGGGGATGCGTGGTTGTTGAGATGCGTTTTTGAAATAAAAGATAGAACAGAAAATGCTAAACTCAAAGCGTCGCAGCCCGGATGGATCACATAAATTCCCTCTATACAACGGGTTTGGGCTAACTAACACATTACCTATCGAGATATCTCACCTAAGGGCCCTTTATGGTGTAACGCGAATTTCCACAGCCGTAAATAATATTAATATATATTATATATATATTATATATATTAATATATATATATATATATATATATATATATATATATATAAGCCTTGGTGTTGGCGCAGTGGTTAGGCAGCGGCTTGGGATCCAAAAGGCCTGAGTTCAAGCCCCGTTGGGCCACTGAATTAATACACCAGGGGTTGACTCAGCCTTGTCATCCTTCGAGGTCGGCGCGAAATGAGTAGCAGTGTACTGGGCCGGTGTATACCCGTTAAAATAGGTGTACCATATCCCTGTGTCGTTAGAGGCGACAAGGTTAGGTCAGGAGGGCATCCGGCGTAAAACATGTGCCAAATCACTATGGCGGATCATGCGATGATCCGCTGTGGCGACCCCTAACGGGAGCAGCCGAAGAAGAAGAAGAAGAAAATATATATATTATTTATATATATGTATATATATTCATTCATATAGTTCCAAAACAATAGCTTGATTTGATAATTTACACGATTTAATAACAGCCAACTGAGAGAGTCAGCCATTGTTAATGCTTGCAGCAGTAATTACACTCGCCAGAGGGTATTGCATTTGGTCCATTTGTTGGTTTGTTTATCTGTCTGTCCGTCTGTACTTAATGTGCTCATGTAAGTCACAAATGTACCTAGTGGTTGCGCAGTATTACAAGCTTACCCTTTTTTCAACCAGTACCTCTACAAAGTATGCAAGGTAGAATGTGAGTACATCTATAAAGTATGTACAATTAGAATGTAAGTACATCTTTAAAGTACACACTTTACATTGCAAACACGTCTATAAAGTACATATTATACAATGCAACATGTCTATAAAATACATATTATTAGAATGTGAGTATGTCTTTAAAGGAGGTACAATTAAGAATGTGTGTACGTATATAAAGTACGTGTTTTAATGATGTGAGTGCATCCATAAAGTACATCCATAAAGCACGTGTCATTATAAATTGTGTTTTTTCTATAAAGTACCTACTATTAGAACTCCATGGACTGAAGAAGAACTAGAATGGCACTCGTACAGTGCATAACTCTGCCAGGCTGAACAGTTTACGTTTGTATCCCACTGGTGGGCGAATCTGATCCAGAGGTCCAAAATCGAATCGTTGTTCTTGCCACCTCCCCAACTCATCTGCCAAGTCCATCCGAATACGTCCACAACTTTTTGAGATATCATGCTATATATCGTTTTTGCCCAATCCCTCAATGGTGGAAGAATCACTTAAAAATCCTCGTATCCAGATTCGGATCTTCACCAAAATCGAATCGATTTCGTCCTTGTCACACACCCAAACTTGTCCACCAAATTTCGTCCGAATCTGGTCCACAACTTTTTGAAATATCTTGTTCACAGACTAAAAAACAGACAGACAGACAAACAGACAGGGGTGAAAACATAACCTCGCCCACCTTCGATGGCGGATTGTAACAAACAATCAGTGCTTGAACTAATTAGACCACCAGGTACATTAGAAGTGCTGATCTAAAACAGAAACTGTACTATTTGGGACACATCATGCATGCAGAAAAAAAAATGCTGGGGAATTTAAAAAATAAATCTGGAGAAATCATTTCCCAGCTGGGAATGGTTGAAGGAAGAAGAGGGAGAGGATAGACATTGTATGTGCTGGATGGATGGGGTAAAGACTGCAACCAAGCAATCTCTGCCAGAGCTTTGGAAAGCAGGACAGGGATGTTTGGGAGAAATCTGATCATGAATGTAACCAAAAGCACAGAAAGAGAGAGGCTGCAAGACCAGAAAGGAGGAAGTAGAAGACAGAGAGTCCACTGACCTGTCTGTAATGTGAAAGTAATAGGCCCGACTCAGCTTCAGCAGGGGAGATTCCAAAGATTTTGAATCTTGGAGGCCTTGGTTTCCATGCGGCTCAAGCTGAGCAAGGTGTGAGTCAGGATCACCAGCCCAGAGAGTAGATCAGTACTCCATCCAAGCTGCGGATGAAGGCTTGGAGTGGATAAGAGTTCAGGTATGCCAAGGAATGACTTTGCATGATGGAGGATGCCCAGCCGGTGACTTGCTTTGGAGGAAATTTCGAAGGGTGTTTGTCCAACATAGGGTCATGGCTGATAGTGAGGCCAAAATGTTTGAGTGACTAAACTTCTAGAGAATTCTTAAGAAAGTTAGATGAGAGGGTTTGACAGATGGCCATTTGTACTGCGCCGTACAACCACAGAAAACAAGACATCGGAGTGAAGGGTAGTTGCAGCCAAGGTACTCCTGGGAGTTGGAAGGTGTAAGAACAGTCCACAGGCAGTGAGAATTAGTTACTGATGTAAAGTGCAACTCCGCCGCCAGGATGGAGTTCAGCTATCAAAACGGAGAGACAATAGCCATGGAAGCACCAAGGAATCAGAGAATGTCCTTGGGGAGAAGGATTCTGTTAAACAGATGATGTCTGCTTTATTTAGGACAGTGGCCTGAATTGGAGAAATATGTCATGGTTGGAACAGAGGCTCAGATGTTTGAGGTCCACACACAGGGAGAGGGCAGTAGGCACGCTGTTGGCAGGGTGCAGCAATGCAAAAAGGGCTAGGGGGCATGCAGGGCAGGGATGGAGGAGCTTGGAGGGGTGGGGCAGGGGTGAAGCTGGAACGGGGTGAGGGACAGGGTGGGGTGTGGGTGAAGCTGGGAGGAGGTGGACGAGGAACCTAGGAGTGGGCGGGGAATGGAACGCTCAGAGGGGGTGGGCGAAGAAGAAGCTGCAAGGCGTGAAGGGGTGGGAGAAAAGCTGGGGTGCGGGATGGGGGGGTGAGCTGGGGATGTGTGACAGGTAGGAGGGAGCTGAAAGGAGAGGGTTGAGAGAAGCTGAGAGGAAGAGAAGCTGTGAGAGGCCAAGACAAAGGGGAAACTAGAGAGGGTGGGTGAGAGTGAAGATGGGAAAGGGTTAGGTGAGGTGGTGGGTGGGATGCTTTGAGGTGGTGGTGAAGGAGGAAACTTTGAGGGATGCAGAAGATTTGACATGAAGTGGACGGATTTGAAAGAGGGGACACAGAGAAGGGGTGGGGTTGTGAGGAAACGAGCATGTAGGAGATGTGGAGAAGGATACTGAAGTGGAAGGGGTTTGGACACAGTTAATGATATATGGAGACAGACATAATGGGAGGGGTGAATTGAATAGTTGTTGAAAGCACGGAAGAAAGTAATGAAGGGTTGATGGACCAAGCGTTTTGGAGTAAGACAAGTTTGGGAAATAAGCTTTGTGAATAGAATAGAAGAAGAAGAAGCGGAATAAGAGGAATCAGTTGTGATGAATATGAACAACTGAGGTTATTCATGACAAGAAAATTTGGAAATATTTAGAAAGAAGGATAAAGAATGAACGAGAGAAGGAAGTATAGAAGACTAGAATGGCACTCTGTGGATCACATACCTCGCCAGGCTGAACAGTTTTACATTTGGTCTCCCACTGATAGGCCGGATCTGCTAAACTGAACCAAAATCAAATCGGCTTGTTCTTATTATATGCCACTCATCCACCAGGTTCATGATCCATCCACAACCTTTTGAGATATAATGCTAATTTCGTTTTGGCCCATCTCTCTGTGGTGAAGATCACTTAACAAATGAAAATTCTCGGATCCGGATCCGGATTTCAGATCTTCACCAAAATCGAACTGATTTGTCCTGTCATATACCCAATATATCCACCAAATTTCGTCCGGATCTGTCCACAACTTTTTTTAAATATCCTGTTCACAAAGAAACAGACAGACAGGGGTCAAAACATACCTCTGCCACCTTCGGTGGTGGATGAATCAGTTTGTGATTTTCTTTTTTGTGAGTTTTTTTTGTTTGTTTTTCTCCAAGCAAGGGGTGGGGGTAGGAAAAAGTTTGAGAAAGTGAAGCTCAAAGGATAATATTTGGGAAAAGAAGCAGAACGAGCCAAACATTGTCATAGCGGAGACAGAATTTGCTTTCAGACTTGCTGAATGCCTGGGCGAGTAGGCCAGACAATCACAGGACACAAATTCGACAACACACCACAACAAGGTACAGCTTAACCTGGTAAATTGGATGAAAACACAAACAGCATCACAAGACGAAAATCGTCAACACAAAGATGAAAACAAAAAGACATGACGGATCTGGTCCGGGAAACTTAGCTTTGATAGAACTGGAAAGAGGAGAGGAACTGCACGAAACCCAACATTTCAACATGCGAAGACCCAGAACCAGAAGTGATGCATGAGTAAAGAGGGTTGTTCGGTGTGGGGGTCAATATTCCACAGTTTTGTAAATATATTATGTATATGCCACACGATATATTGCATTATGCTTCTTTACTTAGGGAGGAGTTTTTTTAGGTGGTATATGAATAGACTTGAACCTCAACTTTGAACCATGATATGATTGATCCCTGAAACCTGAGAGAAAGCCAAAAACATGTTTCAAGTTTATACCAGGACTGCACTTCATGTCCAGATATTTAATACAAGACTCACAAGTGTGTTCGTTCACTCCATCACTCTCAGCAGCAAAATGGAAACGTCTTTTACTGTCGGATCTTGTCTATCGCAGAGTTTGAATTTTAATCTCTAATCCTGAAATTTGGTTTCCAATAATGACAATGAGGTGGCACGGAGAAAAAGCGCATTCATCTACTGAGTCATATATGCCGTGACCAAGGTATGTATTATAAATGTACGGAGACCACTTGGCATAACCGAGTGTTTTTCAGTCTCTCCATGTTGAGCGACGAAGTTGTGTTTGATTATGTCTGCAAGGTTGCGTACGTGCATCCGGCATTTTGCTTCACTGCATTTAATCACTTTCTGCTAAAAGACCCAACCATAACCAGCACTATTTGCGCTGTGACGCACCGCAAGATTGCTGTTGCAAACAGCACATGCTCCAGAGACATGCAGCTGCCATCAAGACATAGTCTGCAAGTGTCGATTTCATCATTAGCTTTTTTGAGTTTCATCTCTTGCCGTGCAAAACCCCCTCTTTCTATCACAATTCATTTAGTAATGCTTTATTCCTCACTTTAGAGCACAAGAGTGCAGCATATACAGGTAGTAATTATCCAATTATCAGGAATAGTGAAAATGGAACACAGGAATAGTTTGCCAGGCCTGGTAGGACAGCACAGAAGTAGCGCACTCACCTTTTGAGCTGTCTCGTCTGTCTTTGATTCTCGACCGCCTATAAACTGCCACCCCTCATGCTTCATATGTTATCAATGATGCAGTCATACTACAGAGTGGATGTGAAGCATAGACCCAACTACTTTGTTTGGTGGTGTCTGTTCAAGATCCCCAGTGTCTTTAGCTAGATTAGGCCATTTTTTGCCAGCTGGCACCCTGCCACATCCAAATTTATGTCCTGACCTGTCACCTGCGATGTTGACAGTTACGGAAGTATATATATAGGGTATTAATCATTGCGACCTACTACCATATCGGCATTACCCAGACAGCACGATGACACATGCTGCGACGATGAGATATGACCTCTGAGTTGGTACACTAAGTTCTCAAGGAGAGGGGCACTGGTAAGGCCAAAAGGCAATACTTCTCAAATGACCTTCAGCGATAGCTAATAATTTACCATGTCCACAACGTAAAGATTGTGACCTAATTTATCAATCTATCTTTCTTATCTGGTCCCCTTGCTACAGGTTACCATTCATTGTTCATCCTCGTGGTCAGCATGTGCAATTAGAGACCAGGAAGTGTTCCAATATGACCATGTGGTCACTCCTTAGCTCTACTCTCACAGACAGTTTGGAATTCGGCCAGGAATCTTTGGCAAGCATTTGTTAAGGCCAGGAAGCTTTTGGCCAAGGATTTGTTCAGGCCAGGAAACTCTTGGCAGGAATTGTCAAGGCCAGTGATTTTTTTGCCCAGGAATTTATCCAGGGTACCTGCTGAAGGAGTTACTTCTGTGAAAGATACAATGGGACTTTTAATGTCGACATGGCAGAAGGCAGTGGGCCTAACACCGTCAATGCAGTTCTCCCTGTTGGCATTGCACAAAGTGGTTGTTTCATTTGATTATGTGAGTTAATGGGGAATCACGCCAAGAAAACAGACATTGGACTACCTTGGCCATGTACCACATACATTTCAACGGATAGCATCATGCTATTCACCGAAATGGTACATGGAGAAACTGAATGACAAGACATATCCTATTCAAAAAATATCAAATTAATTAATCATAATCTTAACACACGAAAAACACGATGGCACTGTATAGACTTTTTGATCTGATATCTGGTTTGGTTGTGACCATATTGAATAAATTTATATTTTCTCTGGTCACACCTTATTGTCAGTGTAGCTTGTAAAGTTTAGATTAGATTCACACATTGATAAACTTTTACTTCAAAACATCTAAAGCAAGCTACATAAATACAACAATTGTGCAATAAGTCTGCTTTTGCAGCTTTGAATATCAACTGGAAAGCAAATGCCATTCTTACAATATTATGCATTACTAGCAAGTTGCCGTGCCTGCCCGGGTTTCTAAACAGCGAGTTGAGAGAGAGGGGCAAAAATGCAAATCGGTTTCTTCTGTCATCGATCCGGTGAGCGGAAACAACAATACATTTATTGCCAATCTGATGCCAATTTAAATGCTCCAATGGCAGCAGGTGCTCTGTTTGTAACTATTTGTTCGATATATGTAGCTTTTTGATGCCTGTATGGTCCGTAATAAAAATTTGTATTGGTGTCAAAGCCAGTGACCAATTGTAAATTAATAATGGGAGTCTCGTAGAATGTGTTAACGAACAAAAGATTGATATTTGCATGAAGATGACCATTCATAAAATCCTTAAGATAATTCACGGAACGTGTTTGTTTGTGTATTTGTGTTTGTTTGTTTCTTTGTCACGCGACTCCTCATACCTTTCTGGATTGATTACATCCAAACTTGCTACATAGGATCAGCATGACCCCAATTCGTTACAGGGGTCTTTGCCGGTGGTCTTGGGGGGGGGGGAGGGACGCAAATTTCTCTCTGTATATGTGTATCATGTAGCGCCGCTCCTGGGGGGAGAGGTATTACAAGTCCCACCCTTTACTGTCCCCACGTTTTCCTTGTCCCAACATTTTCCAGTGCGTGAGTGTTTTGAATACCTGGTGAGAGTATTTTGAATTACCGTTTGAATAAGAAAATAAAAATAAACCCCTGGCTGCCCCCATAGGGAGCATGTTCTTCTAGTTTCTTTAATTTATTGAAACTCTCGTTCTTATTTTATGCCTTCGCTGCCGAAGTTGCCATGGCATTATGTTTTTGGGTTGTCCATCCGTCCGTACGTACACCTACGTATGCCCAACATGCAAATTTACCGCCGTCACCGAAGTGAAAGGAGTTATGTTTTCACCCTTTCTGTCTGTTGTTTGTTTGTCTGTTTGTTTGTTGTGTGCAGGATATCTCAAAAGTTGTGACGATCTGGATGAAATTTTGTCCCTCAGTAGATGTTAAATTGGCGTCACGTATGCTTGCATTAGTTGGAAGATGTTAAAGATCACACGTATCTTTTGCGAGATTAGGTGAGCTATCGCCAGCAGCATGGTCAAAATTACAACTTCCTGCCCTAACCAGCAATGGGGCATTGCATCGTGGAACAGCCCACACCCTCAGATAATGATGCTACCCTGCAGCCTTGTGCTACATATGAAATAAGAAGACCAGACTCTTAACAGAGCGTCTGAGCTGTTACTGCAGTTCCTGAGGAAGGGTTGTGCTGAATGGCTTCTCTTTGCCTCCCAGCAGTCAGTCAGGGCAGGAATTTGTAATTTGTTCAATGTGCTGGCGATAACTCATCTATTCTTCCCGAAAAGCACTGTTGGATATTTAACGTCCGCTGACGACCAGTACCAGCAGACGTTGTCCTCCATCTTAACATTCCTTCCGGTGGATGGCACACGCATTGATGCTCTGGCCGTGCAGAGAAACACCAGGGTGACAGTTCATAGCTGGGTCGATATTTCGAACCCAAGATAGACAGCTCAACGATGAGTGAGCAAACATGCAGCTATCTTTCCAACCCTCTTACATACAATAAGTTTTTAAGTAATGTAACACCCCCCCCCCCCCAAAAAAAAAGACTTCTCTGTAATAACCTACTTTGAAAACCAGTTGATTTTGTCCATTTATAAAAGACAAACTTTCTCTAAAGCTCTGTCCCTGTGTCATTACTTGTGGTGAGGAAGGCGAGACACATCTCACAGCATGTGCCTGCAGACACATGAGGAGTGTGTTCTGTTCGAGCATTGGGAATGTTTTCATTTCCACCTTCAATGATGTCCTTGCCACATAATTTGCAATGTTCAAAACATTGTTCCACCAGAGTCTGAGACATTTCAACTGCTCTCGCAGTCTAAAAGCAGAAGCGTATATATGTCACGATCATAACGTCGAGTTGATTGATGCCTACGAGAACCGGTTGGTTCCGAGTAATGAAAGAACCCGTCTGATCAAACATCAAGACGGCTCCTTTATCAGCTGCTAACAAACAGCGCTTCACCTCAAGTATAGAAGAACATTGTGATTTGTGGCTTGTTCAAATGGTACTTGTCAAGGAAAATTATCCTGCTGAAGACAACACAATATCTAGGTGTCTGTCTACCGTTTTGTGACGTTTTGTTATGTCCTAATGGAAAGAAAAGGTTCTTTGAGAGTGTGCATGCCTTTCGGCTCTCTGGCTTTGATTCTTGGCAGAGTGGAGTTGAACAAATATAAAAGCTGTTGTGCGCGCAATTTCCCGACAAAAGGCACTACCCTTTTAAAGGAGATCAACCCAGCTGTCTATCTGCAATCATTCGGCAATGCAAAGATTCCACATTATTTTGGCAATAGCTTGCTGACCCTATTAGACCCGACCAACGAATCAGCTGAATGATGCGTGCAAGTTTAAGTATGATGCAAGTAAATAATTGAAAGTGATGTTTAGGAGATGTGTTGATTGCCCCTTTTATCCGGAGAAGCGCGTTCACACGTAAGATGAAAACTACCCGGTCCTTTGTTTTGCGTGCGGAAGATGCTGCCCAGAAAGCGACCACACTGTGAGATAGCAAGGTGTGTAACCCGGTGTGAAGAGACCCCAAAGGACACCAGAACACTTGCTACCCGCACTTCTGCAGGACTTTGTCATTTGCTCAGGGTCTGGAGATAACTCGCCTTCTCTTCACGAAGGGCACCGTGGGATCTTTGACGTCCACTCACTAATGTTGGCATACGATACACCCAGTTTAAGTCCATCGAGGGACGACTGATGTACATCAGCTTGCGTTTGAAGCATCGGAGTGATAATGTATTGCGTGGGTCAGATTCAAACCCATGCTAGACCTGCTTAGGCCTTCGTGGAAAGTGTGCATACCTGGAGGCTATCCTACATATATATATATATATATATTATATATATATATATATATATATATATAAATATTATATATATATATATATATATAGAGTATATCTCATTGATGCATGAATGAAAATTTAAATGCTCGGTAAGATGTAAGTAAAGTAGAATGGATTATGTTAAATTTGTAGATTTTCTAACATGCAAGGCTTCCTCATGTGACCTGTTAGGAAATCTCTGAGTAACATTGTCTCAATTTTGACCTCGCGATACATGACTGTTGCATTTGCGATCCATCAGGAGTTCATCGGGTGGTGTTGTCATACTTGTTGAATATATAATAAGAATGATAAACATAGTCATGTACAGTACTTTTGGAATGTCAGCAGTGTTCGCTCACCTTGACCCGGATTCAACCGGTTCTTTGTGTAATTTTCTTTTATTTTTAATCGATGCTTTCACCGAAACATTTTGATTCACTTTATTTGTGATTATATCGCCCTTTGAATCGGTCCAGACGAGCGAGTGAATCAGGATGTGAAATTATGCTCAGTGTCTGCCCACCTGCTTGCACATGTCTATAGTGAGTCACCAATGAAATGCACAAAGTGATTCGGGTTCAGAGAAACTGACATCCAGTAGAAGTGTTGAGAGGATTCTCGAAAATGTGGCTTATGGAGTCGGAATTCACTTTGGTTTATGCAAGGAAATTGCAAAGAATTGATCGGTTGAGGGGGCCATTTGACCCACCTTGCCTGGCTCTTTATTCACACCCATTAATTAAATTTAGCAGTTTAGTTACTTAATTACACTGAGGTTGGGATTAGAAAAGTGGGGCAAGTCCAGGGACAACCACAGGTGTTTTTCAAGTTATTATTGGGGAGACGAGAGCGGTGAAGGAGGATTTAAGGTGAGTTATGTACAGTACAAAACAAACCGCACATTCACCTTTAATTGAAACCCTCACACAGACATCATAATCACTACACAGATATAAAACACCGAAACCATACTCAAGCCCACAATCAATCCTGCCAATAATCCATGTACCTTCTCTCCCAACAGTCAATACGTCTCGATATATCTATTATAATTCCACTTTAAACCCTCTGCACAAGTGTGTACGAGCTCTGGATGCAGTAACGAGCCTGTCTGCACGTCTGTCATGCTTTCAGTCAATGGAAAATTGTTTTGCCCACAACCCCACCTGCTGTCATTCCTCTTTTATTCTACTCGGCTTTAAGAATTTTCAATTTCTGTCGTCCTCAACATTTTTTTCTTACCTCCTTACAGCAGGAATCTTTCACACACACAGCAGTTTACTTTTCACACCCAAGCCCTGGAGACTTTACGTTCTCATTTTGTTCCTGGCACCACCGAAGGTGGATGGAGATTATGTTTTCACCCGTATGTCTATCTGTGAGCAGGATATCTCAAAAAGTGTTGGATAGATTCGGACAACTTGATAGACAAGTGAGAAGAAGAATGAAACTGATTAGATGTTGGTGAAGATCCGCATCAGGATATTGAGAGTTTTCAAGTGATCTTCACCATTGAGAGTGGCCAAAAACGATATGTAGCACAATATCTCAAAAAGTTATGGACGGATTCGGACGAAACTTGGTGGACATGTAGAGTGGTGTGACAAGGACGAAATGATTCGATTTTGGTGAAGATCTAGATCTGGGATACTTGAAAAATTTTTTTTGATCATCTCACAATTGAGAGATAGTGCCAAAAACATATATAGCACGATTTTCTCAAAAAGTTATGGACGATTCGGATGAAACTTGTTCTTTAGTGATGGGATTTTATTTTTGTTTGAGAGGGGTTAATATTTTATATCTCATTTATGTTCCGACATTTTTATATTTTTATATTTTGGTGCAAAACTTTGGTGCAAACTCCTGGATCTTGACATTACTTCATCTCTTCTTCAGGCAACTTACAAATGACTTCTTAAGGGATTGGTGAGGAGGTGGGCGTGAAACTGAGAGTATCATGGCAAAAACTATTGAGATATTTAAGGAAAGTGGCAAGTAGGAGAGAAAAGAGAGTGAAATTGCAGAATAATGGGGAGAATGAGGAAGTGGATTGAAAGGGGATGGAGGATATGGATAATGAAAATATAAAGGAAGATAATTCACCTTTTTTTTGTTGTTGTCGTTCTTGTGTTGACATAATATGTAGATGAATAGTATTGCTCACTTAATCGATCTTGCATTATACAAAGCATCAGCATTAATACTTGTTGTACCAGCAAATCCACACCGATGTCTCCTAATGTCCTCGATCCCAAGTGAAATCGGTACTTTGAAGCTCCTCCATGTGAACTTGAGAACGCTGCCGAGAAAAAAAAAAAGGTAAAAGTGAATTCTCTGATTCTAAGGGCAGCTTTATCTGCCAAAACTCCGAACACAAATAATTATTGCTCAGATGAACCAGATTAGCTGATCACCATTCAAACGAAACAAACTTTTCATTGACTGCGTACGAGGTTAAACAATACGTTTTCTGACCTTTAGCCTCAGGTACTGTAAAGGGTTTTAGAATGCAGTGGCATTGATTTTGGCGTTTTCATCCCGAGGAATTCGCTCATCGTGATAGCCATTTGCTTTGTTAATGAAATGACGAGCACCTGTGTTTGTTTTGTTGTTTGCAATTTAAAAAAAAGAATAATAATAGATTAATTCTGCCAAATTTGCACCTTTACACTGAGCAGGTCGCAAAAAGAATGCTCTGCAACATCACCCATCAACTGGAACGACTCAACACATTTTGCATTGCTTCAGGCCTTGTGCAACAAAGATTGAGAAAGCCACTCATTCGTTTCTTATTATTTTCCTCATCAACATTCTTTGCACAAACTTTGCCCTTCATCACATGGACATCTGTCTCACTCAGAATCCCGAGAAAAGTGTGTTTGTTTTCACTATATTTTTATTGATATGCATGTTCATGCCCGTGATCGTAGTATGACTCGATCCATATTTGATTCCCCAAAAAATGTTGAGATCCGTTTTAGATTTTATGGTTCACGTGAAAAAGAATGTTGTGGTAGGTGGCAGGTCAGTAAATACGTTGAACTGTTGGATCATCATGTGATTACCACTGTCACAAAAATTATCGCATTTCGCTTCAGATATCAAAATTCCACCAGAATTATTTCTTACATGTTTCGGTCATCCGAGACTAAACAGATTCCATCCATCCATCCATCATTGGCTGACCATACTCTGTGCAGAGTTTGGTACTGCCTAAGCAGTCTCCTTGGCAATTGGACCAATCCTGGAACAGGTCGCCCACTCCCACACAGGATACCACATGCTGGACTCATTTTGCTACCTCGCGAAGGATGACAGGCGAGTCCAACCCCACCTTGGTATTAACTCAACAGCTGAGGGGTATTATCTACTCGGCATCCTCGGATCCCAAGACCACCACCTCACCATTAAGCCAACACCAGGCATTAACCAGACTCGGTGTGTGTACTCGTCAGAATGCTACGGTTTGACCTCCCAACGAGTCATACCAAAGACTTTATAATGGTACTGCTGCTCGTTCGTTAGATCTCAGCGTTTGAAAGGATAGAGACTGTGGATTTGATAATAATAGTGAGCTTTTGATAGGCCTTGAATAGGCCCTCCTCCTGCATAAAATTCTTTGTAAAGGAACTCATATTGATTATGGAATTTTGTCCGAAACATTTGCAGACAGATTCATATTCTGTTCAGCTCTCAAAACTCCTGACAGTCTGAAGAAGCCCTCTCTTTCTACACAGCATAATAGGAATCCGCAGCATTCTGAGCATATCCTGGAAAGTTGAATGATTACCAGCTCAATGCATATCAATACCTGAAGCGTCTCCTCATTCAAACGCATGAATGCTTGCTCTGTTGCAGAGTTATCATCCTCTTTCTATCCAAAATGAAACTGAAAACTTCTCAATTCTGAATTCTGTGAATTATTGGCATTCCCCAATTATGTGCATTTCTCCATTAATCTGACATCTCCGGCAGATGACATGAAGAACAGGGGCCTGTTGTTCTCACATACACAGTTTGGTAAGCTCCACTGCTTTATAATCATGTGTCCTCCAGTCAGCTCTCTGTCCTACATCTCTCTCTTTTATGGCCCAGCTATTCGCCATGCTGGCAGGAATCAGTGGGGACATGCAAGGAATGAAAAACGAAATGAAAGAAAATGCACAACAAGTGAAGGAAGAAATGAAAGAACTGCGGGGTGAGATGCAGCAAATAGGCCGA
>CM068962.1:80458559-80476055 GCA_035128595.1 Eptatretus atami | reverse complement strand
TCATGGGGCAGGGGTAAGTCCTCATGGAGTCCGTGGAATGGATTAGGTTGAGGGATGTTAGTGAGATTTAGGATGGGGATCATTTTGGAGACAGTGACAGACTGTGGATGTGTAGAGGGGACGTTAGCCTTTAGTACCCGTGGTTAATGGGAACGTGCGATATAGTGTAGGGACGACCGTGGACCGCAGCACGACGTTAGTTAGGGAAGTAGTTAGAGGATTGGCAGAGATTCAGCGGTGCAGTGTGGCAGTGTGAGTTGAAGAGCGGAAATGTGCCTTGATCGAAGTGGTGAGGCCAGCGGGTCTGTGTGTATGGAGCGAATTTGGAATGCATGGTGCGATGAGTGATTGGGGGGAGGAGTGACTCCCGCCCAAGTGACCCCGGGGTCAGGATAAAGTGAGTTAGTGGGTTAGTTAAATTGACAAAATGGAGGTCGTTTTGTTGTTACCCTCTGCATTCTCTAGCTATGGCACCCCCGGGCCCTACACTGCCTCCGAGCCTACCAGCTCCCTAAACACCGGGGAGTGCCCTCCATGCGACTCCCCTGAAACGCTACGTTGGCAGGCTGGCGCCCGGGCCCCTTCCTGGGTGCCCGTGCCAAATGCACTGCCCACGCGGCTATGGCGCCCCGGTGCCCCCGCATCATGCGGGCGCACCCGTGCCCACTACCTATCCCGGCCCCCATGTGCCTTGGCCTACCGCGGCCGACTAGCCCGGTGCCCGGGGTACCCACTCAGCGATACTCACCTTTCGCAGCCACCGCTCCCAGCCCGTCAACAGGGCTCCTGCACCCCTCCAAATGGGTTATCGAGCCTACAGTCCCACCAACAAGCAAAACGGACCTCCATTTTGTCAATTTAACAACCCACTAACTCACTTTATCCTGACCCCGGGCACTGGGGCGGAGTCACCCTCCCCCCAATCACTCATCGCACCATGCATTCCAAATTCGCTTCCATACACACAGACCCGCTGGCCTCACTCACTCGATCATGTACACGTTCCACCTTCACAACTCTCAACACACACCGTGTGAACTCTGCCAATCCCTGCTCACTAATCCCCTAACTAACTCGTGCTCCCACGTCGTCCCTTAACACTACAGCACGTTCCCATTTAACCTACGTAGCTAAGCTACGTCCCCTTCACATCCACAGTCATGTCACTGTCTCCAAATGATCCCCATCCTAAATCTCCACTAACATCCCTCAACCTAATCCATTTCCACGGACTCCATTGAGGACTTACCCTTGCCCCATGAAGCCGGTCTAGCTATCACTAACCCTTCCCCTAACTAGTTCCATCCGTGCCCAGCCAGGGTCTTCCACCCCTTGCCGCGGGATCCTGTTCACCCGAAAGCGAGGCCTGCTTTCGTTAATTTTTTTTTTCCAATTTTTGCGCAGCCCAGCGTGGCAACCCGCAGCTCGCGCACTTTGTACACCTGCCCGTGACGTCATGCAGCTGCACGTGTACCTCGTCCCTTCTTGGACGGCACCATCCGCAGGGTGTTCACCCTCCTGCCGGATCGCACCACCACGTGCAGCCATGACGGACCCTGCGCACCCCAAAAGGGCCCCCACCTCGCACTCCGAGGGGCTCCCCACGCGAACACATGGTGCTGCTGCCATTGGAGCTTAACACAAGCTCGCGTGGAGAACCCGTCCGGTCCAAATCGAAATCCTGCCTAACCTTTTGTCCGTCCGCGGGATCGGCAACATCCACCGCTGGCGTTTCCGGACCGGGTTTCACTCCCGCAAGCGCGCACGTGGCGGCCTCGTGCGTACCACAGCAACGACCTGCGGCTCGCTGCTGGGCAAACCCGGCGCGGCCCCGAAGCAACTACGGCTGCTACCGGGCCCTGTTCCTTCAGTCGCCGTGCGTCGTCGCCATTCGACCCACGCACACCTGCTGTTACGACGCCCAGAGCTGCACTCATTAAACTCACATTCACACCGGGAGACGCGGCTGCATGCTCACGCATGCGACCCGACATCTCCCTTACACACCAGCGACCTCACACACGCTGTTTCTCCTTACACTCGGGGCCGCCGCTCACTCGTGCCGTTTCGCCTCACACACCACGCTACGACTCACACACGGGGGCACTCACCCGCGGTGCCTCATCCACACACGGCCGTGCTGGGAGCAAGCACTTCAGCACACTCGTGACCACCACCACTCACACACGGGGCGCACTCACACCTTGCACCACACACACCGGAAACAACCACAACTGGGGATGACGTGCCACCACAAGGGTTCCGGCCTCCATACCCCCAAGCTGCACGTGCACCTGTCCACAGCACTCGTCCCCTCAACTCGCTGGACACGACCGAACCCACCTGTCGTGATCAGCTTCAAGGAGCACGGCGTCTCCCTCCTTGCCCGAAGGGGCCATCCAGCTGCTGCACCGGGTCCCTAAACAGTCCGCCAGCTCCCCCTCATGGTCCTCCAACTACCTCAATGTGTGTTGTTCGTCACTAACCCCGGTCCAATTCACCCCTTATCTTCCCGGTCTCTATTAGTTTCCTGTCTCTTCCCTTGTTTATCTCCTCATTGCACGTCTTCCGTCACCCCAATTAGTTTTTCCCTCTCGGTCAACGTCACATGTTCGCTCCTCCGTCACCTTTACAAGGTCTCGTCCAACAGTCCCCCGAATTATTGCCCTCAACCCAGCCTACCATCGCGAGCCTGACAACCGTTGCACTCCCTCCCAGCTCGTTCGCTCCCACCCGTGGCGCACCATTTTGAGCCCCCTGTATTGCAACATTCTCGCCATGCCCCTGCAGGCTTCGGCCTATTTGCTGCATGCTCACCCCCGCAGTTCTTTCATTTCTCCTTCACTTGTTGTGCATTTTTCTTTCATTTCGTTTTTCATTCCTTGGCATGTCCTCACTGATTCTGCCAGCATGGCGAATAGCTGGGCCATGTCAGGTGCACTCGGCTGAGCCGATTCGCGAGGATCGGGGGTTTTTGGTGGAGAGGGGGGAGGGAGGGTGTCATACGCGCGGCCTCCGCCGCGCCCATTCGTGGCTCTGGGTTCAAGTTGGGGAGTTCGTGTTCGCACAAACCAACACTTCCTGTCGGGGGTCTCCATCTGGGCCTGGATCCTACATTACTACTATATATAATTATATAATATATATATATATTATATATATATATATATATATTATATATTCGTAAAACCCCGGCTCCGCTCGCCTTGAAACGCCATCTCTATTTCACGTAAGCGATTTAATTTAATTTGCTTCCTAATTTGGAGGAAACGGGGGGGGGGGGGTCGCTTCGCGCACCGCCTGATCCAATTCCGTGAATTTAGTTGGAGAGGAGAGTCGTTCCCCGCTACGCTGACACAGTGTTGCTGAATTCGACGGCCCGCCGGCGTGCGAAACGGCCACGTAACTCGATCGCCACTGTCGCCCACCGGACGGACATTCAGTCGTGACCTCTCGGAAACAACGCACGGAGCTAGCAGGGTGGGGGTTTAACCTCGCCAACGATGTGTCAATTGCCCACTCGACGCAGGATAGGGGTTTGTCTCGCCAAATTCGATCTACCTAATAAACTGCAGCGAATGGTCGACCGGGCGATCATTTACACGCACAGCAGCCGACTCCCGGACACGAAATCTGCTTAAGCGCGTCCGTTCCGTGCTACAGATGATAACCGAGCGGTTGTTATCGTTCGCCTTTGACGGTTCCCGATTAATTACCTGGGATGTTGCCACCACACTATGAACCCCTTATGGATTGGCAGGATGGGAGAGTCAACAATAAAGGAAGACGCAGCGAACGGGGAAACAAGTTCACACAAGGCACTTTATTCACACAGATACAGACACAAGCAAGCACGTATATTTACAGTCACAATAAAAAAAGGCAATATAACATTAAAACAAAAGAAACAAGACAGAGCTAAACCTAATAAGACGACACACGGCAACACTAAACAATACTACTTGTCGTCGACAGGCGCCACCACAGTCATTTACACAAAACCCAAAGAAAAGAAAAGTGGCGACTCCCATTGTGGGCCGTCGAGTCAATCTCCCACATCCGTCGGCGTGGTCGCGCCTGGCTCCGACTCCGTGCCCATGCGTGGTCGGCGAGTCCTCTCCGGGCGGGCTTCGCGCCGGCACGTGTGGCACTCGGACGCCACGGACGGGGTTCCGCGCTATCGCAGCGCGGATTAAAGGGGGGGGGGGTTGATGTCGTGGTCGGTGAGAGTGGGAATGCGCAGACGCTCCGTCCGCCAGCGGGGTCTCGGGACCGCACCGATAGAAGACCAGACAGCCAAGCCGAAAAGGGAAGAGGCGGAAGAGGGAAGAGAGAGACGCGCCCGCCTCTTTTTTTTGAATTCTAAATTTTTAATATTTTTTTTTTTTTTTTTTTTGGGTTTTTGTTAGTTTTAATTACTTTGTATTTTTTTCGATATTTATCTTTTATTTATATGTCTATGCACGGGGCTCCGCACCTTCGCCCCGCCCCGTTTTCGGCTCACTCCCACTTCCTCGAGTTCTCAAAGGGGCGTTCCCATCACCGCGACCGCACTCACGTGGTCATCCCAATCGGCGGCGAGCTGCCCTTCCCCTTCCTTCACACAAGCGGCGGGGAAAATGGCGGTAAAAACAGGCAGGAAACCCGCGCGTCCTCGCAGTTCCTTCCTTGGTGCTTTGTTTGCCGTTCGGGAAAGCGACGTTAGTGGCGAAGATATGTGTAGCGTAGATGGTGGCGGTGGCGTGGTTTGTAGTGTGGTTGGCGCTTGTGGTGGGGATGCGTGGTTGGGTTGAGATGCTGTGTTTTTGAAAAAAAGATAGAACAGAAAAATGCTAAACTCAAAGCGTCGCAGCCGGATGGAATCACATAAATTCCCTCTATACAAACGGGTTTGGGCTAACTAACACATTACCTTTCGAGATATCTCACCTAAGGCCCTTTATGGTGTAACGCGAATTTCACAGCGTATATATTATATATATATGTTATTATTATATATATATAATAATTTATTTATATAGTATCATTTAATATATATATATATATATTAATATAAGCCTGGTGTTGGCGCAGTGGTGAGTGCAGCGGCTTGGGATCCAAAAAGGTCCTGAGTTCAAGCCCCGTTGGGCCACGTGACATTCCACATACAGCCAGGGGTTGACTCAGCCTGTCATCCTTCCGAGGTCGGCGAAATGCAGTAGCAGTGTACTGGGCCGGTGTATACCCCGTGTTTAAAATAGGTGTACCATATCCTGTGTCTAAGAGGCGACAAGGTTGCGTCAGGAGGGCATTTCCGGCCGTAAAAACATGTGCCAAATCACTATGCGGATCATACTGGATGATCCGCACTGTGGCGGACCCCTAACGGGAAGCAGCCGAAAAGAAGAAGAGAAGAAATATATATATTATTTATATTATATGTATATATATTCATTTCATATAGTTCCAAACAATAGCTTGATTTGATAATTTTCACACGATTTAATAACAGCCAACTGAGAGAGTCAGCCATTGTTAATGCTTGAGCAGTAATTACACCGCCATGAGGTATGCTTGGTCCCATTTGTTGGTTTGTTTATCTGTCTGTCCGTCTGTACTTAATGTGGCTCATGTAAGTCACAATGTACCTAGTGGTTGCCAGTTATTACAAGTTTACCCTTTTTTGCAACCAGTACCCTACAATATTGCAAGTTAGAATGTGAGTACATTATTAAAGTATGTACAATTAGAATGTAAGTACATCTTTAAGTACACACTCATTTACATTTGCCAAACACGTCTATAAAGTAACATATTATTACAATGCAAACATGTCTATAAAATACATATTATTAGATGTGGTAT
The DNA here is from genome assembly GCA_035128595.1 of Eptatretus atami. NCBI lineage: Eukaryota > Metazoa > Chordata > Myxini > Myxiniformes > Myxinidae > Eptatretus > Eptatretus atami. The sequence goes on along the minus strand of CM068962.1, from coordinate 80,470,211 downwards.
GTTTTTAAGGAGTACAATTAGAATGGTGTTACGCTATATAAAGTACGTGTTTTAATGATGTGAGTGATCCATAAAGTACATCCATAAAGCACGTTGCATTATAAATTTTTTTTCTATAAAGTACCTACTATTAGAACTCCATGGATTGCAAGAAGAACTAGAATGGCACTCTGTACAGTGCATAACTCTGCCAAGAGCTGACAGTTTACGTTTGTATCCCAACTGGTGGGCTGAATCTGATCCAGAGGTCCAAAATCGAATCGTTGAGTTCTGCCCACCTCCCCCAACTCATCTGCCAAGATCCATCCGAATACGTCCACAACTTTTTGAGATATCATGCTATATATCGTTTTTGCCCAGTATCCCTCAATGGTGAAGAATCACTAAAATCCTCGTTATCAGATTCGGATCTTCACCAAAATCGAATCAGATTCGTCCTTGTCACACCCCAAAACTGTCCACCAAATTTTCGTCCGAATCGTCCACCAACTTTTTGAAATATTCTTGTTCAACCAGGGACTAAAAAACAGACAGACAGACAAAAGACAGGGTGAAACATAACTCCGCCCACCTTCGGATGGCGGACTGTAACAACAAATCAAGTAGATTGAACTAATTAGACCACCAGTACATTAGAAGTGCTGAGCTCCTAAAACAGAAACTGTACCTATTGGACACATCATTGCATGCAAGAAAAAAATGCTGAGAATTAGAAAAATTAAATCTGGAGAAATTCATTTCCCAAGCTGGGAATGGTTGAAGGAAGAAGAGGGAGAGGTTAGACATTGTATGTGCTGGATGGATGGGTGTAAAGACTGCAACCAAGAACTCTCCAGAGCTTTGGAAAGCAGGACAGGGAGTTTGGAGAAAATCTGATCATGATTGTAACAAAAGCACAGAAGAGAGATGGCTGCAATGACCAGAAAGGAGGAAAGTAGAGAGACAGAGAGTCCACTGACTGTCTGTAATGTGAAAGTAATAGGCCCCACTCGCTTCAAGCAGGGGAGATTCCAAAGATTTTGAATCTTGGAGGCCTTGGTTTCCATGCGGCCTCAGCTGAGCGTGTGAGTCAGGATCACCGCCCAGAGGTAGTCAGTACTGCCATCCAAGCTGCGGATGAAGCCTTGGAGGTGGATAAGAGTTTAGGTTATCCAAGGAATGACTTTGCATGATGGAGGATGCCCAAGCCGGTGACTTGGCTTTGGAGGAAAATTTCGAAGGGTGTTTGTCCAACATAGGGTCATGGCTGATAGTTAGGCCAAAAATGTTTTGAGTGACTAAACTTCTTCAAGAGAATTTCTTAGAAATTAGATGCAGAGGTTTGAAGATGGCCATTTGTACTGCCGCGTACAACCCACAGAGAAAACAAGACATCGGAGTGAAGGGTAGTTGAGCCAAAGAGTACTCCTGGGAGTTGGAAGGGTTAAGAACAGTCCAAGGCAGTAGAAATTGAGTTACTGATGTAAAGTGCAACTCCGCCGCCAGGATGGAGTTTCAGGACTATCAAAACGGAGAGACAATAGCCATGAAAGACCACCAAGGAATCAGAAATGTCCGTTGGGAGGAAGGATTCTCGATTAAACAGATGATGTCTGCGTTACTTTGAAGTGGCCTGAATTGGAGAATATATGTCAGGGTTGGAACAGAGGCTCAGATGACTTTGGAGGTCACACACAGGGCTGAGGGCAGTAGGGCACGCTGTTTGGCAGGGTTGCAGCAATGCAAAAAGGGCTAGGGGTGCATGCAGGGCAAGGTGAGGAGCTTGGAGGGGTGGGGCAGGGGTGAAGCTGGAACGGCGTGAGGGACAGGGTGGGGTGTGGGTGAAGCTGGGAGGAGGTGACGAAGGACCTAGGAGTGGGGGGAAGGAACCTCAGAGGGGGTGGGCAGAGAAGAAGCCTGCAAGGGTTGCGGAGGGTCGGGAGAAAGACTGGGTGTGCGGATGGGGGGGGTAGCTGGAGAGATGTGTGACAGGTAGGAGGGAGCTGGAAAGGAGAGGGTTGAGAGAGAAGCTGAGAGGGAAAAGAGAAGCTGTGAGAGGCCAAGACAAAGGGGAACTAGAGAGGGTGGGTGGAGTGAAGATGGAAAGGGTCTAGGGTGAGTGGTGGGTGTGGATGCGTTTGAGGTGGTGGTGAAGGAGGAAACTTCTGAGGGGGATGCAGAAGACTTTGACATGAAGTGGAGCGGATTTGAAAGGGGGACACAGAGAAGGGGTGGGGTTGTTGAGGAAACGAGCATGTAGAGATGTGGAGAAGATACTGAAGTGGAAGGGGTTTGACACAGTTAATGATATTATGGAGAACAGACTAATGGGAGGGGTGAATAGATAGTTGTTGAAAGCACGGAAGAAAGTAATGATAGGTTGATGGACCAAGCGGTTTTGGAAGTAAGACAAGTTTGGGAAATAAGCTTTGTGAATAGAATAGAAGAAGAAGAGCGGATAAGAGGAATCAGTTGTGAATGCAATGATGAACAACTGAGGTTATTCATGACAAGATAAATTTGGGAAATAATTTAGAAAAGAAGGGATAAAGAATGAACGAGAGAAGGAAGTATAGAAGACTAGAATGGCACTCTGTGATCACATACCTCGCCAGGCTGAACAGTTGTACATTTGGTCTCCCACTGATAGGCGGATCTGGCTAAACTGAACCAAATCAAATCGGCTTGTTCTTATTATTAGCCACTCATCCACCAGGTTCCATGATCAATCCACACCTTTTGAGATATAATGCTTATTCGTATTTTGGCCCATCTCTCTGTGGTGAAGAATCACTTAACAAATGAAAATTCTCGGATCCGATCCGGATTTCGATCTTCAACCAAAATCGAACTGAGTTTGTCCTTGTCATATACCCATATATCCACAAATTTCGTTCCGGATCTGTCCACAACTTTTTTAAATATCCTGTTCACAAGAAACAGACAACAGGGGTCAAAAACATACCTCTGCCCACCTTCTCGGTCGGTGGATAATCAGTTTGTGATTTTCCTTTTTTGTTTGAGTTTTTTTTGTTTTTTTTCTCCAAGCAAGGGATGGTGAGGTAGGAAAGAAGTTGAGAAAGTTGAAGCTCAAAGGATAACTATTTGAGAAAAAAGCAAGACGAGCCAAACTTGTTCATAGCGAGAGACAGAATTTGCTTTCGACTTGCTGATGCCTGGGGCGAGTGAGCCAGACAATCACAGGACACACAAATTCGGACAACACACCACAAACAGGTACAGCCTTAACCTGGTAAATGGGATGAAAACAACAAACAGCATCACAAGGACGAAAATCAAGTCAACACAAAGAGGGAAAACAAAAAGACATGACGGATCTGGGTCCCGGGAAACTTAGCTTTGATAGAACTGAAAGAGAGGAGGGAAACTGCACGAAACCAACATGTCCATGATCACATGCAGAAGAGACCAGAACCAGAAGTGATTGCATGAGTAAAAGAGGGTTGTTGGGTGTGGCGGTCAATATTCAACAGTTTTGTAAATATTATTATGTAGTATGCCACACGATAATTGCGATTATGCTTCATTTACTTAGGGAGGATTGTTTTTTAGGTGGTATATGAATTAGACTTTGAACCTCAATTTGAACCCATATGATATGATCCCTGAAACCTGAGAGAAAGCCAAACATGTTTTAAGTTATACCAGGACTGCACTTCATGTCCAGATATTTAATACAAGGACCAACAGTGTGTTCGGTTCACTCCATCACTCTCAGCAGCAAAATGGAAACGTCTTTAATGTCGGATCTTGTCTATCGCAGAGCTTTGAATTTTAATTCCTAATCCTTGAAAATTTGTTTCCAATAATGACAGTGAGGTGGCACGGAGAAAAAGCGCATTCATCTACTGGTCCATTTATGCCGTGACCAAGTTAGTGACTTATAAATGTAACGGGAGACCACTTGGCATAACCGAGTTGTTTTTCAGTCTCTCCATGTGAGCGACGAAGTGTGTTGATTATGTCTCAAGGTTGCGACTACGTGCATCCGCATTTTGCTTCCTGCATTTTAATCACTTTCTGCTAAATGGCACACCCAACCATAACCAGGCACTATTTTGCCTTGTGACGCACCCACAAGATTGCTGTTGCAAACAGCACGATGCTCCAGAGACATGCAGCTTGCCATCAAGACCATAAGTCTGAAGTGTCGATTACTCATTAGCTTTTTTGAGGTTTCATCTCTTGCCGTGCAAAACCCCCCTCTTTCTATCACAATTCATTTAGTAATGCTTATTCCTCACTTTAGAGCCACAAGAGTGCAGCATATACAGGTAGTAATTATCCAATTATCAGGAATAGTGAAAAATGGAACACAGGAATAGTTTAGCCAGGCTGGTAGGACAGCACAGAAGTAGCGCACTCAGCCTATTGAGCTGTTCTCGTCTTTCTTTGATTTCTCGACCGCCTATAAACTGCCACCCTCATGCTTCATATGTTATCAATGAGCTGCAGGTCATACTACAGAGTGATGTGAAGGCATAGACCCAAACTACTTTGTTTGGTGGTGTCTGTTCAAGATCCCCAGTGTCTTTACTAGATTAGCCATTTTTGCCAGCTGCACCCTTGCCACTATCCAATTATGCCTGACCTGTCACCTGCGATGTTGACAGTTACGGAAGTATATATATATTTGGGGTATAACATTGCGACCATTTACTACCAATTCGGCATTACCCAGACCGCCACGATGACACATGTGCACGATGAGATGATGACCCTCTGAGTTGTACACTAAGTTCTCAAAGGAAGAGGGGCCACTGGTAAGGCCAAAGAGCATACTTCTCAAATGACCTTCAGCGATAGCTTAATACTTTACCCATGTCACCACAACGTAAGAGAAGTTGTGACCTAATTTATCAATCTATTCCTTTGCTTACTGGTCCCCTGGCTACAGGTTCACATTCATTGTTCATCCCTAGTGTCAGCATGGCATTAGAGACCAGGCAAGTGTCCAATGATGACCATGTAGGTCACTCTAGCTCTACTCTACAGACCAGTTTGGAATTCGGCCAGAATTTTTGGCAAGCATTGTTAAGGCCAGAAGCTATTTGGGCCAAGGATTTTTCAGGCCAGGAAAAACTTCTTGGCAGGAATTGTCAAAAGGCCAGTGATTTTTTTGCCCAGGAATTATCCAGGGTACCTGCTTGAGGAGTTACTTCTGTTGAAGAACAATGGGATCTTTAATGTCGACATGGCAGAAGGCAGTCGGGCCTAACACCGTCAATGCAGTTCTCCCTGTTGCGCATTGCAACAAAGTGGTTGTTTCATTTGTTATGTGAGTTATTAGGGGAATCACGCCTAAGAAAGGACACTTGAAACACCTTGGCCATGTACCACATACATTTCAACGGATGCGATCTATGCTATTCACCGAATATGTACATGGAGAAACTGAATGACAAGAACATATCCTTTATTCACAAAATATCAAATAAGTAATCATAATTCTTAAAACACACGAAAAAACACGATGGCACTGTATAACTTTTTATCTGATATCTGGTTTGGTTGTGGAACCATATTGATAATTTATATTTCTCTGCCGTCACACCTTAATTGTCAGTTGTAGCTTGTTAAAGTTTAGATTAGCATTCAACACATTGATAAACTTTATCCTTCAAAACATCTAAGCAAGCTACATAAATACCAACAATTGTTGCAATTAGTCTGCTTTTGCAGTTGATAATCAACATGGAAAGCAAATGCATTTCTTACAATTTTATGCCATACTAGCAAGTTGCCGTGCACTAGCCCGGGTTTCTCTAAACAGGCTGCAGATAGAGGGGGAAAATGGCAAATGGGCGGTTTTCTTTTTTGCATCGATCCGGTGAAGTGGAAACAACAAATATTTATTGCAAATCTGATGCCAATTTAAATGCTCCAATGCAGCGAGAGTGCTCTGTTTGTAACTATTTGTTCGATATATGTACGCTTTTTGAGCCTGTATGGTCCGTAATAAAATTGTATTGGTGTCCAAAGCCAGTGACCAATTGTAAATTAATTAATGGGATACGGATTCTCGTAGAATGTATGTTAACGACAAAAAGATTGATATTTGCGATGAAAATGACATTCATAAAATCCTTAAAATAATTCACGGAACGGCTGTTTGTTTGTCGTATTTGTTGTTGTTGTTTCTTTGTCCACGCGACTCCTCATACCTTCTGGATTGATTACATCCAAACTTTGCTACATAGGCATCAGCATGACCCCAATTCTGTTACAGGGGTCTTTGCCGGTGGTCTTGGGGGGGGGGGAGGGGGGAGCGCAATATTCTCTCTGTATATGTTGTATCAATTAGCGCCGCTCCTGTGGGAGAAGAGGTATTACCAAGTCCCACCCTTTACTGTCCCCACGTTTCCTTGTCCTCAACATTTTCAGTTGCAGTGAGTGTTTTGAATACCTGGTAGAGTTTTTGAATTCACGTTTGGATAATGAAAAATAAAATTAACCCCTGGCTGCTCTCAAGGGAGCATGTTCTTCTAGTTTCCTTTATTTATTGAACTCTCGTTCTATTTTGATGCCTTCGCTGCCGAAGTTGCCATGGTTATGTTTTTGGGTTTGTCCATCCGTCCGTACTACACCTACCGTATGCCCAACATGCAATCACCGTCCGTCACCGAAGGTGCAAGGAGTTATGTTTTCACCCCTTTCGTCTGTTGTTTGTGTTGTCTGTTTGTTTGTGTTGTGTGCAGAGATTCTCAAAAGTTTGTTGGACGATCTGGATGAAATTTGTCCTCAGTAGATGTTAATATTGGCGTCAGTAGCTTGCATAGTTGGAAGATTGTTAAAGATTTCACACGTTGTTCCTTCGCGAAGATTAGGTGAGCTATCGCCAGCAGCCATGGTCAAAATTACAAACTTCCTGCCCTAACCAGGCAATGGGGGCATTGCATACGTGGACAGCCCACCCCTCACGATAATGATGCTACCCTGCAGGCCTTGTGCTACATATGAAATAAGAGACCAGACTCTTACAGAGGCGTCTGAGCTTACTGCAGTTCCTGAGGAAGGGTGTCTGAAGGCTTCTCTTTGCCTCCCAGCGTAGTCAGGGCAGGAATTTGTAATTTGTTCAATGTGCTCCGGCGATAACTTCATCTATTCTATCCGAAAGCACGTGTTGGATATTTAAACGTCCGCTGACGACCAGTACCAGCAGACGTTGTCCTCCATCTTAACATCCTTCCGGTGGATGGACACGCATTGATGCTCTGGCCTGCAGGAGAAACACCAGGGACAGTCATAGCTGGCGGCGATATTTGAACCCAAGATAGACAGCTCAACGATGAGTGAGCAAACATCAGCTATCTTTCCAACCCTCTTACATTACATTAAATAAGTTTTTAACGTAATGTAAACCCCCCCCCCCCCCAAAAAAAAAGACTTCTCTGTAATAACCTACTTTGAAAACCAGTTGATTTTATGTCCATTTAAAAAGACAACTTTCGTCTAAAGTCTTGCTCCCTGTGTCATTACTTGTGGTGGAAGCGAGCAACATCTCACAAGCATGTGCCTGCAGACACTGAGGAGTGTGTTCCTGTTCGAGCATTGGGAATGTTTTCATTTCCACCTTCAAATGATGTCCTTGCCACATTAATTTGCAATGTTCAAAACATTGTTCCACCAGAGTTGAGAAACATTTCAAACTGCTCTCGCAGGTCTAAAAGAAGCAGAAGCGTGAATATATGTCACAGATCATAATCGCTCAAGTTGATGGATGCCTGAGCGAGAAACCGTGTTGGTTCCGAGTAATGAAAGAAAACCCGTTGATCAAACATCAGACGGGCTCCTTTATCAGCTGCTAACAACAGCGCTCACATCAAGTATAGAAGACATGTGTGATTTGTGGCTTGATTCAAATGGTACTTGTCAAGGAAAATTATCATTGCTGAAGAAACAACAACAATATCTAGGGTCTGTCTACCGCTTTGATGACGTGTTTGTTATGTCCTAATGAAGAAAAAAGGTTCTTTGAGAGTGTGCCATGCCTTCGGCTGTCTGCGCTTTGATTCTTGGCAGAGTGGCAGTTTGAACAAGTATAAAAAGCTGTTCTGTGGCCGCAATTTCCCGACAAAGGCACTACCCTTTTAAAGGAGATCAACCCAGCTGTCTATCTGCAATCATTCGGACATGACAAAGATTCCACCATTTTTTGGCAATAGCTTGCTGACCCTATTAGACCCGACCAACGATCAGGCTGAATGAATGCGTGCAAGTTTAAGTATGATGCAAGTAAATAATTGAAAGATGTGTTAGTAGATGTGTTGTATTGCCCCTTTTATCCGAGAAGGCGCGTTCACACGTAAGATGAACAAACTTACCCGTCCATTTTGTTTGTCGTGCGGAAAGATGGCTGCCCACGTAAAGCGACCACACTGTGAGATAGCAATGGTTGTAACCCGGTGTGAAGGAACCCCAAAGGACACCAGAACACTGCTACCCCACTTCTGAGCAGGACTTTGTCATTTGCTCAGGTGCTAGGAGATAACTCGCCTTCTCTTCACGAAGGGCACCGTGGGATCTTTGACGTCCACTCACTAATGTTGGGCATAACGATACACCCGTTTTCAAGTCATCCGAGGGACGACTGATGTACTCAGGCTTGCGTTTGAAGCATCGTGAGTGATAATGTATTGCTGGGGTCAGATTCAAACCATGCCTAGACTTGCTTAGGCCTTCGTGGAAAGTCGTGCTTACCTGGAGGCTATTCCTACATATATAATATATATATAATATATATTATATATATATATATATAATATATATATATATTATATATATATATATAGAGTATATCTCATGATGCATGTTGAATTGAAAATTTAAATCTCGGTACAATGTAAGTAAAGTAGATGGATTATTTAAATTTGTAGATTTTCTAACATGCAAGGCTTCCTCATGTGACTTGTTAGAAAATCTCTGAGTAACATTGTCTCAATTTTGACCTCGCGATACACTGGACTCTGTTGCATTTGCGATCCATCAGGAGTTCATCGGGTTGGTTTGTCATACTTGTTGAATATATAATAAAGAATGATTAAACATAAGTATGTACAGTACTTTTGGAATGTGCAGCAGTGTTGCTCACCTTGACGATTCAAACGGTTCTTTGTTAAATTTTCTTTTATTTTTCAATCGATGCTTTCACCGAAACATTTTGATTTCACATTCTTTGTGATTATATCGCCCTTTAATCGGGTCAAAGACGGCGAGTGAAGTCAGGATGTGAATATTGCTCAGTGTCTGCCCCACCTGGCTTGCACATGTCCTATAAGTGAGTCACACATTTGAAATGCACAAATGATTCGGGTTCAAGAGAAACTGACATCCAGTAGAGTGTTAGAGGAATTCTCGAAAATGTGGCTTTATGGGTCGGATTTCACTTTGGTTTTATGCAAAGGAAATTTGCCAAAGAACTTGATCGGTTGAGGGGCCATGTTGACCCCCTTGCCTTGCTTTTATTCAACCCCATTAATTAAATTTAGCAGTTTAGTTACCTTAATTGACACTGAGGTTGGATTAGAAAAGTGGGGCAATGCCGAGACAACAACCAGAGATGTTTTTCAAGTTATTATTGGGGAGAGGAGAGCGTGTGACAGGAGGATTTTAAGGTGAGTTATTGTACGGTACAAACAAACCGCACATTCACCTTTAATGAAACCCCACACAGACATCATAATCACTTACAACAGATATAAAACACCGAAACCATACTCAAGCACAATCAATCCTGCCAATATCCCATGTCTACCTTTCATCTCCCAACAGTCAATACGTCTCGATATATCATTAGATTCCACTGTAAACCCTCGTGTCCGAGTTGTACCGAGCTCTGGAGTGCAGATAACGAGCCTGTCTGACTGTCTGTCATGCTTTCAGTCATGGAAAATTGTTTTGCCCACAGCCCCACCTGCTGTCATTCCTTCTTTTATTCTACTCGCGCTTTAAGAATTTCAATTTCTTCCGTCCTCAACATTTTTTCCTTACCGTCCTTACAGCAGAATCTTTCCACACACACAGCAGTTTACTTTCTCACACCCAAGCCCTGAAGAACTTTACGTTTCTCATTTTGTTCTCCTGCACCACCGAAGGTGTGATGGAGATTATGTTTACACCCGTATGTCTATCTGTGCAGCAGGATATCTTCAAAAAGTTGTTGGAGGAGATCTGACAAAACTTGATAGACAAGTGAGAAGATAGAATGAAACTGATTAGATGTTGTGGAAGATCGCATCAGGATATTAGGAGTTTTCAATGATCTTCAACCATTGAGAGATAGTGGCCAAAACGCATATGTTAGCACAATATCTCAAAAAGTTATGGACGGATTGGACGAAACTTGGTGGACATGTAGAGTGGTTGGACAAGACGAAATATTCGATTTTTGGTGAAGATCTAGATCTAGGATACTTGAAAAATCTTTTTTATCGAATCTCACAATTGAGAGATAGTGCCAAAAACGAAATATATAGCACGATTTTTCTCAAAAAAGTGATGGACGATTCGGATGAACACTTGTTCTTTATGTGATGTGATTTTTATTTTTGTTTGAGAGGGGTTAATATTTTATATCTCATTATATGTTCCGACATTTTTATATTTTAATTATTGTTAGTGCAAACTTTTGGCAAACTCCTGGATTCTTGACATATACTTCATCTCTTCATTCAGGCAACTTACAAATGACTTCTAAGGGATTGTTGAGGAGGGTGGGGTGAACTGAGAGTTCAATGGCAAAAACTATTGAAATATTTAGGAAAGTGCAAGTAGGAGAGAAAAAGAGAGTGAAAGTTGCAGAATAATGGGGAGAATGCAGGAGGAAGTGATTGAAAGGGATGGAGGATCATGGATAATGAAAATATAAAGGAAGATAATTTCACCTTTTTTTTGTTGTTGTCGTTCTTGTTTGGACATAATATGTAGATGAATAGATTGCTCACTTATATCGACTTTGAATTATACAAAGCATCAGGCATTAAATCTTGTTGTACCAGCAAACCACACCGATGGTCTCCTAATTGTCTCGACCTCAATGAAATCGGTATTTGAAGCTCCTTCCCATGCTAACCTGAGAACGCTGCCGAGAAAAAAAAGGTAAAAGTGAAGTTCCTGATTCTAAGGCAGCTTTATCTGCCAAAACTCCAACAACAATATAATTATTGCTCATGAGAACCAGATTAGCTGATCACCATTTCAAAACGAAACAAACTTTTCATTGACTGCACGCTACGAGGTTAAACAATACGTTTTTCTGACCTTTAGCCTCAGGTACTGTAAAGGTTTTAAGAATGCAGTGGCATTGATTTTGGCGTTGCATCCCGAGGAATTTCGCTCATCGTGATAAGCCATCTGCTTTGTTAATGAAATGACGAGCCACTTGTTGTTTTTTTGTTGTTGCAATTTAAAAAAGTAATAATAATAGATTTAATTCTGCCAAATTGCACCTTTTACACTGAGCAGTCGCAAAAAGAATGCCTCACATCACCCATCAACTGGAACGACTCAACACATTTTGCATTTGTTCTTCAGCCTTGTGCAACAAAGTTTGAGAAAGCCACTCATTCGTTTCTTATTATTTCCTCATCAACATCTTTGCCACAAAGTTTGCCTTCATCACATGGACATCCTTTTTACTATCTCCTGCTCTGT
>CM068962.1:80419807-80441078 GCA_035128595.1 Eptatretus atami | reverse complement strand
AGATTCTTGCAACAATGCCCGAAATTCTATTGTCGAGTGGTCACAAGGTACGACAATAAAGATGGTTTGGGATGGGACTTGACAGAAAAAAAGATATGTCGTGTTTATGTCGTGGGTGTGTCGCAAGTCAAGTCGTGCGACAGTCGTGGGACCATCGTGAGTTGTCGGGCATTGTCTGGGGGCTGTTTTTCACGTGATCAGGTCGTGGTTCAACTCGTAGGATGCGCGTGCGACAGTCGTGGCGACAGTCGTGCGACTGTCACAAGACTGTCGCACAGCAGTCGTGGGTCGCTCAGGTAGAATAGCCATCCTCTCTCAGCGATGAACAGACAGTTTTTATTTTCCAAGCGTTCATTTCGCCTGAGCTCCATGGGGAGAACAAGAATTTGATACACTGCCGATTTTTGCAGGTTTTCCCACTTACAAAGCACGTAGAGGTCTGTAATTTTTTATCATAGGTACACTTCAACTGTGAAAGACGGAATCTAAAACAAAAATCCTGAAAATCAACATTGTATGATTTTTAAATAATTAATTTGCATTTTATTGCATGAAATAAGTATTTGATACATCAGAAAAACCAGAACTTAATATTTGGTACAGAACATTTGTTTGCAATTACAGAGATCAGACGTTTCCTGTAGTTCTTAACCAGGTTTGCACAGACTGCAGCAAGGGATTTTGGCCCACTCCTCCATACAGATCTTCTCCAGTTCCTTCAGGTTTCGGGGATGTCACTGGGCAGCACAGACTTTCAGCTCCCTTCAAAGATTTTCTATTGGGTTCAGGTCTGGAGACTGGATAGGCCACTCCAGGACCTTGAGATGCTTCTTATGGAGCCACTCCTTAGTTGCCCTGGCTGTGTGTTTCGGGTCGTTGTCATGCTGGAGACCCAGCCACGCCCCCATCTTCAATGCTCTTGTGAGGGAAGGAGGTTGTTTGGCCCAAGATCTCGCGATATCATGGCCCCATCCATCCTCCCTCATACGGTGCAGTGTCCTTTCCCTTTGCAGAAAAGCATCCCCAAAGAATGATGTTTTCCACCTCCATGCTTCACGGTTGGGATGGTGTTCTTGGGTTGTACTCATCCTTCTTCTTCCTCCAAACACGGCGAGTGGAGTTTAAACCAAAAAGCTCTATTTTGTCTCAATCAGACCACATGACCTTCTCCCATTCCTCTCTGGATCATCCAGATGGTCATTGAAAACTTCAGACGGGCCTGGACATGCGCTGGCTTGCGCAAGGGACCTTGCGTGCGCTGCAGGATTTTAATCATGACGCGTAGGTGTGTTCTTATGGTTTTCTTTGATACTGTGGTCCAGCTCTCTTCAGGTCATTGACTAGTCTGCCGTGTAGTTCTGGGCTGATCCCTCACCCTTTCTCATGATCATTGAGGCTCCACAGGTGAGATCTTGCATGGAGCCCAACCGATGGGAGATTGACTGTTATCTTGAACTTCTTCCATTTTCTAATAAATGTGCTAACAGTTGTTGCTTCTCACCAAGCTGCTTGCCTATTGTCCTGCTAGCCCATCCAGCTTGTGCAAGTCTACAATTTCGTCCCTGATGTCCTAAGACAGCTCCTGGTCTTGCCCATTGTGGAGAGGTTGGAGTCCTGATTGATTGAGTGTGGACAGCTGTCTTTTATGCATGATAACGAGTTGAAACAGGTGCAGTTAATACAGGTAATAGAGTGGAGAATGGAGGACTTCTTAAAGACAAAACTAACAGGTCTGTGAGAGCCGGAATTCTTACTGGTTGGTAGGTGATCAAATACTTATTTCATGCAATAAAATGCAAATTATTATTTAAAAATCATACAATGTGATTTTCAGGATTTTTGTTTAGTTCCGTCTTTCACAGTTGAAGTGTACCTATGATAAAAAATTACAGACCTCTACGTGCTTTGAAAGTGGGAAAACCTGCAAAATCCGGCAGTGTATCAAATTCTTGTTCTCCCCACTGTATATACCCCTCAAAAAACGAAAATATGTTGCAAGACTAACGCAAGACTAACGCAAACAGACTTGCAATGTTGTGGCGAGCTCTTACGAATATAATAATTTGTGAGACAATCTTGCAACTGTCTCACGACTGCCGCAGTCGTGAGATTGTTTGACTAAAAATTTTTCTTTCTGGTACCACGACAAGATATTTATCGCACGACAGTCGCAAGACTGTCGCAAGACTGTCGTAGGACAGACTCACGACAGCCAACAAGACATAGATACCATAAAAAAAAAGGTGCATGTCCAATTGCACGGAAAACGTTGGACCTCTGTATCTCTGAAACTGCACCAAGGAAAAATTTGAAACTTGGCAAAATGTAACGATTTTTTATGATGTCATAGGTGCCTTCATTTAGACGTCAAAATTGCAGATGTAGAACGCTATATCTGATCAGCACGAATTTTTTGAGGGTCATCTAGGGATAAAATGGTCCACAAGAAATTTTTTTGATGACATCATTGGTCAAGTGATTCGGCAGCCATATTGTTTAGAAAAAAATTTCAAAAAATCTTAATTTCTGAAGTGCTGAACAGATCGAGGCGAAACTTTACACATATGACCACTAACCATGAGGAACAAAAGGTTCACACACTTAACATCATAGGTCCAATGGTTGGCAGCTATATTTATTGGATTTACCCTAAAACCTATAAAAATCTTGGACAGAATCGAAGGGAAACTTCACACAAATGTTCCCAAGGCTTGAGGATCCAGGGTTTTATGAATAAAATTATGTCCCATGGTCTGGCAGCCAGATTGGATTGAGCGAAAATCATGATAAAAAAAAAAATCATTTCTCTTGAACCACAAAATTAATTGAAGTGAAACATCACAATTATGATATAGTAGTGATGGGAAATATATGTGTTGGAATTTCATCCTCATTGGACGCATGGTCTGGCAGCCAGAATTATTTCTTTATTTTTGATCTGCATTGTTTTTTTTGTTTGATATTTTTTTGGAATAAGGCTCACTTGGGTGTGCTGGATGGGTTTGAGGGTAGAGGAGTTAGTAGCTAAAATGCGAATCCTATCCAGGTTCCTCCTGATGACTTCCTCTTTGCTTTTTGCTTGTTCGGGTTCCTTCTGATTACTCCAATGCGGGCTGTACCTATTTGGTCTTCCATTTGAATTTGAATATAATTTTATTTAATCCCATTTTAAATTCAATTGGGTTCAATAAATTCTTAATAAATTCAATAAATTCAATAATAAAAGACGCCATGGGTCAGGGTCAGGTGTCCGATCAAAGCAGGGTTGCCATCAAAGCGGGATGTCTTGGTACCTGGTTCACTGCCAGCAGTTATAAAGAGGCAGTTCATGTTATCGTCTTATTAATTAACTAACACACCAGTACGTAAAAGCCACACAAAATACACCACACAAAACAAGTCCAGGCGAGGGCGGGCAATCTCTGATCGCTCTTTTTGTTTTTACCTCCACCACCAAAGGTGAAGGAGGTTATGTTTTCACCTTTTCTCTCTTGTTTGTTTGTATGTTCGTTTTTCTGTCTATGTGAAGAATATCTTCAAAAAGTTGTGGACGGATTCGGATGAAATTTTGTGGATGGCTTGGTGTGTGGTCAAGGACAAACTGATTAGATTTTTGCTGAGATCCAGATCTGTATCCGGCTAATATAATTGGTAAGAGATTCTTCACCATTGAGAGATAGAGCCAAAAACGATATCTGGAATAATAATTTCAAAAATGTATTGGGCCCGAAATGTTCTCATGGATCAGGCATTGTGTGGTGGACGTATGTGCTCTACCGACTGCCCTTCTAGTTTGTTCTCTTTTTGGAAGGTAATCAAGTTTATCGAATTGAAATTCTCATTGAAGGTTGGCCATTCATGGAGCCTCACCATGCAGAGTATGGGGGTGGGGGGGGGGGGGGGGGGCGGGGGGAAAGGTGCAATGCAGGACGGACATGACTACACATGGGAAAAAAGGTCCATATTACCTTTTCTTTCTACCATGTTATTTTCTCTACGCAGGTTCCTTAAAGGACTGTTTTGCCATGCTTGAAACTTGAGGAAGAAGCTAACGTTTTACCTTCTCTACAGCACCCATAAGCCTGCATTGACTGCCTGTAGTGCTACCAGCCGACCAGAGTAGTTACCACTACCAAGTCGAGCAGGCTTATCAAGATGTATGCATATTTGGGATATCATGTGAGTGCAAGGCCTACCTTTTTAAAAAGAATACCAATGGGATATTACCGTCTGTCATGATTTGAGATGGACAGACAGTTTAACATCCCATGCTATAAAATGAGTCAGTTGTGTGTCTGTGGTGGCCATGCATGTGTCGTGCTGTGGTACGAGTTCCGCCCATTGGACAGTTTGCCTGACTCCACCCTACAATTTCTATACTAGGCGCATCAATTTTCTATGTACTCCGTTCAGTCTTGAGTTTTAATAGGCCTCTTTTGTAATAAATGAGAAGACCAGGAAGGAGAACCAAATAAGCTAAAGAGCAAAGATGGAGCCATCAGGAGGACCTGGATAGGAATTTGGGTTCGAACCACAACTGCACCACCCTCATACCCATCCAGCACAACCAAGTGAGCCTTACAGAAAAATTTCTGCAAGAACTTCACTTCTCCTTCGAGAGTTAGATAACGAAATAGAGAAATAGAGAGATATAGACTGCTCTAAGAGATGAACTGTCTGCTCTATAAGACCTCTAAGGACTGCTTCATCTGCTGCTGCCTCTATTAAAACTATAAGACTGCTCTAAGAGACTGCTTCATCTAAAGATATGAAAGAGAAGCTAAAAGCAAGAATTAGAATGAATAAAGATTATGAACAATTTTTTTAGAAGGAAGTGTGAAGGAACAAAAGAAGAAAGGATGTCGCGGGGAAGAACCCAGACAAATATATTTCAGCAGTTACTCCCCAAGGCTCAAATGCAGCACAAGCCACCAGAGGTAAGGCTCGCATTTCTGACTCTCTGCACAGCTTTATCTTTAACTCAAATTCGATATCTCAATTTCTTTTTCATCGTGGGCTAAGATGGTTTTAAGCTCAGTTGGCAAAAAACGGAAGAAAATCGTGTGGATATATTGACGTTTTAAATGGCAAACTCATTTAATAGCTGTTTCTGGTCAGGTGCAATGTGGGGGAGGAGTAAGGAGAGGAGACGGAGAGGGTGTAGAGAGGGAGGGGGAATGAGTGAGGGTAAAGGAGGGTGGGAACAGAGTGAGGAGGTGGGGGAGTGGAGGGGAAGTGGGAACAGAGTGAGAAGTGGAGGGGGATGAAGTGAGGAGTAAGGACAAAGTGAGGGAGAGGGATAAAGTGAGGGGAGGTAGAGGAACATAGTGAGGGGAGGGAGAGGAAAGAAAGTGAGGAGAGGGAGGCAGACAGGTCGAGGGGAGTGAGGGGAGAAGAAGGGAGAGAGGAGGTGTGAAGTGGGAGAAGAGAAGTGGGAGTGCAGGGGATCGGAATGGTGGAGGAGGGGAGAGAGAGAGAAGAGAGAAAGAGGAGGAGTAGAGAGGAGAGAGAGAGAGAGAGGAGCAGAGAGAGAGAGAGAGAGAGAGAGAGAGGAGAGAGAGAGAGAGAGGAGAGTTGAGTCCTGAATTTCACCATTTTAGATTACGTGGAATTTCCACCGGGCCCTGCTGCTGTTTCATTTGCACCGGAATATAACACCACTCTTCCTTATCAATTCTTCACTGGGAATCTATACTTTAAAAATAAATCACATATCTACACTTTCAACAGCAATAAATTACTTTTGTAAAATAACATGTCGATAAACAGCGTACTATCTTTTTCATGCCAGACTGCACAGACTCACTTTGTGTTACTACAGTAAATGTGGTTCAGGAATTGCTTTCTGCTTTGATACATCAACTATGCAACAGCAGGAAGATTAAAGTCTGTTGTTTCGCCACAGGGCTTAAAGAAAGACCTTGATATTGATTTGATTACTGTCTAAACCTTCCAATAAGGTAAAATGTGTTGTGGTAATGCTGCAGGTGCACATATACAGAAAGTGATGTAGCATGTAGATTGTAAAAATGAGAGAGACTCGCAGGGCACACTTCTCATGCAAACGTAACTAAGGACAAATGTGTCCAAGAGCCGCGTCATAAGGTTTTGTCTTCACCAGAAGAAGAAGAAGAAGAAGAAGAAGAAGAACAAGCGGAGCTCTCTCAAAGCCAGCGTTCGCCAACGCGACGCGGGCTAAAAAGAGACGCACTTCCTATTGCAGGATGTCTAATACTGTGCTGTACATCTCCAAAGCCCATATTTGATTTTTTTTTCTGCATGAAATCAGCTTAGCGGTTAGGTGGTTGGCTTGCGACCCTAGGGGTTTCTAAGTATGAGACCCACCTGGCCACTGAATTTAAACACCAGAATGGGGTATTTAGAACATAGCCTGCATCCTTTCCAAGTTTGGCAAAATAACACCAGTAATAGTGTATATAGGGCACTGTAGCAGCGGCATACAGCCACGTCCCTCATTAATGATGCAACCAGTAGCCTCAAGCCTGCACACGAGTGTGTGCTGTGTGTGTGTGTGTGTGTGTGTGTGTGTGCATGATTGTTCTGCTTTGATCCATCGACCACAATATAAAGAGATCAGATTAACAGCTGGCATCTTTCTAACCCATAAAACAGCACTGAAAGAAGAAAAAGAGCAAATCTCTACAGACCTTTGCCAGGACTTGTTTATGTGTGGTGTGTTGTGTGATGTTTGTCGTATGTTATTTGTATTGGTGTAATTTCTGTGTGGCATTTGTGTAGCTTATTAAGTTAATTATAATTAGAACTGCCACTTTATTAACTGCTGCGCAGTGTGATGAGCGGTTCAGCCATTTCAGAGACGATGTTGAAGGTTTTTAAAAAATATATAAAAATGGCTTACACGAACACGTGACCAATGAACGGTCATCAAAAAAATTGTGGCCATGTTTATCCTAGATGACCCTCAAAAAATTTTCATACTATCGGATGTAGGGTTATACATATGCAAGGAATGACGTCATAACGAAGGCACCTATGACATCATCAAAAGTGCACATTGCCCAAGAAGGAGTACTTGCTATGTGCCAAGTATGTCAATTTTTTTCCTTGATGCCGGTTTCATAGATAACAGAGGTCCAAAATTTTTTTCCCGTTTTTTCCAACATGGCTGCCACATCACAATGACCTTATGACGTCATAATTATCATTGCAACTTCTAGAAATGAGTATGTCCTACCAATGGTGAAAATTTCGTTTCAATCCGACAAGCGGTTTGCAGAGAAAAACATGAAAGTTCTGTGTGCAGACAACAAAACAAACAAACGGACCCAAAAACAATTACCCTCTCCTTCGGCGAGGGTAATAACTTAATAATTTTTGCCTGTAAATGTAATATAACTCCAATTAGAACGGTAGATGTGAGTGTTGGATCGATTGCCATAATGCATGCATGTAACAATTCATCAATATGTTTTGCTTTTGATCAAAGTGTGATGCACATTATTCAATACATGTGCCCTCATTCTATATGAATATCAAGATAAAGGAACAAGTGGGTGGTGTTATTTTTTCACATCAGAATTGCATGGTATAGTTGACTCACAGCCAAAATGTAACTGGCCACAGGTGTGTGTGTGTTGTGGTTGTGTGTGTGTGTGGGTGTGTGTGTGATGGCAATCAACCCTCTGGGTAATGTACTTGTTCCAATTCTAACGACCAGCATGCACACACATTGCTCACACACCAGGATAAGCCACATTAATGAGTAAACATTCATTGTGAAATAAATCTGAAATTTGCTCAGAAATAAATTGGTCACCAGTCGAGTTGAGGAATGGCTTTAACATGATTACATGGGGAACTACATGGTGAATTTGTTTCTCGTGTAGAAGCTCTTCCCAGACAGCAACCACGAAGATAGCAAAGGAGGGTCACCTGGGTGTCAATGAGCCCTCAAGAAGAACAGTCCTGTAGCTACCAGAGTCGAGACAGGAATTTGTTATTTGGTGCTCGATGTGCCGATGATAACTCGTTATTCTTTGTGAAGCGACAACGGGGATGTTTAACATCCGTTACACGAGTGCAGACAATAGTACACATTCCATCTGAGGGACGCGAGCAGACATTGAACACTAGGTGCGACAGTGTGTGCTGGGACGAGAATTCCAACCCAGGCAAGCAGCTGCAGAGGAGAGTGTGCATACCTTCTATGCTTCTTGTCAGCCCAGAGCTAGAATGTAAGTAAACCAAAAACAAAGGTGAATTTTGTGTTTAAAAATGGATGCAAGTTTTTCAAAAACAAAAGACAGAAACTGGTGCAAGCTGAGGCGGAAAACATTTGAACTTAATGAGTGTGAAGTCACTTTCAGCATGATCTGTCAACTTGTAACACAGCTTGTATTTAAGCATTAGCTGGGATAATTGCATTAAGCATACACCAAAATAATTTTTTGATGAAACCCGCTACTTCATCGACTTAAAAAAATACTTTTACGAGGCATTAGAAAAATGATTGCATTCGATTTTTGCATTCTCAAATCAATGCCACTTGCCATAAAGGACTATTATCACGAGCTTATAGGATGATTCACCGGATGAATTTGGCACCCCGATACATCTTGCTCGCTTGGCATTCATGACCAAACCATGAAACGTGGGCTTACAAGACTTTCGATATATACAGTCTACTCTCTCGATTTCGATGAAATCAACATGTCGTTTTTTTGAGAGTTATGACAAACAGCCATGGGAAGCAAAGGAGTAAGCTTGACATTTCAGGTGTTAACCTTCATCTTTGGGGCGTTACTTCGAGATTATCTTGGTCTGAATGAAGGGTTAATGCTGAAACACCACCTCCTTTTCTTCATCCACGGGTCGATATATCTTCATCAATGATGTTCTATTTCATCCATGTTCTACCTGTCCGACATGCAAATCGGACATTAGGCTTCACCAGCATTAAGACTAGTTCTTCATTCTTTCGATTTGGCCTTGGGCTACATTTCAAACGTCATGTGTTATTATATCCCGATTTAATTATGTTGTGTTGCTTGCTTGCTTGTGGAGCATTATAATGTATGATGAATTGATTTTTGGACACATAAAAGTGCGGCTTTGGTCCCATTAGCGTTATACTGCAGGGAAAACACAAAGGTTGCATTATATGGAAATGTTTGTTTAATACTATGATGTTATGCGCTACTGCATGCCAGTCATTTCTTTGAGATTGTGAAAGACGTTGACCATGCGACTAGCAGGAGAAAGGTCTGATTTTGCTCTGCGCTCAATTGTTTCAGCCTGCAGGAGTGGCATTCAAACCATCAATCCCAATATGAATGAAAATAAAAAAAATTACAGTCTCTATCTTTTCTCTCTCTCTTTCCACTCTCTTTTTCTCTCTCATTCTCGTCCTCTCTTTTCCTCTCTCATTAGTCTCTCTCTTTTTCTCTCTCTCTTTCCTCTTCTCATTAGTCTCTTTTTTATCTGTTTCTGCTCTCTTTTTCTCCTGTTTTCTCTCTCTTTTCTTCTCTCTTTTGTCTTTCTTTTCTCTCTCTCTCCTCTCATTTAATCTGTCTTTTCTCTCTCCATTTCTTCTTCTCTCTATATTCTCCTCTTCTCTCTCTCTCTCTCTCTCTCTCTCTCTCTCTCTCTCTCTCTCTTTCTCTCTCTCTCTCTTCTCCATTCCAGCGATTTTCAGGCAAGAGACACAGAGAGAAGCGAGAATAAAGATTTTTGTCAACTTGTTTTATTTTATTAAGAACAATGAGAGCCATTGTCAAACGGCTCTTGCATGAAAGACTGAAGGTGAATTTTGCTCTAAGCGGTTTTGTTAAATAAGCAAGGGCTTGCAGTTGTGGGGCTCAGAAATCCCTAAGAACAGCTTCATCAAAACTCTCTTCTTTAGTCCAAAAATGATTTTAATAATCAATAACCTACTTGTAGTGATGTATGCTGTATACAAGTGGCGTCGCAGGCTTACTCATTTAATTGAGTGAGTCATTTGAACACCATTACTTTAAAAACCTAATGTGAATCTTTGATGTGACACCAATACTTGCTGTTTTTTGCAATTGTAAGCTGCTGAGGAGTGTTTGTGTGACACTCCATTGTTTGGAAAAATAAATACAGAATCAACAACCATTCAATATCTTCAAGATGGTTTTGTGTCTGTACACACGTGGCATCGCAGTCTGTATCCTGTCATGGCAAATGGTTCGCGCCTGAAATATTTCACAGGTTTCCAGCTGCAATGCATGCCGTTTAAACCCCTCTCGATAATAGAAAAACAGTGTGCTTTGGCAGTCAAACATTAGCTAGATGTGCAATCATTAAGCACTTCATCACAAATAGCGGGCAAATTCCAGGATTCTACAGAGGGTTTGGGGGTTTTAATACAGGCCGTGTGGTGTGTGTGTGTAAATAGATGATTTTTTAGAGGACACAATGGCAGTGTGGAAATGACTTTGTGATCAGTAGAGCCCTCATATCTATAGTGGGCTTGCTATGCATGTGTCCTAGTCTGGGTTTGATTTCCGACAAGTGCAGATTTAATGATCTATTAATAAAATGCATATTTCACTGGGATTAATCATTAATTCATTCCTGCTGGTTGCATCTCAATGATCTTTGGATGTTCGCACTGCAATGCAGTACTCTCAAATTGCAATTTCAGGGAGAAAGTTGGAATATTGGCCGAGAACTACTGCAACAGAACCTACCTTTTTTGAAACGCACTGAAAGATGTTTAATACCACGTCAGAAATACTATAAGATGGAACAGCCCCGGAAATCCCTCCCCGATTAAAAAGTATGGTGCAATCATTGGCTGTAAAGACCTGCTTCAGAGGCCATGCAAATCAAATAGGATGGCCAAGTTTATTAGGTCAGGTTCAGAAAACATACTGCCAGATAGAGAACAACTGGAAGACGAATCTGCAACCTCTGAGCTGTTTGACTAAAACTGCTGTTCTGATGAAGGGCTAATAGGGTGAATTTTGCATCCTGTTGACTGGAAGCAGCTGGAATGGCGTTGATAGAGCATGGCTGTCGCCTGAGTTACGATTGTAATCCATTGTTACTCCACTGCCGAATGAGAAGGAGGTTATGTTTCACCCCTTTCTGTCTGTCTGTTTGTTTGTTTGTTTGTGTGCAGGATATCTCAATAAAGGTTTGTGGATGAATTTTCGAATGAATTTTGGTGTTTACAGGTTCAGTGTTTTGAAAAGGACAACTTGATTAGATTTTTGGTGAAGATTCTGGATCCGGATCTGAACTACTAGAATTTTTTAAGTGATTCTTCATCCATTGAGAAGATAAGCTAAAACTATAAACATAGAACGCCCATATCTCAAAATTGTGGACGGATTCGGATGAAACTTGGTGGACATGTTGTGAGTGTGACAAGGAAGAAGTGTTTCAAATTTTCCGGTGAAGATCTGAATCCGGATCCGGATCTGATAATTTTAAAGTGATTCTTACCATTGAAAGATTAGGTGCTAACCGATATGTACATGACATCTAAAAAGTTGTGGACAGAATTTCGGCCGAAATTGATGGACAGGTTTGGGTGGGTCGAAGGGACGAATTGATTTCGCATTTTGGTGAAGATTCTGAAAACGATAATTCTTTAATTTTAATGATTATTCACCATTGAGAGATCGGCCAAAAACGATATAGTACTCTCTCTCCTATCTTCTCTCTCTCTCCTCTCTCTATCTCTCTCTCTCTCTCTCTTCTCTCTCTCTCTCCCTCTCTCCCTCCTCTCTCCCTCCTCTCTCTCTCTCTCCTCCCTTCTGCTCTCCCTCTACCTCTCTCTCCCCTCTCTGCTCCCCTCTCTTCTCAGCTGCTGGTTGCATCATTGGTGGGAGGCGCTATGCGCTGATGCAGTGTCCCCTTTACCAGTACATCTGGTGCTCCATTTTGCCGACCTCGGAAGGATGACAGACTGAGTCAACCTCCTGTGTATTTTATTCAGCGGCCAACGGGGCTTGAATCAGGACCCAAGGATCTAAGCCGCCCACCCTAACCACTTAAGCAACACCAGACTTTATAGTACTGTTATCTGTAATAGCATGATTATTTCAAAATGTAATTGGCCCGATATGTTTCTCGTGGATCAGGCCAATTAACGTGGCGGAGGTATGCACTCCACTGAGTGCCTATCTATTTCCATCTGCATTTATCGTCCAAATGTTAAAGATTCATGGGGTATCCTTTGAAACTGAACAGCATTTGGTAGAGCACATAACCTGCACCAGACTGAACAGTTTACGGGTCGCTCAGGTAGAATAGCCATCCTCTCTCAGCGATGACAGACAGTTTTTATTTCCAAGCGTTCATTCGCCTGAGCTCCAGTGGGGAGAACAAGAATTTGATACACTGCCGATTTTGCAGGTTTTCCCACTTACAAAGCACGTAGAGGTCTGTAATTTTTTATCATAGGTACACTTCAACTGTGAAAGACGGAATCTAAAAACAAAAATCCTGAAAATCACATTGTATGATTTTTAAATAATTAATTTGCATTTTATTGCATGAAATAAGTATTTGATACATCAGAAAAACCAGAACTTAATATTTGGTACAGAAACCTTGTTTGCAATTACAGAGATCAGACGTTTCCTGTAGTTCTTACACAGGTTTGCACAGACTGCAGCAGGGATTTTGGCCCACTCCTCCATACAGATCTTCTCCAGTTCCTTCAGGTTTCGGGGTGTCACTGGGCAGCACAGACTTTCAGCTCCCTTCAAAGATTTCTATTGGGTTCAGGTCTGGAGACTGGATAGGCCACTCCAGGACCTTGAGATGCTTCTTATGGAGCCACTCCTTAGTTGCCCGGCTGTGTGTTTCGGGTCGTTGTCATGCTGGAAGACCCAGCCACGCCCCATCTTCAATGCTCTTGTTGAGGGAAGGAGGTTGTTGGCCAAGATCTCGAGATACATGGCCCCATCCATCCTCCCTCAATACGGTGAGTCGTCCTGTCCCCTTTGCAGAAAAGCATCCCAAAGAATGATGTTTCCACCTCCATGCTTCACGGTTGGGATGGTGTTCTTGGGTTGTACTCATCCTTCTTCTTCCTCCAAACACGGCGAGTGGAGTTTAAACCAAAAAGCTCTATTTTGTCTCATCAGACCACATGACTTCTCCCATTCCTCCTCTGGATCATCCAGATGGTCATTGGAAACTTCAGAGCCTGGACATGCGCTGGCTTGCGCAGAGGGACCTTGCGTGCGCTGCAGGATTTTAATCCATGACGGCGTAGTGTGTTACTTATGGTTTTCTTTGATACTGTGGTCCCAGCTCTCTTCAGGTCATTGACTAGGTCCTGCCGTGTAGTTCTGGCTGATCCCTCACCTTTCTCATGATCATTGAGGCTACAGGTGAGATCTTGCATGGAGCCCAGACCGATGGAGATTGACTGTTATCTTGAACTTCTTCCATTTTCTAATAAATGTGCTAACAGTTGTTGCCTTCTCACCAAGCTGCTTGCCTATTGTCCTGTAGCCCATCCAGCCTTGTGCAAGTCTACAATTTCGTCCCTGATGTCCTAAGACAGCTCCCTGGTCTTGCCCATTGTGGAGAGGTTGGAGTCTGATTGATTGAGTGTGGACAGCTGTCTTTTATGCAGATAACGAGTTGAAACAGGTGCAGTTAATACAGGTAAGAGTGGAGAATGGGAGGACTTCTTAAAGACAAAACTAACAGGTCTGTGAGAGCCGGAATTCTTACTGGTTTGGTAGGTGATCAAATACTTATTTCATGCAATAAAATGCAAATTAATTATTTAAAAATCATACAATGTGATTTTCAGGATTTTTGTTTTAGATTCCGTCTTTCACAGTTGAAGTGTACCTTATGATAAAAATTACAGACCTCTACGTGCTTTGAAAGTGGGAAAACCTGCAAAATCGGCAGTGTATCAAATTCTTGTTCTCCCCACTGTATATACCCCTCAAAAAACGAAAATATGTTGCAAGACTAACGCAAGACTAACGCACAACAGACTTGCAATGTTGTGCGAGCCTCTTACGAAATATAATATTTGTGAGACAATCTTGCAACTGTCTCACGACTGCCGCAGTCGTGAGATTGTTTGACTAAAAATTTTTCTTCTGGTACCCACGACAAGATATTTATCGCACGACAGTCGCAAGACTGTCGCAAGACTGTCGTAGGACAGACTCACGACAGCCACAAGACATAGATACCACAAAAAATCGTTGAGCAAAAAAAAGGTGCATGTCCAATTGCACGGAAAAACGTTGGACCTCTGTATCTCTGAAACTGCACCAAGGAAAAAATTTGAAACTTGGCAAATGTACGATTTTTTATGATGTCATAGGTGCCTTCATTTAGACGTCAAAATTGCAGATGTAGAACGCTATATCTGATCAGCACGAAATTTTTGAGGGTCATCTAGGGATAAAATGGTCCACAGAAATTTTTTTGATGAAATCATTGGTCAAGTGATTCGGCAGCCATATTGTTTAGAAAAAAAATCTTCAAAAATCTTAATTTCTGAAGTGGCTGAACAGATCGAGGCGAAACTTTACACATATGACCACCTAACCATGAGGAACAAAAGGTTCACACACTTAACATCATAGGTCACATGGTTTGGCAGCTATATTTATTGGATTTACCCTAAAACCTATAAAAAATCTTGGACAGATCGAAGGGAAACTTCACACAAATGTTCCCCAAGGCTTGAGGATACCAGGGTATTTATGAATAAAATTATGTCCCATGGTCTGGCAGCCAGATTGGATTGAGCGAAAATCATGAAAAAAAAAATCATTTCTCTTGAACCACAAAATTAATTGAAGTGAAACATCACAATTATGATATAGTAGTGATGGGAAATATATGTTGGAAATTTCATCCTCATTGGATGCATGGTCTGGCAGCCAGAATTATTTCTTTATTTTTGATCTGCATTGTTTTTTTGTTTGATATTTTTTGGAATAAGGCTCACTTGGGTGTGCCTGGATGGGTTTGAGGGTAGAGGAGTAGTAGCTAAAATGCGAATCCTATCCAGGTTCCTCCTGATGACTTCCTCTTTGCTTTTTGCTTGTTCGGGTTCCTTCTGATTACTCCAATGCGGGGCTGTACCTATTTGGTCTTCCATTTGATTTGAATTTAATTTATTTTAATCCCATTTTAAATTCAATTGGGTTCAATAAATTCATTAATAAATTCAATAAATTCAATAATAAAAGACGCCATGGGTCAGGGTCAGGTGTCCGATCAAAGCAGGGTTGCATCAAAGCGGGATGTCTTGGTACCTGGTCATCATTGCCAGCAGTTATAAAGAGGCAGTTCTAGTTATGTCTTATTAATTAACTAACACACCAGTACGTAAAAGCCACACAAAATACACCACACAAAACAAGTCCAGGCGAGGGGCGGCAATCTCTGATCGCTCTTTTTGTTTTTACCTCCACCACCAAAGGTGAAGGAGGTTATGTTTTCACCTCTTTCTCTCTGTTTGTTTGTATGTTCGTTTGTCTGTCTATGTGAAGAATATCTCAAAAAGTTGTGGACGGATTCGGATGAAATTTTGTGGATGGCTTGGGTGTGTGTCAAGGACAAACTGATTAGATTTTGCTGAAGATCCAGATCTGTATCCGGCTAATATAATTTGTTAAGAGATTCTTCACCATTGAGAGATAGAGCCAAAAACGATATCTGGAATAATATTTCAAAAATGTATTGGGCCCGAAATGTTCTCATGGATCAGGCATTGTGTGGTGGACGTATGTGCTCTACCGACTGCCCTTCTAGTTTGTTCTCTTTTTGGAAGGTAATCAAGTTTATCGAATTGAAATTCTCATTGAAGGTTGGCCATTCATGGAGCCTCACCATTGCAGATAGGGTGGGGGGGGTGAGGTCAATGCAGACGAACATATACACATGGAAAAAAAGGTCCATATTACCTTTTCTTCTACCATGTTATTTTCTCACGAGGTCCTAAGGACTGTTTTGCCATGCTGAAACTTGAGGAAGAAGCTAAACAGTTTTACCTTCTCTACAGCACCCATAAGCCCTGCATTGACTGCTGGTAGTGCTACCAGCGACAGAGTAGTTACCACTACCAGCAGTCGAGGCAGGGCTTATCAAGATGTATGCATAATTTGGATATCATGTGAGTGCAAAGGCCTACCTTTTTAAAAAAGATACCATGGGATATTACCGTCTGTATGATTTGAGATGGACAGACAGTTTAACATCCATGCTATAAAAGGAGCAGTCTGTGTGTCTGTGTGGCCATGCATGTGTCCGTGCTGTGTATGAGTTCCGCCCATTGGACAGTTTGCCTGACTCCACCCACAATTTCTATACTAGCGCCTCAATATTTCTATGATACTCCGTATCAGTCTGAGGTTTAATAGGCCTCTTTTGTAATGAAATGGAAGACCAGGAAGGAACCCAAATAAGTAAAGAGCAAAGATGGAGCCATCAGGAGGAACCTGGATAGGATTTGGGTTTGAACCACAACTGCACCACCCTCATACCCATCCAGGCACAACCAAGTGAGCCTTACAGAAAAATTTCTGCAAGAATTCACTTCTCCTTCGAGAGTTAGATAACGAAATAGAGAAATAGAGAGTATAAGAGATGAAAGAGAAGTAAAAGCAAGAATTAGAATGAATAAAGAGAGTTCTGAAAAAAAATTTTTAGAAGGAAGTGTGAAAGGAACAAAGAAGAAAGATGTCGGGAAGAACCCAGACAAATATATTTCAGCAGTTACTCCCCAGGCTCAAACGCAGCAACAAGCCACCAGAGGTAAGGCTCGCACTTTCTGACTCTCTCTCACAGCTTTATCTTAACTCAAATTCGATATCTAATTTCATTTTTCATCGTGGCTAAGATGGTTTAAGGCTCAGTTGCAAAAACGGGAAGAAAATCGTGTGGATATTGACGTTTTAAATGGCAAAACTCATTTAATAGCTGTTTCTGGTCAGGTGCAATGTGGGGAGGAGGTAAGGAGAGAGACGAGAGGGTGTAGAGAGGGAGGGGGAATGAGTGAGGGTAAGGAGGGTGGGACAGAGTGAGGAGGTGGGGGAGTGAGGGGGAAGTGGGAACAGAGTGAGAGTGGAGGGGAATGAGTGAGGAGAAGGACAAAGTGAGGGAGAGGGATAAAGTGAGGGGAGGTAGAGGAACATAGTGAGGGGAGGGAGAGGAAGAAAGTGAGGAGAGGGAGGGCAGACAGAGTGAGGGAGTGAGGGGAGAAGAGAGGAGAGAGGAGGTGGAAGTGGGAGAAGAGAGAGTGGAGTGCAGGGGGGATCGGAAGGTGGAGGAGGGGAGAGAGAGAGAAAGAGAGAGAGAGAGAGAGGAGAGAGAGGAGAGAGAGAGAGAGAGAGAGAGAGAGAGAGAGAGAGAGAGAGAGAGAGAGAGAGAGAGTTGAGGTCCTGAATTCACATTTTAGATTACGTGGAATTTCCACGGGCCCTGCTGCTGTTTCATTTGCCACCGGATATAACCCACTCTTTCCTTATCAATTCTTCACTGGAATCTACTACATTTAAAATAAATCACATATCTACACTTTCAACAGCAGATAAATACTTTGTAAAATACACATGTCATAAACATGCGTACTATCTTTTTCATGCCAGACTGCACAGACCTCACTTTGTGTTTACTACAGTAATGTGTTCAGAATTGCTTTCTGCTTTGATACATCAACTATGCAACAGAAGGAAGATTAAAAGTCTGTTTGGCTTCAGCACAGGGCTAAAGAAAGACTTGATATTGATTTGATTACTTCTAAAACCTCCAATAAGGTAAAATGTGTTTGTGGTATGCTGCATGTGCACATATACAGCAAAGTGATGTACATGTAGATTGTAAAATAGAGAAGACTCGCAGGCACACTTCGTCATGCCAAACGTAAACAAGGACAAATGTGTCCAAGAGCCGCGTCATAAAGGTTTTGTCTTCACCAGAAGAAGAAGAAGAAGAAGAACAAGAAGAACAACGCGGAGCTCTCTCAAAGCCAGCGTTCGCAACGCGACGCGGCTAAAAAGAGACCACTTCCTATTCAGATGTCTAATACTGTGCTGTACATCTCCAAAAGCCATATTTGATTTTTTTCTGCATGAATCTAGCTTAGCGGTTAGGGTGGTTGGCTTGCGACCCCAGGGTTCTAAGTATGAGACCCACCGGCCACTGAATTAACACCAGATGGGGTAGACATAGCCTGCCATCCTTCCAAGTTTGGCAAAATGAACACCAGTATAGTGATAATAGGGCACTGTAGCAGCGGCATAGCCACGTCCCTCATTAATGATGCAACCAGTAGCCTCAAGCCTGCACACGAGTGTGTGTGTGTGTGTGTGTGTGTGTGTGTGTGTGTGTGTGTGCATGAATTGTTCTGCTTTGATCCATCGACCACATATAAAGAGTCAGATTAACAGCGCATCTTTCTAACCTCAAAACAGCACTGAAAGAAGAAAAAGAGCAATCTCTACAGACCTTGCCAGGACTTGTTTTGTGTGGTGTGTTGTGTGATGTTTGTGTAGTTTTGTATGGTGTATTTTGTGTGGCATTTGTGTACTATTAAGTAATTAATAATTAGAACTGCCACTTTATAACTGCTGGCAGTGATGAGCGGTTCAGCCATTTCAGAGACGATTTTTGAAGGTTTAAAAAATATATAAAAATGGCTTCCGAACACGTGACCAATGACGTCATCAAAAAAAATTGTGGACCATTTTATCCCTAGATGACCCTCAAAATTTTTCATACTAATCGGATGTAGGGTTATACATATGCAAGAATGACGTCATAACGAAGGCACCTATGACATCATCAAAAGTTGCACATTGCCCAGAAGGAGTACTTGCTATGTGCCAAGTTTCAATTTTTTCCTTGATGCGGTTTCATAGATACAGAGGTCAAAATTTTTTCCGTTTTTCCAACATGGCTGCCACATCACATGACCTATGACGTCATAATTATCATTGCAACATTCTAAATGAGTAGTCGCACCAATGGTGAAAATTTCGTTTCAATCCGACAAGCGGTTGCAGAGAAAAACATGAAAGTTCTGTGCAGACAAACAAAAAACAAACAAACGGACCCAAAACAATACCCTCTCCTTCGGCGAGGGTAATAACTAAATATTTTTGCCTGTAAATGTAATAACTCCAATAAAGTAGGATGTGAGTGTTGGATCGATTGCCATATTGCATGCATGTACAATCATCAATATGTTTTGCTTTAATCAAAATGTGATGCACATTATTCAATACATGTGCCTCATTCTATGATGAATATCAAGATAAAAGGAACAAGTGGTGGTGTTATTTTTCACATCAGAATTGCATGTATAAGTTTACTCACAGCCAAAATGTAACTGGCCACAGGTGTGTGTGTGTGTGTGTGTGTGTGTGTGTGTGTGTGATGCAATCACCCTCTGGTAATGTACTTGTCCATTCTAAACGACAGCATGCACACCACATTGCTCACACACCAGGATAGCCACATTAATGAGATAAACATTCATTGTGAATCAAATCTGCAATTTTGCTCAGAAATAAATTGGTCACCGGTCGGAGTTGAGGATGGCTGTTAACATGATACATGGGAACTACATGGTGAATTTGTTTCTCGTGTAGAAGCTGCTTCCCAGACAGCAACCACGAAGATAGCAAGGAGGGTCACCTGGTGTCAATGAGCCTCCAAGAAGAACAGTCCTGTAGCTACCAGCAGTCGAGACAGGAATTTGTAATTTGCTCAGAGTGCCGATGATAACTCGATTATTCTTTGTGAAGGACAACGGGGATGTTTAAAATCCGTACACGAGTGCTAGCAGATAGTACACATTCCATCTGAGGGACGGCACAGACATTGAAACACTAGGGTGACGACAGTGTGTAGCTGGGACGAGATTCCAACCCAGGCCAGACAGCTCAGAGGAGAGTGTGCATACCTCTATGCTATCTTGTCAGCCCAGAGCTAAGAATTAAGTACATACCAAAAACAAGGTGAATTTTGTGTTTAAAAATGGATGCAAGTTTTTCAAAAAACAAAAGACAGAACTGGTGCAAGCTGAGGCGGAAGAACATTTGACTTCAATGAGGTGTGAAGTACCTTTCAGCATGATCTGTCAACTTGTAACACAGCTGTATTTAACATTTGCTGGGATAATTGCATTAAGCATACACCAAAATAATTTTGATGAAACCCGCTACTTCAATCGACTACAAAAATACTTTTACGAGGCACTTAGAAAAATGATTGCATTCGATTTTGCATTCTCATCATGCCACTTGCATCAGGACTATTATCAGAGCTTATAGGATGATCACCGGATGATTTGGCACCGCATACATCTTGCTCGCTGCTTCATGACCAAACCATAAAAACGTGGCCTTACAAGACTTCGATATACAGTACTCTCGATTTCGGATGAAATCAACATGTCGTTTGTTTGAGGTATGACAACAGCCATGGGAAGCAAGGAGTAGCTGACATTTCAGGTGTTAAGCCTTCATCTTTGGGCGTTACTTCGAGATTATCTTGGTCTGATGAAGGGTTAATGCCTGAAACATCACCTTCTCTTTGCTTCATCCACGGTCGATATATCTCAATCAATGACCTGTTCATTTCATCCAATGTTCTACCTGTCCGACAGTGCAAATCGACATTAGGCTTCACCAGCATTAAGACTAGTTCTTCATTCTTTCGATTTTGGCTTGGGCTTCATTTCAAACGTCATTGTTATTATATCCCGATTTAATTATGTTGTGTTGCTTGCTCTGCTTGTGGACGCATTATATGTATGCATGAATTGATTTTGGACACATAAAAGTGCGGCTTTGGCTCCATTAGCTTATATGCAGGGAAACACAAAGGTTGACATTATATGGAAATGTTGTAATACTATGATGTTAATGCGCTGAACTGATGCCAGTCATTTCTTTGAGATTGTGAAGACGTTGACCATGCGACTAGCAGAGAAAGGTCTGATTTGCTACTGGCTCAATTGTTTCAGCTCAGGTGGCATTCAAACATCAATCCCATATGAATGAAAAAAAAAAATACAGTCTCTATCTTTTCTCTCTCTCTTTCCCTCTCTTTTCTCTCTCATTCGTCTCTCTCTTTCCTCTCTCATTAGTCTCTCTCTTTTCTCTCTCTCTTTCCTCTCTCATTAGTCTCTCTTTTCTCTGTTTCTCTCTTTTCTCTGTTTCTCTCTCTCTTTTCTCTCTCTTTTGTCTTTCTTTTCTCTCTCTCTCCCATTTATCTGTCTTTTCTCTCTCATTTCTTTCTTTCTCTCTATTTCTCC
>CM068962.1:80370981-80388367 GCA_035128595.1 Eptatretus atami | reverse complement strand
ACACAGGGTGCAAGACCAGAAGAGCAGAAAGGGAGAGGAAGAAGATAGAAAGACCACCAACCTGTCAGTGATGGCAACGTGACAGGCCCATAGAATCAGTTCCATCATGACAGATTCCAATGATCTTGAAGGCCTTGGTTCCACAGCATCAAGGTGAGCAAGGTGTGAGGCAGGGACGCCAACCCAGATGGGAGAGCAATATTCCATTCAACTGCAGATAAAAGCCTTGTTTGTATATATATGTTCAGGTCTGCCAAGGAAGGACTTTGCATGATGGAGGATGCCCAGTCATCATCTGGCATTGGAGGCCAACTTGGAAATGTGGCTTGACCAAGAGAGATCATGGCTGAGAGTGAGACCCAAGAGTTTGTGACTGAACTTTTTGTGATTGCACCTGATGGCACGACATACCTCGACCAGAGTGGGGGCAACCGAGATGTCCAATGTTGGAGTGGCAGCTGTTACCTGTGTGGCGAGAGCAGGACATGGAGTTGCCGGCAGATGATTGCACATGGTGTCGTAGTGCTCATCCCAGCAGAGCAGCGTTTCTTCAGTCTTCTCACAGGGAGTGTCATCGATTCTTGGGTGTCACTGCATCCATGTTGAGGAGTGCCACGCATACGCTTAATTGCCCGATATGTTGAACACATGTTCTTATCTTGGAACCCTTCTTTAGCGTCATCTGCCAGTTTAAAATAAAATTCTTCAAGATCTTCCTTGGCCTTAGCTTTGGAGACAACTTTGAGTCTCTGCAGCTCTTTATGAAGACAGGCATCATGCTTCAGGCCCAGGACATTCATGGTGCCAGTAGTGAGTCAAGGATGTCTCTGATGTAGACGCAGACTAACTGTGTCTGTGGTGGCAGAGAGAAAAGCTGATTGTATGGAGGACCAGGTGGACTCTGGGTCATCTTGGAGCAATCCGGGTGTCTGGAATTTGTTGCTGACAGCAATGTTGTAGTGGGCGGCAATGCTGGTGTCATCCACAAGCAATTCAACATCAAGCCTCTTTGAAGGCAACCTTGATGTCCAGCAATAGGCCTGAATTTTGATGTCTCCGGCAACTAAACAGTGGTTGGAGCTAGCAGGGGACTCTGCAGCCATGTATACCCATTATGACATGAAGATTGATGGTTCCCTAGTCAACATATGATCGATCTCCTTCCTAATGTGACTGTTGTTGGATATCCATGTCAAGCAGTGGATATGTTTCCTTCGAATGAATGATCCGACAACTGCCAAGTGAGTGAAGAAACACATATTTAGGGAGATGGGTTGAATTATAATTTCGGCAAGTGGAACCATAGTTCCCGATTACACGCTCGTATCCTGTGCAGTTGATACCGCTCACTGCATTGAGGTCACCGGTGATGAGTAGTTCATCATGTGGTGGAGTGGAATGTATCATCAGTTCCACTTGGTTGTCGATGCCATCTTTATCAGCAACAGAGGCTTCCTCAGATGGTTGCTTCCTCAGAATGATGATTCTGATGTGTCCTTGTCTGTGATCCAGCCATACCTGGAGGATCCTACTGGAGACTGTTTTCCATTATACCAGGGAGTGGTTGACCTTGTTATTAAGGAACAAGGCTTCTCGTTTTGTGCGGTCCTTCCTATGTGAGTGGAACATTGTGTAACAGTCGGCATGGCCCTCTCCATTTCCTGGGATACGCACATCTGTAATTCCAGCGATGTCAATCCAGTAGCATGTCAACTCACAGGCCACAGCTTCCAGATATCCAACCTTGGATAACGTAAGCACGTTCTAGGTGGCAATTCGGAAAGAAGACCGCAAGTCCAGTTTTGGCCCCAATGTGGAACCCACAGTTGGTCTAGCACTGTCCCCTGAGGGCCTAAGGTGTCAGGTGTCATTGAACCATAATAAGAATTAACTTGTGATGTGGGACCGCATCCAGGGCCAGAAAAAGCAGGCACTTTAACCCTGCTGTTGTAGTTGTGGTCATGATTGCTTGGTTTGAGTGGTGCCCCTTAATACTCTGCCTCCTTGGGACATATCTCTGGCATTAATTTGATGCAGTTGAACATCCTGCCTCACTTGCCAAGCTCTCTGCCTGTGGCCTAGGAAGCCACCTTAATTCCTGGATTTCTGTCTTCCTTCACCGAGTCAGTCAACTTGTTACCAACAATGGAACCTTCTCCTTCCCTCTCCCAATGGAGGTTGGAGTTCCCCAAGGCAGTTTTGTCCCAGTCTTGTTCTTCATCTGTATAAATTACCTTCTTCATGCTCTGGAAAACACTCTCTTCCTTTCTGCAGATGACTACACATTTGTCGTACAGTACTCCATCCCTTTGCCATACTAGTCAGCAGCTTTGGTTCTCTTTGCCGATCTAGAAATAATTAGACACTGGTCTGAAAAATGGAACATTTCCTTCAATCCTGGTAAATCTCCCAGTCTCACCCTATCACTCCAGAAGGATCGTCCGATTAACCTACCTATATATTTACTTGGTCATCCCCTGGAATAGGGATCAGCCTCTTAAACTTTTAGGTCTAACCATCATCCATGACAATTCCTAGGCCAACCATATAGCAAACCTGGCCTCCAAAGCCAGCCACGGATTAGGCATCCGTCGATCCAAATCCTTCCTTTGAAAATCATAGATACTCATGGTCTACAAGGCCTTTATCCATAGCTCATTTGAGTACTGCTCACTACTATAGTCTGCCACCCCAGCATCACATATATTTCTCCTGGATTCTGTGGAATATAACGCTTTCAACATTGTTGGAATCTCCTGTGATGATGCCGAAGCACAATGTCTGTTGCTTTCACATCGCAGGCAGGTTGGTAGTCTGTTTTTCGCCGCCTCTTCTTCAATATTGCTCCCTCTGCTCTCAGTCCTCTGACTCTCCATATCTATCCAGGATACACAGTTACACGCATTCTTCCAGTAACCCCCTCATGGTTAAACTTCCAAAATCTAGGGTGCGTGCACACCACAACTCTTTTCTTCCTCACTTTGCCTGTCTATTAAACCACCTTTCAGAGGCTGTTTTGTTTCACTCTTCCCTCCAGGGCTGCAGTGCACCACCACCTCTTGTCACCCCCAATCCTCTTCCATGATCTTTATTACCCCCATTTACTACCCCTAATCCAACCATCATTCCTGGTATTTTCAGTTTTCTCCCTTTCCCCTCTTTTCTTTTCCTGACTGTTCTTTTGCTTGATGTTTGTCCCACTGTCAGTTCTACCTTGCTCTTCCATGACCCTCAATTTTGTAAATATTTTTTTCCCCCAACAACTCAAGCAGCAGCATAATACAAACCAAACTTAGAGATGAAAAACTGTTTCAGTAAAGAGAAAATAGGACAATTGTGTTATTGAGCCATAAAGCAAGTCAACCCCTTCATAATTATTGTCACGTTAATGGTAAAAAATAAAAAATAAAAACTCCATAAATGGCACCTCTGTTGTATATTTGGTTACAATATTATTATGCAACTTTTGTGAAACAGGAACATAAATGGGCTGACATCTCTTGGTTGCTTTTGTGGGCTTTTGTCGCTGGACAAGATCGATTTCAGATGTCTATACTATAAAAGGAGGTGAGCATGCGTCCGTGTGTCTGGGTATACCTGCAGAGATTACCCAGGTCCTTGCTTTTATTTCAGACTATTTTCTCATAAAATTGTGAGTTGGACAAGCGACCATGACGGGTTTCTATGAAGTCGTTCATAGCATGATAGGGGAGTGGAAAGCATTAAATAACTCCGCTGTTTCAATGTGGGAAAGCCCGTTTGCTTTTATAAGCGAGAGGATGTGAGAGTTGGTTGGGGGGGGAGAGTTTGAAGGCTTGAAGTGGGGAGTGGATTGATGCCTTTGGGTTGGGAGGGGAAGGGTGATCATTAGGAGTTGAGAGTTGGTTGGGGGAGGGAGAGCAAAGATGAAACAGAGTTGGGAGGGGGATAGAGGCTTTGGGGGAGGGACTGTCGGTGAGGGTAGGTGTAGAGGAATTGTGAGAATTGCATGTGTAAGTTTACTCACAAATTAAAAATGTAATTGGCTACAAGTGTGTGTGTTGTGTGTGTGGTGTTGTGTGTGTGTGTGTGTGTGTGTGTGTGTGTGTGTGTGTGTGTGTGTGTGTGTGTGCGTGCATGCATGCCACTGTAGGGTTGTGTGATGAAATCACCCTACGGGTAATGTCCAGTACATTCTAAATGCACGTAATGCAAAAATTTGAAAATTTCTAGCATGTTGCAGTCATGTATAGCAGCTGATTATGGGCTGCTTTTTTTTTTTTCTGTGATCTTCCAACATGGACTCACAGCCAAACGACTGGCCCAGTTCATGGCTGCAAGGACCTTTGGTACTTAACATGATGGCGATTTTGTGTTGAAGTCATTCAAGCACACATGAATACACATTCAAACAGCAGGAGATACCAGGCCCTGATTTATTGCAAGCACCGGTGAGAGGGCGATCTGATGGGATGTTGCTGGCACAGTGCAAACTTGCTCGTGGTATTGTGAGTTTCCTTTATGCATTCCTTTGATAGCCATCTATTTATAATGTATGCAAAAAACGGCAAGATATTTGATTTCCCTCCATCCCTAGTCACAAACCACACACGTGACCCTTTCCTCCTTTTCCCTTACTTATATTTCCTCCCTACATCCTTTCCCCTTTTTCTCCCTTCCTGCCACACTCCCCTTTTCTCTCTGCTTTCAAGTATTCTTCGACATTCCTTCCTTTTCTCAGTGCTACTTTTCTGAATGTACTGCACACCCCCAACCCCATTGATCTGCTTCGATAAATGCATATACAATCTGTTGTCGGGCGATTGTTTTTCCTCATCTCCTGTTAAGTTTGTTCAGATGAAGCTTCACTGCCAGTCAATAAATTGGTTATTTTTACTACCTTGACAGCACTAATGAAGAAAACTTTGTCAGTCGAATTCATAAAGTCAAACATGCAGAGAACTTCAAAGAAGTGTTGAAAACCTCGGTTTTCTTCGAAGTTTTAGTGAAGCAAAAGCAATGCTGCTTTCAGTGATTAGCATATTAGCAACGCACATTTAAAACTTGTAACTGTGCATCAGTCTAACGGTTTTCCCTGCTCCATCACTTTGGCGTGCGTCACATGAGGAGAAAACAGGCATTTCCACTGTGTACCCGACTGCATTCATCTTCATAAAATAACAACCCCCTCAGCCAACTTGTACAGTGGTCGATTCCATAATCGTTTCCAGACGGGGAGCCGCAAGTGTGTCCGTTGGAGCAAGATGGCTCAAGCGGTGCAGTTATTCGGACAGGGATTTCTCGCTGTGAAATGTCTACACATGATAGCTACATTGTGCTATTACACTGAAACCTAGGATTTGTAGAAATCAAATTTCCACTATGCATACGTTGGTGGAATCCAGCTGTTCATGGTGACTTGA
Source organism: Eptatretus atami (assembly GCA_035128595.1). Classification (NCBI taxonomy): domain Eukaryota; kingdom Metazoa; phylum Chordata; class Myxini; order Myxiniformes; family Myxinidae; genus Eptatretus; species Eptatretus atami. Next base: position 80,382,965 of record CM068962.1, on the reverse strand, counting down.
AATCCAGGTTGCATTTCCAAATCCTGTCTTTTCTTTTTGTGGGTGAAAAAAAAGAAGGGTTGGGGTTCATTAGGGTTACAGCTGGATCAACATGGCTGCATTAACTGAAATTCCCGCACATTACGATAACTTGAAAAATGAGTTGAGAGGCGTGGTCGTGTTATACGAAAGTCCTTCAAAATCAGGACAACTATTTCAATGCAGCACGGTCAAACGTCTCACAAAGGAGTTATTTTTAATTACCGATGAAATTATCGATGGTCGTTTTGAAAAATAAATTGTATTCATCTTATATGACACAAATGTACGCCAATGATTATTATGCTGAAGTGCTTTAGCATGTTAATTGTGTAAGTATAATTTCATTTCAACTGTTTTAAATTTCTCCAACAATTGCTCAAGCAGATCGTAAAAAGAGGGGCAAAATATCGTCAATAACACAGTTATCAGATACGTTGTTATTCTGGTAGGATCCAGACAAGTAAGAACAAAAAATTCCATTTATGTTGTGACATTATCATGATGTAAACAACTTGCACAATGAGGGCAATGTTTTGAATCCAAACATTTTGCCATTGAGATCTTCATGGAATCTCAGCTGACAAGTTTAAAGAGAGGCCAGTGCAGGCAACCATGTGATTCTTGCCACCACTAAGCTTGAAGCTCATGTTCCCTGGGAATAATTTCCAAAAGAGTTCTTTAAATTAGTACATAGCCAGTGTTTGAGTCATCCCTGCTTGCAGCACACAAAGTACAATAAATGACCACAATGACATTTTGTACTCGCAATTAAGGTATTTACAGTTGCTTGTCTATAAAAGTGTTTAAAATTGAGGTGACATTTTCAAGAGGCCTGCCATCATCTCCAGCTGTCACTTTGCGCTCACTTCAAATGCCTGGGATAGGATAAATTGCAGAGTTGGGAATTAGAGTCTTAAATTCACCTTCCAAATGAACTTTTATTTCATAAAAAAAAACTTTCATCGATAATTATATACAAGTAATAAATATGTAGAGTTTATTGTGCATCCATTGGGACCATACCCTGTGGAGAGCGTTGGTGCTGCCAAAGCAGTCTCCTTCGCTATTGGACACAATCCTGGATGGGTCACCACTCCAACACAGGATACCATCAAGCTGGCATTCATTTTGCCAACTTCAGAAGGGTGACAGGCAGAGTCAACCCCACCTGGTATTAATTCAACAGCAAAGTGGGATTTGAACTCAGGATCCTAGAATCCCAAACCCACCACCCCAACCATTAAGCCAAAACCAAGCAGTTTATTATCATCATATAAAAAGGAGTTTCTTGCTTGAAGGATCTACATTGACAGCAAAAAGAATCTATCTCCCAATATCTTGTAAAAATGTTTTTAAAAGGACAAAATAATCATTGTGATTTTACCTCTCATAAGGACTTCAGCCTTGGTTGAATGGATGAACCCATAATTTCGCAGTCTTTTTTTATATTGAACAATGTAGTTTATTTGTACAAACGAGCAGCAATGACCAAGTTCTGGGAATGAGATACAATTAGTCCAAGGCATATATCCATATTCCAATGTTTTTTTTAAAATGTGCAATCCCTTTACTGCAATACATATGCTCCATTTTGTCCTTCAAACTGTCTGACCCAATAAAATACAAGTGCTCAGAATGTTTCTTCAACCACTTCTTGGTTATGCTCGGCAGTTCCTCACCATCAATAAATCAGTGGCTACGCAGGAGGGACTTTAAGTGTCCAACAGAGAATAGTCACTGGTGGCCAAGTCAGGGATATATGTGGCTCATCGACCTTCTTGAAGCCACAGTCATGAATGGCAGCCCATGCAACACAGGCCTTGTGTACAGGTGCGTTCTCATGAAGGAAGAACACATCTTTGGTCAACATCCTCAATATCTGTCCTTGATATGATCTGCTGCAATTTTTCAATGAAGGTGGGGTAATATTAACCTTGATTGTAATTTTGTGAGGTACATGATCAATCCACAGGCAGGATTCCCTTGATATCTCAGAAAACTGAAGCCATGATCTTGTAAGTGAAGGGTTCAGTGTGAATTTTTTTTCAGTGGCAGTGATGCCTTGTGCTTCCATTGCATGGATTCCAATTTGGTTTCAGGATGCTGATGGTGAAGCCGTGTTTCGTCATTAGTTACCGGATGAACGACAAAGTCAGCTGAATCTGTGTTGAACAGTTTGAAAAGCTTGCGATGTGATGCCTTCCGTTACTGTCCCAAGGGAATATATTGCCTCAACAAATTGCAAGGAAGACAAGGGGTCGTGAGTGTCGAGGTGATAGGGACTCATCTTGTTGAGACCTTGGATGTGCCAAAATGTTCATGAATGATAGTGTAATTGCTGTCTTGGGAAATTCCCAGGTCTGTGGATATTTTGGCTACCTTTATGTGGCGATTCTCCATGGTTAATACTTCTTCTACTTGGGAAACATTTTGTGGGTCGATCACATTTGTCAGCTGCCCTGTCCTGGGTTTTTGTCTTTAAGGGACTCATGTCACCACCCATTGGGTTACTGTAGAATATGTAGTCACATCTTGACTATACATGGCCATCATGTGATCGTGAATTTATTTTGAGCTGCACCTTATTTGCATAAACATTTGATGACAACTCACCACTCAAAAAGTAATATCCTTGTTAGTTTGATGTAGATCTGAATTTCACTTTTAAACACCAAACAATGCCAGGTAATTTTAACTAATGTAAAAATTTATAAACAACTAAATAAGTAAACAAGCTTACATGTTAGTTCCTAATGAGCATAATACCATGGCTCTAGAGTGCCAACAAATACCCTGTTCCTCGATCTTAATGCCCCTTGTATAGTCATAGCATTCCTATTTTCTAGATTCCAAAATCGTTGTTCCATTGAACACTTTATGACAATACATTGAGCAAATCAATGAAAGATTGGGTTTCAGTTCATGCTCTGCTTTTTTTTGTTGTTGGAATTTCACAGTCATCAGCTATTTTGTTGTGCAGATGGTTTATGAATTATTTTGGGGTACATGAAATTGGCCTCCATATTTCTTTATGACGAGTCAAAATATATTCTTCGAGCAAACTAGCACAGTCATTGGATGTGAACTCAGTAATATATATATATATATATATATATATATATATATATATATATATATATATATATATATATATATATATATATAAAAAGACTCATTTGTAGCTTCTTTTTCTTACAAAGTCTGAAAGAACCAGGTTTGAATCTCAATAAACCATGTGTATGCAAATGCATGTAATTATTTCAAAGTTACTTAATTTCTCAAGATAAATTGCCTGGAGCCACAGTCTGCAGTAAGTGGAGTCGGCAGGAAGTGCTGAAGAGGGTAGCATCAGCTCCCACTTCCTTAAGTCAATAGAATTATATTTCCACCCTTCCTCCAGGCATCCAGCCTGTGGCTAATTCAGCCCACCCCAGAGATAACACACAATGCTGTGTGACAGAACGTGAAAGTCCCAGCCCACTAGTCCAGCTGCAGCCTGGTTTTCGTAGCACGTGACCTCTGTAACTCAACAAAATATAGATACACACGTACAAGCGCCACCCTCATGACAATGGCTCAGGCGGTGGAAGTGGACAGAAAAGGAAGTTTTAAATTAGGGAGAGGGAGGCTGTCCTTGGCTCCTGATAAACACACAGGAAGGGAAACCCACCCACAAGTCAGCCCACTGTTTGCCTGCATTTGACAACAAGGAAAAGTTATCTTAATTTGAACATTGAGCAGAAGTTACTTTCATATATTATAAAATAATGAAATGTCGCATGCTCCTCACAGCCAATCCGAGACCCACAAAATCTCAATAGATCATTTAATATAATTTGTATCTGAGCATGAAGAAAGCTAGCCTGAAAAGGTATCCCTGACACCTTGGTAAACGTTTCCAAGAACACAAGGAACACAAGGAACACAAGGAAATTAGATGCAGGTGGAGGCCATTCAGCTGATCAAGCCTGTGCCACATCACCACCACACCAATTTATCAATATTAGAACAAAATAAGAAAAATGCAAAATATATATTTTTTAATGAAGTGTTTTTTTGTGTTTTTTTTTTTTTGTAGTTTTTGTCGATTTTTTTGTAGGTTTTTTTTTGTAGTTGTTTTCCAGGGATCGGGCAAGGGCATAGATGGTATTTGGTTTAAAAAAACACACACACACAACATCAACCACACAACACCCCTTGACGAGATCCCCACCAACAACACTCCATACACATGCATAAAATCACCCATCAATGCTCAAGCTACCTAAAATTCCTGCCAACATCCCCATACCCCTCTATCTCCATAACTTTCAGGTACATATCTAATTCCAATTTAAACTTATCTACTGTTTCTGCTGCCCCTACCTTTCTAGGGAGACCATTCCATGCATTAACTACTCTGAGTAAAAGACACCTGCCTGACTACCGTATTAACTCTTCTCTTCTCTCTCTCCTATTCTTTACTCACAGCTATGCCCCCTGGTCCTATCACTGTCTACTCTGCTGAATAATTCTTATGCATTTATTATGTCTGTACCCTTCATTATCTTAAACATCTCCATCATATCTCCTTGTAACCACCTCCTTTCCAGTGCATAAAGCCCTGTCTCCTTCAGCCACTCCTCATAGCTGAGTCTAGCGAGGCCCAGAATCAATCTAGTAGCCCTGTGCTGAACCCACTCTATGGCAGCAACACAACATGGCCAAAAGTATGTGGACACCCCTTCTAATTTGTGGATTCGCCTATTTCAGCCACACCCATTGCTCTCAGGTGTACAAAATCAAGCACACAGCCATGCAATCTCCATAGACAAACATTGGCAGTAGAATGGGCTATACTTAAGAGCTCAGTGACTTTCAGCATGGCACCGTAATAGGATGCCACCTTTCCAACAAGTCAGTTCATCAAATTTCTGCCCTGCTAGGGCTGCCCTGGTCAACTGTAAATGCTGTTATTGTGAAATGGAAATGTCTAGGAGCAACAACAACTCAGTCGTGAAGTGGTAGGCAACACAAGCTCACAGAACAGGACCGCTGAAGCTTGTAGCATGAAAAAATCGTCTCTCGTCAGTTGCAACACTCACTACCAAGTTCCAAACTGCCTCTGGAAGCAACGTCAGCACAAACACTGTTCGTCAAGAACTTCATGAAATGGGTTTCCATGGCCAAGCAGCCACACACCAGCCTAAGATCAAAATGCACAATACCAAGCAAGTGTAAAGCTCACCACCATTGGACTCTGGAGCAGTGGAAATGCATTTTCTGGAGTGATGAATCACGCCTCACCATCCGGCAGTCCAACGTATTAATCTGGGTTTGGCGGACACCAGGAGAATGCCACCTCCCTGAATGCATTGTGCCAACTGAAAAGTTTGGTGGAGGAAGAATTATGGACTGGGGCTGCTTTTCATGGTTTGGGCTCGGCCCCTTAGTTCCAGTAAAGGAAAATCTTAATGCCACAGCATACAATGACATTCTAGCCGATTCTGAGCTGCCAACTTTGTGGCAACAGTTTGCGGAAGGCCCTTTCCTGTTTCAGCATGACAATGCCCCCATGCACAAAGCGAGGTCCATACAGAAATGGTTTGTCAAGATCGGTGTGGAAGAACTTGACTGGCCTGCACAGAGCTCTGACCTCAACCCCATCAAACACCTTTGGGATGAATTGGAATGCCAACTGAGAGCCAGACCTAATCGCCGAACATCAGTGCCCAACCTCACTCATGCTTTTGTGGCTGAATGGAAGCAAATCCCCGTAGCAATGTTCCAACATCTCATGGAAAGCCTTCCCAGAAGAGGGCAGGCTGTTATAACAGCAAATGGGGGACCAACTCCATATTAATGCCCATGATTTTGGAATGAGATGTTGGACGAGTAGGTGTCCACATTCTTTTGGCCATGTAGTGTATGTCCTTCCTAAGTTGTGGTGACCAAAGCTGCACACAATATTCTGGAAGTGGCCTTATTGAGAAGCCCACAGCAGTTGCAAGAAAAGACAGCCTTTCACTAGCCCTGAGAAGATCAGCTCATGTCTTTAAGCCTCCTGAGCATCTTGATTTGTTAAAAAAAAAAGATAAAAAGGTGGGGGGGGGGGGGGGGGGGGACGGAAGATGAGATTTATCAGTAGTTTATGATAATCCATGCATACATTGGTGCACTGGGGCGTGGTTAAGCAGTCATGTGACTTGCCCAAGTTCCAATGCTGTGTTGTGCTGTGTTGTGCCCGTGTCCGAATTAAACCTGTTGATCCCAATTCAGAGCCTTCCTCCCTTTCTATCGAGTACATTACACCTCACTAATCACAATACATCATGAGTTCCATCCTTAATAGCTTCCCCACCCTCCACTGAACTATAAAAGCCTGAATTCCTTCCTCAAATCCCACTGCAAACCTCGCTGCCCCCTTTCTATTTAGCATGTGGCTGTCAGAATGGAAACACTTCCTTTGTACCCGAAATGATTCTAACTGCTTCTTAAATGCAAAACTTTCCTCCATACATGATGCTTACAGCCATTTGTTGATATCTATTGCTCTGCTCATAATTTATATATCATTTCCTAATCTTGGGAGAATTCCAGGAAACATTACCTCACCACCCTTTGCTGTTTGCCGATTACCCAATATCCTGCATGTATTTTTGAAAACCTCAGAGTAAACTTTCCCCAAATCATTTGCTCCAAGGTGCACCATGTTGTTTACCCTTCTTCTTACCATGACAAGATACGATGTTACTTACCGTTCCTTCAATGTCCGGAACTAATGCTCCTTTAAAACTACACAGAAGTCCATGTCTACGATCCTTCCTGCAGAATGAAGAATCGACATACTTAATGGTCTCATCACCGACAAAAACTGCATCCCAGACCTCATTCCTACCAATCTCTATTGCTGTACCCTCACCCATGCCTGCACTCACTGCACCTTCAACACGGTCTGCACTCACCACACCTGCACCACTGCCTGCAATTGCTGCATCCTCACCACTGCCAGCTCCTAATGCACCATCACCACCACCTACTCGTGATGCACCATCACTGTTGCCTGCAACCGTTGCACCATCACCACTGCCTACACATGTTGCACCATCACCACTTCCAAAATCCATCGTCACCATTTATTTTCTACAAATTTCTCAAATTTGGCTGTTTGCTGAAAATTATTGACATGTTCCTTCAACCTAGTGCAAACTATCATCAAATGGCCTCTTTCCTCACACTTCTGACAACAGTTAGTACCCTCTGCTTTCCCTCATCTTGATGTGGCCCACATTGAATATCCACCACATTGAACCCACAATATCACCAACAAAATACGCAAAACATCACAAAAAAACAAAGGAATCTTGTTCAGGCCGAGAAGCTTTCAGATCGATCCCGCACCCTCTCACAGGCAAAGTGAGCACTCGACTGTTTGAGCTAATCCCCCTGGTGAACGATTCTTTTGTCTTCAATGTCCATAACACCTGCTCCTTCAAAGCGACTCCGAAGTCGAGGTCGGTGATCTTTCCAGCAGAATGAAGAATCGACATATTTAATGGTCTCATCACCGAAAAAAAAAACTCTCTCCCAGAACTCATTCCTTCCAATGTTTATTGCTGTACCCCAACAACTGCCTGCACTCACTGCACCTCCACCACTACCTGCACTGGCTGCACAATCACCACTGCCTGCTCCTGCTGCATACTCACTACTTCAATATCCCAAGAATCCTCACTCCAAAACAGTCACCATCTATTTTCTGTAAATTTTGCACATTCGGTTGCTTGCTCCAATTATCTCTCCGTTCCTTCAACCTGGAGTTAACTGTCATAAAATGGGCTCTTTCCTCACAATTCTTTCAACAGTGAGTACCCTCTGCTTTCCGTAATCTTGATTTGGTCCACATTGAGCATCAATCACATTTTATGCTCGACTCTTCCTTTATTCTTCGCTCTCCATTTATACGCTTTTTCACGACCACATTCCCAAATAACCAACTGTCTGAACCCATAAACTGAACACAAGGCTTTCCACTTCTTCTTTCAATAAACTAACATGAATGACCGCTGCAACTGTGATGAAAACAACGACAATCTTACTGAATGCAAACCCACAACTCTTTTCTGAAATATCGAAAACAAAATATGCAAAACACACTCTCCTTGTCCTTGCCGAGAAGCTTTCAGAGCCGCATGTGACCAATCGGAAGTGAAAATAATGGAGGATGCAGGGATTGATCCTGCTGCCTCTCGCAAGCAAAGCAAGCGCTCTACTATTTGAGCTAATCCCCCTGATGAATTATTGCAATGTCTTCAATGTCCGAAACACCGACTACTTTTAACGACTGAGAAGTCGATGTTGATGATCCTTCCAGCAGAATGAAAAATGGACTTATTGAATTGTCTCATCACCAACAAAACTCTCTCCCAGAACTCATTCCGCACAATGTCTATTGCTGTCCCCTCACAACTGTCTGCTCCCACTGCACCATCCCCACTTCCTCATGTCACTGCACGGTCGAAACACTTTCTGCATCTGCTGCACACTCAAGATTTCAATATCCCATGCATCCTCACTCCAAAACAGTCACCATCTATTTTCTGTTAATTTCCCACATTCGGCTACATGCTCAAATTATCTTTCCGTTCCTTCAACCTCATGTTAACTGTCATAAAATGGGCTCTTTCCTCACAATTCCTTCAACAGTTGGTACCCTCTGCTTTTCGTAACATTGATGTTTCCCACATTGAGCATCAATCACATTTTATGCACGACTCTTCCTTTCTTCTTCCCTCTCCATTTATACCCTTTTGCACCACCACATTCCCAAAGCCCCAACTGTCTGAAACCATAAACTTAACACAAGTCTTCCCACTTCTTCTTTCAATAAACTAACATGAATGACCGCTGAAACTGTGATGAAAACAACGACAATCTTCATGAATGCAAACCCACAACTCTTTTCTGAAATATCAAAAACAAAATATGCAAAACACACTTCCCTTATCCTTTGCGAGAAGCTTTCAGAGCCGCATGTGACCAATCGGAAGTAAAAGAAAGGAGATGCAGGGATCGACCTGCTGCCTCTCTCATGCAAAGCAAGCGCTCTACCATTTTAGCTAATCCCCCCTATGAATTATTGCAATGTCTTCAATGTCAAAAACCGACTCCTTTAACGACTGAGAAGTCGAGGTTGACGATCCTTCCAGCAGAATGAATAATCGACTTATTGAATGTCTCATCACCAACAAAACTTCTCCCAGAACTTATTCCGCCATTGTATTGCTCGACCCTCACCACTGCTGCACTACTGCACTCACCATCACCGGCACTGGCTGCACCTTCACAACTGTCTGCTCCCACTGCACCATCACCACTTCCTCGTGCCACTGCACAGTCAATACTTCCTCTCCTGCTGCACACTCATCACTTCAATATCCAAGACATCCTCACTCCAAAACAGTCACCATCTATTTTCTGTAAATTTGGCACTTCCTAATTGCTTAAATTATCTCTCCGTTCCTTCAACTGTGTTAACTGTCATAAAATGGGCTCTTTCCTCACAATTTTTCACAGTTGGTACCCTCTGCTTTTCCAACATTGATGTGCCCACATTGAGTATCTATCACATTTTATGCATGACTCTTCCTTTCTTCTCGCTCTCCATTTATACCCTTTTTCACCACCACATTCCCAAAGCCCAACTGTCTGAAACCATAAACTTAACACAAGGCTTCCACTTCTTCTTCAATCAACTAACACGAATGACTGCTGAAACTGTGATGAAAACAACGACAATCTTCATGAATGCAAACCCACAACTCTTTTCTGAAATATGAAAAAAATATGCAAAACAATACGCAAAACACACTTTCCTTCCTTGCCGAGAACTTTCAGAGCCGCATGTGACAATCGGAAGTGAAAATAGATGCAGGGATCGATCCTGCTGCCTCTCGCATGCAAGCGCATGCCTACCATTTGAGCTAATCCCCTGATGATTAATGCAATTCTTCAATGTCCAAAACACCTACTCCTTTCAAGACTGAGAAGTCGAGGTTGACGATCCTCCAGCAGAATGAATAATCGACATTTGAATTGTCTCATCACCAACAAAACTCTCTCCAGAACTATTCCGCCCATTGTCTATTGCTCTACCCTCACCACTGCTGCACTCACTGCACCTCCACCACCACCGGCACTGGCTGCACCTTCACAATCTGTCTGCTCCTTCTGCACCATCACCACTGCCTGCTCCTACTGCACCATCACCACTTCCTCATGCCACTGCCCAGTCAATACTTCCAGCTCCTGCTGCACACTCATCACTTCAATATACAAAGCATCGTCACTACAAAACAGTCACCATCTATTTTCTGTAAAATTCGCGCATTCGGCTACTTGCTTAAATTTTCTCTCCGTTCCTTCAACCTCGTGTTAACTGTCATTAAATGGGCTCTTTACTCACAATTCTTTCAACAGTGAGTACCCTCTGCTTTCCATAATCTTGATTTGGCCCACATTGAGCATCAATCACATTTTATGCTCTACTCTTCCTTTATTCTTTGCTCTCCATTTATACCCTTTTTCACGACCACATTCCCAAAGACACAACTGTCTGAAACCATAAATTGAACACAAGGCTTCACACTTCTTCTTTCAACAAACAAACACTACTGACCGCTGAAACTGTGATGAAAACAACGACAATCTTCATGCATGCAAACCCACAACTCTTTACTCAAATATCGAAAACAAAAGAAGCAAAACAATGTGCACAACACACTTTCCTTGACCTTGCCGAGAAAATTTCAGAGCAGCATGTGAGCAATCGGAAGTCAAAATAATGGAGGATGCAGGGATTGATCCTGCTGCCTTTCACATGCTAAGCAAGTGCTCTACCATTTGAGCTAATCCCCCTGATGAATTAATGCAATGTCTTCAATGTCTTCAATGTCCAAAACACCGACTCTTTTCAACGACTGAGAAGTCGAGGATGATGATCCCTCCAGCAGAATGAATAATCGACTTATTGAATGGTTTCATCACCAACAAAACTCTCTCCCAGAACTTATTCCGTCCATTGTCGATTGCTGTCCCCTCACAACTGTCTGCACTCACTGCACCTCCACCACCACCGGCACTGGCTGCAACTTCAAAACTGTCTGCTCCCACTGCACCATCACCACTGCCTGCTCCTACTGCACCATCCCCACTTCCTCGTGCCACTGCACAGTCAATATTTCCTGCTCCTGCTGACACTCATCACTTCAATATCCATAGCATCCTCACTCCAAAACAGCACTATGCCGAGAAAATTTCAGAGCCGCATGTGAGCAATCGGAAGTCAAAATAATGGAGGATGCAGGGATCACCCCTGCTGCCTCTCGCATGCTAAGCGAGTGCTCTACCATTTGAACAAATCCCCCTGATGAATTAATGCAATGTCTTCAATGTCTTCAATGTCCAAAACACTGACTCTTTTCAACGACTGAGAAGTCGAGGATGATGATCCCTCCAGCAGAATGAATAATCGACTTATTGAATGGTCTCATCACCAACAAAACTCTCTCCCAGAACTCATTCCGCCCAATGTTTATTGCTGTCCCCTCACAACTGTCTGCTCCCACTGCATCATCACCACTTCCTCGTGCCACTGCACAGTCAATTCTTCAATATCCAAAGCATCCTCACTCCCAAACAGTCACCATCTATTTTCTGTAAATTTGGCACATTCGGATACTTGCTTAAATTATCTCTCCGTTCCTTTAACCTAGAGTTAACTGTCATAAAATGTGCTCTTTCCTCACAATTATTTCTCCAGTTGGTACCCTCTGCTTTTCCTAACATTGATGTGTCCCACATTGAGTATCTATCACATTTTATGCACGACTCTTCCTTTCTTCTTCGCTCTCCTTTTATACCCTTTTTCACCACCACATTCCCAAAGCCCCAACTGTCTGAAACCATAAACTTAACACAAGTCT
>CM068962.1:80333021-80351620 GCA_035128595.1 Eptatretus atami | reverse complement strand
CTGTGACCTACCAATCGGAGTAAAATAATGGGGAATGGCAGGATATCACTGCCTTGGCCTCTGACTTCAAGAGCGACTCAACCATTTGAGCTAATCTACCCTTGATGAATTTTGCAAATGTCTTCAATGTCAAAACACCGACTCCTTAGAGACGACTAGAAGTCGAGGTTGAACGACTCCTCCAGCAGAGATGAATAACGACTTATTGAATGGTCTCATCACCAACAAAACTCTCCCAGAACTCATTCCGCCATGTCTATTGTGTTCCTCACAACATCTGCTCCCACTGCACCATCACCACTTCCTCGTGCCACATGCGCGTCAACCTATTCTGAGTCCTGCTGCACACTCAAGATTTCAATATCCCAAGCATCCTCAACTCCAAAACAGTCCACCATCTATTTTCTGTTAATTTCCCACATTCGGCTACTTGCTCAACATTAATCTCTCCGTTCCTTCAAACTCGTGTCACTGTCAGAAAATGGGCTCTTTCCTCACAATTCTTTCAACAGTGAGTACCCTCTGCTTTTCGTAACATTGATGTGGCCCACATTGAGTATCTATCACATTTTATGCACTACTCATTCCTTTATTCTTCGCTCTCCATTTATACCCTTTTTACCTACCATCAATTCCAAAGCCAACTGTTCTAAACATAAACTTAAACACAAGTCTTCCCACTTCTTCTTTCATAAAACGAACATTGAATGACTGCTGAGACTGTGATGAAAACAACGACAATCTTCATAATGCAAAACCCACCAACTCTTTTCTGAAATATCGAAAACAAATATGCAAAACACACCTCTTCTCCTTGCCGCGAGCTTTTCAGGACGCATGTGACAATCGGAAGTTAAATAAAGGAAGATGCAGTATCGAATCCTGCTGCTCTTCTCCAAGGATAGACTCTACCATAATTGAGCTAATCTCCCTGATGAATTATGCAATGTCTTCAATGTCCAAAACACCGACTCCTTCAACGACTGAGAAGTCGAGTGACGATCCTCCAAGCAGAATGAATAATCGCGACTCATTGAATGGTCTCATCACCACAAAACTCTCTCCCAGAACTCATTCCGCCAATTGTCTATTGCTGTCCCCTCACAACTCATCTGCTCCCACTGCACCATCGCCACTTCCTCGTGCCACTGCACAGTCAATACTTCTGCTCCTGCTGCACACTCAAAACTTCAATATCCAAAGCATCCTCACTCCAAAACAGTCACCATCTATTTTCTTGTAAATTTGGCACATTCGGCTACTTGCTTAAATTATCTCTCCGTTCCTTCAACCTGCTTAACTGTCATTAAAATGGGCTCTTCCCTCAAATTCTTCAACAGATGGTACCCTCTGCTTTCCTAAGCTTGATTTGACCCACATTGAGATATCAAATCACATTTTATGCTCTACTCTTCCTTTATCTCTTCGCTCTCCATTGTATACCTTTTTCACACCACATTCCCAAAGCCCAACTGTCTGAAACCATAAACTGAACACAAGTCTTCACACTTCTTCTTCAAACAAACAAAACTATGCCCGCTGAAACTGTGATGAAAACAACGACAACCATTTGGAATGCAAAACCCACAACTCTTACTCAAATATCGAAAACAAAATAGCAAAACACACTTTCCTTGACCTTGCTGGAAAATTTCAGAGCGCATGTGAGCAATCGGAAGTGAAAATAATGGAGGATGCAGGGATATCGATCCTGCTGCCTCTGCATGCTAAGAGTGCTCTACCATTTGAGCAAATCTACCCTGATGATTAATGCAATGTCTTCAATGTCCAAAACACCTACTCCTTTCAACGACTGAGAAGTCGAGGTTGACGATCCCTCCAGCAGAATGAATAATCGACTATTGAATGGTCTCATCACCAACAAAACTCTCTCCAGAACTCATTTCCCCAATGTTTATTGCTGTCCCTCACAACTGTCTGCTCCCACTGCACCATCATCAACTTCCTTCGTGCCACTGCACGAGTCAATACTTCCTGCTCCGCTGCACACTCAAAACTTCAATATCCAAAGCATCCTCACTCCAATAACAGTCACCATCTATTTCTGTAAATTGGCACATTCGGCACTTGCTTAAATTTCTCTGTTCCTTCAACCTCGTGTAACTGTCATAAAATGGGCTCTTTCCTCACAATTTTTCAACAGTGAGTACCCTCTGCTTTTCGCAACATTGTGGCCCACATTGAGTATCTATCACATTTATGCACGACTCTTCTCTTCTTCTTTGCTCTCCATTTATATCCCTTTTTCACCACCACATTCCCAAAGCCCCCAACTGTCTGAAACCTAAACTAACACAAGGCTTCACACTCTTCTTTCAAAAACGAACACAATGCCGCTGAACTGTGATGAAACAACGACAACCATTTGAATGCAAACCCACAACTCTTTAAATATCGAAAAAATATCAAAACAATACGCAAAAACAACTTTCCTTTCCTTGTCGAGAGCTTTCAGAGCGCATTGTGAGCAATCGGAAGTAAAATAATGAGGATGCAGGGATCGATCCTCCGCCCTGCTCGCATGCTAAGCAAGGCACTCTACCATTGAGTAATCCCCTGATGAATTATGCAATGTCTTCAATGTCCAAAACCACACCGACTCCTTAAACGACTGAGAAGTCGAGGTTGAGATCCCCTCCAGCAGAATGAATAATCACTTATTGAATGGTCTCATCACCCAAACAAAACTCTCTCCAGAACTTCATTCGCCATTGTCTATTGCTCACCTACAGCTGTCTCACTACCTCACGCACTGCTGCACCTTCACAACTGATCTGTCCATACAGTCACTGCACACCCACTTCTCTGCCACTGCAGTCAACACTTCCTGCTCCTGATGCACACTCATCACTTCAATATCCAAAGCATCCTCACTCCAAAACAGCACCATCATTTTCTGTAAAATTCGCGCCATTCGGCTACATTGCTTAAATTATCTCTCCTCAACCTCAGGTTAACTGTCATTAAAGGCCTTCCTCACAATCTTTCAACAGTGAGACCCTCTGCTTCCGATCTTGATGTGGCCCACATTGTCAGATCACATTTTTATGCATCTACTCTCCTTATTCTTCCTCTCCATTTATACCTTTTTCACGACACATTTCCAAAGACCCAACGTCTGAAACCAAAACTGAACACAAGGTTCCACACTTCTTCTTTCAACAAACGAACACTAATCCCTGCTGAAACTTGATGAAAACAACGACAAACATGTGAAATGCAAACCCACAACTCTTTACTCAAATATCGAAAACAAAAACGCAAAACACACTCCTTACCTTGCGAGAAGCTTTCAAGGACGCATGTGAGCAATCGGATCAAAAATAATGGAGGATGCAGGATATGATCCTGCTGCCTCTTCATGCTAAGCAAGCACTCTTACCATTGAGCTAATCCCCTGATGATTAATGTGATGTCTTCAATGTCCAAAACACCTACTCCTTTCAACGACTGAGAAGTCGAGGTTGACGATCCTTCCAGCAGAATGAATAATCGACTATTGAAGGTCTCATCACCAACAAAAACTCTCTCCCAGAACTCATTCCGCCAATGTTTATTGCTGTCCCCTCACAACTGTCTGCTCCCACTGCACTCACCACTTCTTCGTGCCACTGCACAGTCAATACATTCCTGCTCCTGCTGCACACTCAAACTTCAATATCCAAAGCATCCTCACTCAAACAGTCACCATCTATTTCTGTAAATTTGGCACATTCGGCTACTTGCTTAAATTATCTCTCCGTTCCTTCAACCTGTTTACTGTCATTAAATGGGCTCTTTCCTCACAATTTCTTCAACAGTTGGTACCCTCTGCTTTTCAACATTGATGTGGCCCACATTGAGATCTATCACATTTTATGCACGACTCTTCCTTTCTTCTTCGCTCTCCATTTATATCCTTTTTCACCACCACATTCCAAAGCCCCAACTGTCTGAAACCATAAACTTACACAAGGCTTCCCACTTCTTCTTTCAACAAACGAACACTAATGCCCGCTGAAACGTGATGAAAACAACGACAACCATTGTGAATGCAAACCCACAACTCTTCCTCGAAATTACGAAAACAAAAATAAGCAAAACACACTCTCCTTACCTTGCGAGAATTTCAGAGCCGCATGTGAGCAATCGGAAGTAAAATAATGGAGGATGCAGGAGATCGATCCCTGCTGCCTCTCATGCTATGCAAGATGCTCACCATTTGAGCTAATCCCCTGATGAATTAATGGCAATGTCTTCAATGTCGAAAACACCTACTCCTTTCAACGACTGAGAAGTCGAGTTGATGACCTCTCTGCAGAATGAATAATCGACTTATTGAATGGTCTCATCACCAACAAAACTCTCTCCCAGAACTATTCCGCGCATATGTCTATTGCTGTCCCCTCACAACTGTCTGCTCCCACTGCACATCACCACTTTCTCGTGCCACTGCACGATCAATACTTCCTGCTCCTGCTGCACACTCCAAACTTCAATATCCAAAGCATCCTCACTCCAAAACAGTCACCATCTATTTTTGTAAAATTCGCGCATTCGGCTACTTGCTAAATTATCTCCGTGTTCTTCAACCGCTGTTAACTGTCATAAATGGGCTCTTTCCTCACAATTCTTCAACAGTGAGTACCCTCGCTTTCGTAACTTGATTTGGCCCACATTGAGCTCATATCACATTTCATGCCTACTCTTCCTTTATTCTTCGCTCTCATTTAACCTTTTTCACTACCACATTCCCAAAGACACCACTGTCTGAAACCATAAACTGAACACAAGGCTTCACACTTCTTCTTTCACAAACGAACACTAATGCCGCGTGAAATGTGATGAAAAGAACCAACAACAAATGTGAATGCAAACCACAACTCTTTACTCAAATATCGAAAACAAAAATTAAGACAAAACACACCTTTCTTGACCTGTCGAGAAGCTTTAGAGGACGCATGTGAGCAATCGGAAGTGAAAATAATGGAGGATCAGGGGATCGATCCTGATGCCTCTTCCATGCTAAGCAACTCTACATTTGAGTAATCCCCTGATGATTAATCAATGTCTTCAATGTCCAAAAAACCACTCCTTTCAACGACTGAGAAGTCGAGGATGAGATCCCTCCAGAAATGAATAATCGACTTATTGAATGGTCTCTCACAACAAAACTCTCTCCAGAACTCATTCGCCGCAATTCTATTGCTGCCCCTCACAACTGTCTGCTCCCACTGCCACCCATCACCACTTCCTCGTGCCACTGCACCGTCCACTTTCTGAGTCTGCTGCGACACTCAAACTTCAATATCCAAGCATCCTCACTCCAAAACAGTCACCATCTATGTTTTTGTAAATTTGGCACCATCGCTACTTGCTTAAAATTATCTCTCCGTTCCTTCAACCTCGGGTTAAATGTCATAAAATGGGCTCTTTCCTCACAATTCTTTCAACAGTGGTACCCTCTGCTTTCCTAACTGATTTGGCCCATTGAGATCTATCACATTTATGCGCTACTCTTCCTTTTTCTTTCGCTCTCGCATTTAACCCTTTTCACACCACATTCCCAAAGACACAATGTCTGAAAACATAAACTGAACACAAGGCTTCACACTTCTTCTTTCAACAAACGAACACTAATGCCCGCTGAACTGTGATGAAAACAATGACAACCATTGTGAATGCAAAACCACAACTCTTCACTAAATATCGAAAACAAATAAGCAAAACACACTTCCTTGACCTTTGCGAGAAGCTTTCAGGGATCGCATGTGAGCAATCGGAAGTGAAAATAATGGAGGAGTAGGGATCGATCCTGCTGCTTCTCTTCATGCTAAGCAAGCACTCTACCATTTGAGCTAATCCCCTGATGAGTTAAGCAATGGTCTTCAATGTCCAAAACACCTACCTTTTCAACGACTTAGGAGTCGAGGATGATGATCCCTCCAGCAGAATGAATAATCGACTTATTGATGTGTCTCATTAACACCGACAAACTCTCTCCCAGAACTTCATTCCGCCCATGGTCTATTTCTCTACCCTCACCACTGCCTGCACTCACTGCACCTCCACCACCACCGCACTGGCTGCACCTTCAAAACGGTCTTCTCCACTGCACATCACCACTGCCTGTCCTACTGACCACACCACTTCCTCTGCCACGCACAGTCAATACTTCCTGCTCCTGCTGCACACTCAAAACTTCAATATCCAAAGCATCCTCACTCCAATACAGTCACCATCTATGTTCTGTAAATTTGGCACATCGGCTACTTGCTTAATTATCTCTCCGTTTCTTCAACCTCGTGTTAACTGTCATAAAATGGGCTCTTTCCTCACAATTCTTTCAACAGTTGGTACCCTCTGCTTTTCGCAACATTGATGTGGCCCACATGAGTATCTATCACATTTTATGCACGACTCTTTCCTTTCTTCTTGCTCTCCATTTATATCTTTCACACACAATTCCAAAGCCCCAAACTGTCTGAAACCATAAAATTAACAAAGCTTCCCTCTCTTTCTTTCAATAAGTAAACGAATGACGTGCAACTGTGATGAAAACAACGACAATCTGCATGAATGCAAACCCACAACTCTTTCTGAATATCGAAAAAAAATGCAAAAAATGCAAAACACACTTCCTCTCCTTGCGAGAAGCTTTCGACGCCGATGTGAGCAATCGGAAGTGAAAAAATGGAGATGCAGGATTCGATCCTGCTGCCTCTCTGAGCAAGCAAGCTCTCTACCATTTGAGCTAATCCCCCTGATGAATTATCAATGTCTTCAATGTCCAAAACACGACTACCTCTAACGACTGAGAAGTCGAGGATTGAACGACCCTCCAGCAATGAATAATCGACTTATTGAATGGTCTCATCACCAACACAAACTCTCTCCCAGAACTCATTCCACCTGTCTATTGCTGTCCCCTCACAAACTTCTGCTTCCCACTGCACCATCACCACTTCCTCGTGCCACTGCACCGTCAACACTTCCTGCTCCTGCTGCACACTCAAATACTTCAATACCAAAGGCATCCTCACTCCAAAACAGTCACATCCAATTTTCTGTTAAAATTCGCCGCATTCGGCTACTTGCTTAAATTATCTCTCCGTTCCTTCAACCTCGTGTTACTGTCATTAAATGGGCTCTTTCCTCACATTCTTTCAACATGAGTAGCCTCTTTTCTTAACATTGATTTGCCCCATTGAGATTATTAATCATTTTATGCCTACTCTTCCTCTATTCTTTGCTCTCATTTATACCCTTTTTTCACACACATTCCCAAAGCCCAACGTCTGAAACCATTAAACTAACACAAGCTTCCACTTCTTCTTTCAATAAAACAACACTGAATGCTCGCTGAACTGTGATGAAAACAACGACAACTTTTGAAATGCAAACCCACAACTCTTTCTGAAATATCGAAAAAAAATAAGCAAAACACACTTCCTTACCTTGCCGAGAAATTTCAGGCCGCATGTGACAATCAGAAGTAAAAAAATGGAGATGCAGGATCGATCCTGCTGCCTCTCGCTCAAGCAAGCACTTCTACCATTTGAGCTAATCCCCCTGATGATTAATGCAATGTCTTCAATGTCCAAAACCTACTCCTTTCAACGAATGAGAAGTCGAGGATGATGACCCCCCAGCAGAATGAATAATGACATTATTGAATGGTCTCATCACCAACAAAACTCTCTCCCAGAACTCATCCTGCCCAATGTCTATTGCTGTCCCTCACAACTCTCTGCTCCCCTGCACATCCCACTTCCTCGTGCCACTGCACAGTCAATACTTCCTGCTCCTGCTGCAACTCATCAAACTTCATTATCCAAAGCATCCTCACTCAAAACAGTCACCATCTATTTCTTTGTAAATTTCGCTGCATTCGGCTACTTGCTTAAATTACTCTCCGTTCCTTCAACCTCGGTTAACTGTCATTAAATGGGCTCTTTTCCTCACAATTCTTTCAACAGTGGTACCCCTGCTTTCCGAATCTGATGTGGCCCACATTGAGTTCAATTCACATTTTATGCTCTACTCTTCTTTATTCTTCTGCTCTCCATTTATACCCTTTTTCCACACCACATTCCCAAAGCACCCAACTGTCTGAAACCATAAACTTAACACAACTTCACACTTCTTCTTTCAACAAACGTTAATGACATGCCGTGAAACTGTGAATGAAAACCACGACAACTTTGTGAATGCAAACCCACAACTCTTTACTGAAATATCGAAAAAAAAGCAAAATATGCAAAACCACTTCCTTACTTGTCCGAGAGAATTTCAGAGCCGCATGTGAGCAATCGGAAGTAAAATAATGGAGTGCAGAGATTCGATCCTGCTTGCCCTCTTCAGCAAGAGAGCAGCTCTACATTTGAGCTAATCCCCCTGAGCAATTAATGCAATGTCTTCAATGTTAAAAACACCACTCCTTTCAACGACTGAGAAGTCGAGGATGATGTCTGCCTCCAGCAGAATGAATAATCGACTTATTGAATGGTCTCATCACCATCAAAACTCTCTCACAGAACTCATCCCGCAATGTCTATTGCTGTCCTCTCACAACTGTCGCTCCCACTGCACCATCACCACTTCCTCGTGCCACTGCCACAGTCAATACTTCTGCTCCTGCTGCACACTCATCAATTTCAATATCCATAGCATCCTCACTCAAAACAGTAACCATCTATTTTCTGTAAAATTCGCGCATTCGGGCTACTTGCTTAAATTATCTCTCCGTTCCTTCAACCTCGTGTTCACTGTCATGAAATGGGCTCTTCCTCACAATTCTTTCAACAGTGAGTACCCTCTGCTTTCCGTAATCTTGATTTGGCCCACATTGAGTATCTATCACATTTTATGCTCTACTCTTCCTTTTTCTTTGCTCTCCATTTATACCCTTTTTTCACTACCACATTCCCAAAGACCCAACTGTCTGAAACCATAATCTGAACACAAGGCTTCACACTTCTTCTTTCACAAACGAACACTAATGCCCGCTGAAACTGTGATGAAAACAACGACAACCTTTGTGAATGCAAAACCACAACTCTTTACTCAAAGATCGAAAACAAAAAAGCAAAACACTTTCCTTGACCTTGCCGAGAAGCTTTCAGGGACGCATGTGAGCAATCGGAAGTGAAAATAATGGGGATGCAGGATCGATCCTACTGCCTCTCACATGCTTAGTGAGTGCTCTTGCATTTGAGCTAATCCCCCTCATGAATTATCACATTGTCTTCAATTCCAAAATACCTATTTCTTAAAACGCTGAGAAGTCGAGGTTGACGACCCTTCCAGCAGAATGAATAATCGACTTATTGAATGGTCTCATCAACAACAAACTCTCTTCCCAGAACTCATTCCTTCCAATGTCTATTGCTGTACCCTCATCACTGCTGCACTCACTGCACCTCCACCACCACCTGCACTCACTGCACCATCACCACTCACTGACACTGCTGCGCCATCACCACTGCCTGCTCATGCTGCACCATCACCACTACATGCTCCCACTGCACCCTCACCACTGCCTAAACACTGCTGCGCCATCACCACTGCCTGCTCCTGCTGCCACCATCACCACTGCCTTCTCCCACTGCACCATCACCACTCCCTGACACTGCTGCGGAATCACCACTGCCTTCTCCCACCGCACCATCACCACTCCCTGACACTGCGTGCCATCACCACTGCCTGCTCATGCTGCACCATCACCACTGCATGCTCCCACTGCACCCTCTCCACTGCCTGACACTGCTTCGCAATCACCACTTGCCTTTTCCCAACTGGCACCATCACCACTGCCTTCTCCTGCTGCGCCATCACCACTGCCTTCTCCCACTGCACCATCACCACTGCCTTCTCCTGCTGCGCCATCACCACTGCCTTCTCCTGCTGCGCCATCACCACTGCCTTCTCCTGCTGCACCATCAGCACTGCTGCTCCTGCTGCACCATCACCACTTCCATTATCCTCAGCAACCTCACTCCACTACCACATCCAACTCTTGTCGACAAATTTCGTACATTCGGCAACTTGCTGTGAATTATCTATCCGTTCCTTCAACCTCGTAATAACAATCATTAAATGGGCTCTTTCGTCACAGTTCTCACAACAGTTAGTAGTACCCTCTGCTTCCGCTCTTCTTGATGTGGCCGACGTTGAGTATCTATCACATTTTATGTACTTCTCTTCCTTTCTTCTTCGCTCTCTCTTTATATCCTTTTTCACTGCCATATTCCCAAGGCCCCATCTGACTTCAATGCAAAAATTATCACTGGGCCTCCCTCTGCTTCCGTCAATAAACTAACACGAATGCCAACTAAAACTGTCATGAAAACAACTACAACCTTTATAGATACAAACCCAGAACCCTCGTCACAAATATCGAAAAAAAAATACACAAAAACACTGATCTTATTCTGGCTGAAGAGCTTAAACAGCCGTGAGCAAACAACTGGAATTAAAAATATTGGGGAACACAGGCATTGATCCCACTACTTCTCACATGTAAAGGAAGCACTCCATTATCTGAGCTTATCCCCTTCATGACTGATTACTTCCACATGAATGTCCCTAACTCCTCCTCCTTCAAAGGTACACAGAAATCTATGTGTGCGATCCTTTCTGCAGAATGAAGAATGGACATATTTTATGGTATCATCACCGACATAAACTTTCTCACAGAACTCATTCCTCCCAATTTCTATTGCTCTACCCTCACCACTGCAAAGAACAACTCGTGCTGGAAAATTTAACATGTGAAATAATGTCGAAGAGAACATACAGCCCCAACAAATTGTAAGAATAACAAGAGGGGAATTACAAAGGAAAATACGAATAAAACATCACAGCAATTCACAGAGAATGACAGAGTAGCAGTGGAATTAAAAAAAACAAATGTGAAAAGAGGTTGAAAAGAGTCACTGGAATTGTTCAGTAGAGGGCAGCTGAACTGGGAGGGAGAACGAGTCTTCACTGTGTATGCCAAAGATCAAGGGCAAGACACAAATGAGTTTGCCTGTTAGTATTCCCATGCGTGTCAACCCCTGGCTCATGTTACAGGGAACCCAGGTTCAAATGTCATATGCCATGTGTTTGTCCTTCTCTACTGATGTCCATATAATTCATGTATATGTTCACTGATGTATCCTCATGTCTTGTCCAACACCCGATTTACATACAAGACACTCCATCAGTCTTAGACCAGTGTTAACAAAAAAAGAATAAGTTTGAATAATAAGTTGAATGGATAAGTGCAGGTTCTGCAAAGTCTAAACAAAAAGTACCAGCCACTTCTGGACATGCAGGAAACTTATGTCAGAACAACTGTATGCAGTACATAAAGGCATAACATTGTGTGCAGAGTAATCCACTAGCATAACTGCAAAAACTTCAATATCATAGTCCCAGAAAAGTCATGGAAGCACAACCATGAAAAAACAATCAAAGAATATTTGACTTGACCATTCCATCTCATGGAAGCATTGAAAAAAAGGGGTGACAGGATGGTCTATAGGTATGCACACTCGCTTCTGAGCTGGCTGGCCTGAGTTTGAATCCTGACCCACCTATAAACTGTCATTCCATCGTTTCACAGGCAGGGTGATTCATCACTGTGTGTGTGCCATACCTCGAATGGATGTTAAACAGGAGTCCCATCTGTCAGCATTTGTTGGTGGACGTTAAAGATCACACGGTGTTCTTCAAGAAGAGTAGGCGAGTTATTGCCGGCACCAACAAATTCCAAATTCCTGCCCTAACCAGCAGAGGGCGTTGCATCAGCGACACAGCTGCACCCGAAGCCAATGATACTGCCCTGCAGCCTTGTGCTGCATATGAATGAAGATTGAAAACAAGGTACTGAGAAACTCCAGTGTCTTCTCAGAAATAAAATGGAAAGGAGTATCTACCTAGAAATATTGGTATCCATTGACTTTGGTCCAAATGATTCAGAAACATAAAAGTGGTAAAACACCAGGACCTCAACGTTGATATGAAATCAACATCGTGCCAGTGATAATCATAGAAACTGGAATGATGTCGATAAATTTTGTGGAGAAACTGAAAGATACCTTGAAATATCACAACACATGAGCCACAATTGGAAGCTGCCTGAGGTTTATTGAATATAATCAAAAGAGTCTCTCGAACAGAGATGTGATACAGAACACCTGAAAATGTTCCGAAGCCGAAATGAGAAAACGCAACTGGAGAAAGCCCTCAAAATGTAATCTGGAAACAACTAGAGTTCAGAGAACACCTTAACCTGTGCAATGTTGTTTAAAAACAAAACAGGACGTGAGAAGGTTCTTTGAAACTCTTACTTATTGCTTTTCTGAGCATGATCAATATTTTCTGACGATTTCATCTGAATCATGATATTCCCAAAGCTGAGAGTTTGAGCGGCAAATTTGATTGGTCGAGATGGCATAAAATGCAATAATATTTTGTCCAAGTTCTGGTAAACGGAAAGTTTTTGAAAATGCCAACAAAGCGATTTCTGTTCTACAGGTGTTCACTTATGTAAAAGTTTTGAAGGCTGTAGAAAAGGAAAACACAACAAACTTTATTTTTACTGCCGCTTATGAACCATCTTTTACACCACTTTGTTTAACATGTTATCTTGATTCTTTGTGCCTGTTGTTTGTGCCCTTTATGATGTCTCTAAAAACAGTAAGTCTCCTGTTTGGAATGATTATCAATTATTTTGACTGCTTTTGACTGCGAGGCAATCACTAAAAAAAACTAGAAGGGCAATCAGTAGAGCGCATACCTCTGCCCCCCTAATGCCTGATCCACGACAACATATCTGGCCCAATACATCTTTAAAATATCGTGCTATATATCGTTTTCATCCCTATCTCTCAATGGTGAAGAATCACTTTTAAAATGATCAGATCCGGATCCGGATTCGGATCTTCACCAAAATCGAATCAATTCGTCGTGGTCACACACCCAACCTGTCCACATAATTTCATCCAGATCCATCCACTACTTTTTGAGATATCCTGCACACAAACGAACAAACAAACAGAAATGGGTGAAAACATAACCTCCTTCACCTTCGGTGGCAGAGGTAAAAAAAAATTCAAATAATAAATACAAAAAAAAAAATACGACTGTGCATGTGTTGGACGACATTCCCTACAATCTGTCAAATTTTGAGCCAAAGAACTGCTAAACTGGAGGGACGTGTTCCGATTTGTGTTCTACAATATATCAAAATATAACATTCAATGAAATTAAATAGTTCCTCGATCATAAACTGATGTCTGTAGACAGACAGACAGACAGACAAAGTGAACCAATTGCTTCACCCCGTGTTTTTGCTTCAAACACACGGGGTAAAACAAGATAGATACTTTGGTCATTGGGAGGGCCTCATTCCATTTTGCGAGGCTCCTTTCAGGGGCTTGCAACCAGGATAAGACAGGGGATAATCTTTCTGGTAATTTATATCAGTCTGCATCTGAACTGGAGTGAAACGTCACATTTCAACGAGTTGGAATAAATCGAATGATGTCGGCATTGCTGCTTTCAAGTCATCCAATGTTAACAGATTGCCATGTAGTGTACTTTGCTTTAAAATGAAGTTCCACCAAAAAAACGCTACAACTGAAACATTGTTAACTGTGTTAACTGGACTTTGGTTTGCTTAGAGAAAATCACAATCAGGAGCCTTTGTCCCGATTTCTTTCCCAAGACAGTTGAATGTGACTCAAAATTGGGTGCTTTCCAGGTTGAGTGCTGCATCGAAGAGTATGCATTAAATGGTTGGGGTTTAAGGGGTCCCTCGGTGGTCAAATTGGGTCCAGGTTTATGCCCCAAAATATGTATTTGCTTTTTCCGCTGAAACGACCCACACAATTTGATGAAACTTGACCACAACCTTCATCACCCATCATGCACCAAAGTTTGTTCACGCCGTTAAAAAAACGGGGTCTAAGAGGGTTTATGGAGTGATTGCCCCCAAAATATGTATTCGCTTTCTTCTCCAAAACTACACACACAATTTTGATGAAACTTGACCCACACCTTCGTCAACCGTGATGTACCAAAGTTTGTTCAAGGTATTAAAGAAAAAAAAATCAGGTGTTCTACCCCCCCCCTTCCCCCCACCTCCCAAACAGGTGTTTACTTTCTTCTCAGTTACATATTTTGTGGGTCATCCTCTCCTTTCAGTGTTCCCTGGTTATGTTATCCAGCACCCAGAGTATTGCCCTTATTCTTCTATTTATGATGTTTAATTGAAAAGTTTTCAGCACTGATGGAGCAAGAAGAAAAACACATGATGAGGAGTCGTCTATGTATTATGTACGTGCTGGTGGGTGAATAAATTAAGAAAACTAAAATTGAGAAAAAGACGAGAAAGGAGATGATAGGAAAGAAAGAAAGAAGGATAGGGGAGTGGGCAGGGAAGGAAAAGAAGTATGAGAGGAAACAGAAGTAAGGGGAGCAAAAGGAAAGGGCATGTTTTGAGGGTGTGGGTCTGCGAGGATGCTGAGGGTGAGGGGAGGCACTCAAAAATCCCCTCATTTTCGTGTACATAATCTATTTATGGTCCCAACCAACAAGCGATAATTCAGTCTCTTGGTGATAAGTTGTCATTGTATTCTTATTGCGCATGACCAAATGCAGATAAACAACCACTTTCATCTCCAAATCATATTTAAATTACACTTCCGAACCCAGAAAGCATATGATAAACTGTAATAGTCTTCCGTTGCCTTCAAATATTTTCCATTTGGCCCTCCATCCAGAATCGAGAAAATGATCCACTGAATGTTACGTCAAGGACATTCTGTATTCAGTATCAGTGGTGTCCATATCCACACAACGGATAAACATGTTGTGCCTTTTTTCCGTCTCAACCTTTTTGCATCTCAGCTAAAGCAGAATATTTATTTATACAGGCTGGCCACAATGTCTTGTCACCCGGTGTAAAAATTGTGACATTGCGTTTTTATCATATTAGCTCACAACACTGAAGGGATCTACAAGTCATACCACAAACATTTGCAGTACTCTTTTACTTTATTACACATTTTACAGCATATAACACAAGCCTTAATTATCCTGAGGATCCGTTTCTGCTCCGTCATTAGAGAGAATAATTTTACACCCTATTCTGTGGGACGTTTTCCGGATTATTTGTGGGGTGATACGATTAAAAGCAAGCCTCCCTGCTAGTTTAAAGTCATCAGTGGTTTTGTAGCACTGCTGCGCAGCAATCTCTTTCATGAAGCCCCAAAGAGAATTATCACGTGTCGACAGGTCTGCGCTTTGAGGTTGCGAGTCAAGTGGTAATCCAGACACTGACAACAATGCGTTCCTCAATGGTGTAATAATTGCTTATATCACCCCAATCTGAAAAAGTTCACCCAATCTGAAAAAAGTGAAAAAGGAAATGAATTAACACTCTACATACAAAGGCAATGTCAATTTTTACAAGGGGTGACAAGACATTGTGACCACTGTGTAGAATATCAGATGATGATAATTGTGGAAATTACATTGAAACAGAATGATGGTTAAAGTGTTTTCTTTCACATTACTGTGTATAAAATAGTTTGGAAGTATATTTTTCCATTGTAGAAAATAATTTAACTAGAGGGGGAGCACTCGGTGAGTGCAAAACCTCCGCCGCCAATACTGCTAGGTCACTCAAGGTAACCTGATATCCTATTCATTCAATTTGACGTCAACAGTGCTCACAGAGTTATAGTTTGCAACTTTCCTTTTACTTTTAACTTTTACATACTCAATTCATTCGTCATAACTAGATTCCTTGAGACAGAAATTGATTTTACGTGGGTATATCCACCTGAAGTTCCAAAATCAGCCGCAATTATAATTTTTGCATGTTTTTTTTTGTTGGAAATCACTTATAACATGTAGAAATGCAAAAAAAAAACATCGAAATTTTGTTGAAAAAAATTTTCAAATTTTTTTCTCTAACATTTTTTTTGGGGGGGTTGGAATACTGTGAATGCAAAAAAAGGAATCGAAATTTGTTTAAAAGTTGCAAATTTTTTCTCTAACAATTTTTTTGGGGGGGGGGGGTTGGAAATCACTTAAAACATGTAGAATGCAAAAAAAAAAAATTCAAATATTTTTTCAAATTGGCCGCCATAGCGGCCATATTGGATTTTGGACGAGTCCCAAATCTAATGGCATGATCCTTGGACCAGACCTAACCCCCCCCCCCCCACCAAGTTTCGTCGAAATCCGTCGAGGAGTTTTTCCTTAATACTGTTCACAAACAAAAACAAATAAACCAATGTCACCCGTAGGGTGATCCGTATCTTGCCAAAAGGTGACCACGTGTGACTTCTTTAAGGTCACACTGAGGTGAACAGAGCTGCTATCCACCAGGAGAGACTCCTTGAGGAATATCTGCCTACGAGAGATTCCGATGAGAATCGTTCTACAGAGTAACCATGAAAAAATATGCGTTTGCTCATTAACGTCACCAAATCACGTCATAATGTCTCAAGCTTGATATATCTAGAAAGCACTCATCGAGGTGTTCAATTTGAAGTACTACACGATATGGTTCCTAAAACTTGAAAATTTGACCTTTGGGGTCAAATGTTTTGACCTTAGGCGTTAACCATGAAGGTCAAGGCCAATCGCCACCAAAAATTAATCAGCTGAATGCCAGACCATGAACTATATTCCATGAAGTTTGAAGACGATCCGATCAAAATTACTCAAAAAATGAGGGTTTTGTCGATTACACTGATTTGCGAAAAAGTGACCTTGACCTTCAAAAATTTTATGGCCTGAAAGGGACCTCCATAGGCCTCTGATATGCGAAGTTACAAAAATTTCGAATGAAAACTGTGGTCTGCAGAATTTTTTTTCGTGATTACAGACAAACAACAAACAAAAAAAAAAAAAAAAAAAAAAAAAAAAAATACAGACTGACTAACATATCTTGCAAAAACTTCGTTTTGGCAAGATAACAAATAAAAAACCAATGTCACCCTAGGGTGACCCGTATCTTGCCAAAAGGTGACCACGTGTGACTTCTTTAGGTCACACTGAGGTGAACAGAGCTGCTCTCCACCAGGAGCGACTCCTTGAGGAATATCTGCCTACGAGAGATTCCGATGAGAATCGTTCTACAGAGTAACCATGAAAAATATGGTTTGCCTCATAACGTCACCAAATGACGTCATAATGTCTCAAGCTTGACATATCTAGAAAGCACTCATCGAGGTGTTCAATTTGAGGTACTACACGATATGGTTCCTAAAACTTGAAAATTTGACCTTGGGGTCAAATATGTTTGACCTCAGGCGCTAACCATGAAGGTCAAGGCCAATCGCCACCAAAAACTAATCAGCTGAGCGCCAGACCATATACTACATTCCCATAAAGTTTGGAGACGATTCGATTAAAATTACTCAAAAAATAAGGGTTTCGTCGACTCCCCTGATTTGCGACAAAGTGACCTTGACCTTTGACCTTGACCTTCAAAATTTTATGCGCTGAAAGGGACCTCTATAGGCCTCTGATATGCGAAGTTACAAAAATTTCCAATGATAACTGTGCTCTGCAGAGTGATTTATACGTGATTACAGACAAAAAAAACAAAAAAAAAACATATGAAGGTCAAGGCCAATCGCCACCAAAAACTAATCAGCTGAGCGCCAGACCATGAACTATATTCCCATGAAGTTTGAAGACGATCCGATTAAAATAACCCCAAAAATAAGGGTTTCGTCGACTCCCCTGATTTGCGACAAAGTGACCTTGACCTTTGACCTTGACCTTCAAAATTTTGTGCGCTGAAAGGGACCTCTATAGGCCTCTGATATGCGAAGTTACAAAAATTTCCAATGATAACTGTGCTCTGCAGAATTTTTTATACGTGATTACAGACAAAAAAAAAAAAAAAAAAAAAAAAACATACAAGCTGACTAACATATCTTGCAAAAACTTCGTTTTGGCAAGATAACAAACAAACAGAAAGGGGTGAAAACAGTAACCTCCATCCATCTTCTATGGCCGAGGTTTAATAAAATGCAAAACAACAACAACCTGAACTGATGTCACACCTGATCTCCGATCCACGTACAAGGCCATCTGCAGCTTGATGCAGTACTGCTCTCCCCTTTGGGCTGTGACTCCCCTGCCTCGATCACATCTTGCTCAGCTTGACCCTGTGGAAACCAAGGTCCTTTAAGATTATTGGAATCTCCTGCGATGAAGCTGAGTCTATGGGCCTATCACTTCATCATCGCAGACAGGTCAGTGGTCTCTCTGTCTTCTACCACCTCCTTTCTGGTCTTGCACCCTCTGCTCTTTCTGTGCTTTGTCCCCCCACCCCCACTCCATTTTCTGCAGTGCTCACACAGTCCACCATCAACACTATCATCAGCATCTGGTGAAACTGCCTCTACCCAGGATCACTGCTCACCTCCACTCATTTGGTCCTCTTATTTCAGACCTGTGGAACCAACTTCACATCCTTTTCAATGTCATTCTTCCCTCCAGGTCTTCACGACAGCTGTTTACCTCTATCTCAGATTATCCCCAATCAAAAACCATGATATTTTCTACCCTCTAGTTAATCC
>CM068962.1:80331653-80333011 GCA_035128595.1 Eptatretus atami | reverse complement strand
CCCCCTC
Organism: Eptatretus atami; assembly: GCA_035128595.1. Lineage (NCBI taxonomy): Eukaryota > Metazoa > Chordata > Myxini > Myxiniformes > Myxinidae > Eptatretus > Eptatretus atami. Next base: position 80,333,004 of record CM068962.1, on the reverse strand, counting down.
CCTCACCCCACCCGAATCCCTTATTCCAAATTTCCAGAGATCTCTTCTGTATCCATTTGTCCACCCCATGCATCCTCTAATGTCCCCCATTCCTCCCTACACCCATTGTTTGTCTGCCTCCCTCTGTCTTGGCCTTCGGCTCTACTGTTGGTGTTTCCCCCATTTCTCTGCTGTTCCTTTCATCCTGTTGCATCCTGATCCTTTCAGCGTATGAGTACAAGCACTTCCACGAGTCTCGACTATGTATAGAAAAAAACGACAATACACCAAGAACAAGAGCTGCTTATTGAATATTGGCAGCAGCCACCTCAATAATCAGACATCTGTATACGAGTGAAAGTATGTAAATGAATGAATAATTGAATTAGTTAATAAAATGTTTTTTTTTTTTAATGTATTGGTGATCGCGCGATGGCCATCATGTCATAACACGAGATCACTTGGCCAGTGACCTTACACTTGACGCGACTGCATAATTCAGGTACAACTTATCATCAAAATATAAGCAGTCCCCCATGAATGAATAATTGAACTAGTTAATAAAATGTTGTTGTTTTTTTAATGTAGTGGTGATCGCGCGATGGCCATCATGTCATAACACTAGATCACTTGGCCAGTGATCTTACACTTGACGCGACTGCATAATTCAGGTACAACTTATCATCAAAATATAAGCAGTCCCCCATTGGTGTTGTTAAGCATTCCTTGAGTGGTCCAGTCATCGCAGGTTTATCCTAAAATGTGCTTACCATTAATTATAACACAAGAGTGTGTCTCTATTATTTATATTGTTCTTTAACCAATTTGGGTGCCAAACACGAACCCACACGTAAGGGGCGTTTGGGAAACCACCCTCCATTGCTTGTCCAATCAAGCCAGGCGTAAGTTTTCGCAGCTGTTTTTGATGCAGCAAAAACATTCCACAGTGCACAGACAGTAAGGCCTGCCTTCAGCACCAAATAAAAGTCTATCATTACTGCTGAACAACATCTATGGACCCTCGACTTTCCTTTGCTCTATCAAGATGTCTCTTGCACCCTAATGATTGTTCAGACCAGATTGATGTTTCTGAAGACAGAGATTGAAGAGCATATTCTCCTGTGGGAACATTTCTACCTCAGAAACCATGGACACAATGGCAGCCTGCAAGTCAAACCGGTATTCCAGTGGGTGCTTCCACGGACATCCAAGAAACCCCTTCTGACCATTCTCATGCAATGTTTATAGGTTCTATCATGTACACAGGGTCCTTTGTTTGAATACACCATCCTTGGGTATAAAATCGGACAAACTAGCTGCTGTATTTGTGCAGCACAATTACATATTTTAAAGAAGTAGTTTATATAATATA
>CM068962.1:80314153-80329153 GCA_035128595.1 Eptatretus atami | reverse complement strand
GCAGGATAAATGACTGAGAATGCAGAAATATTTAATTTGGTCAGGATGCTGGGGATAACTCACCTCCTCTTGGTGAAAGACACAATGGGATCTTTAACATCCATAAAATAATGCAAGTGGATGGAACACTAAGTTTAATGTACATCCAAGGGGCAGTGTACACATTGGTGAATCACTATGCATGCCAATTTTATAGATGAGCTGAGATTCAAACCCAGGCTAGGCAACTCAGAAGTGCACATACCTCCAGGTTGTCCTCCCAACACCTAAACACGTCACTGCCCTATATGGCATTATGCAGTTCAAGACTCAAGAGCCTTTATGATTCAATTACAGTAAAATACGAACAAAAACATGATTTTACTGGGGGAACAGGGCCATAAAAATATGAAAGGAGTGTTGTTTTAGAGGCAGGAACATGAGCACTTCGAGGTTAGTGATAAATGCAAGAGCAGACATGAACTAGCAGGTGCAGACATATTTGGGTTAAGGCAGAGCTGAGGGGAGAAGGGCAACACAGGATAACACATTGATTGGATTTTAGAGTTGACTTTCAGAATTAATGAAGCATCATGGGGTCTGAGCTGCAGAATCTATAAACCAAGATGGATCCAAAAGAGGGGATGTAGTCAATACTATATTTGACCTGTATCTGGTATTTGCTTATCGTATGGGGATACTGACCAATTTTGTTTAAATATGCCATGGAATCTTTAATGGCGCAATATAAATGGGGCAGTCAATGAACTGAAATATATTATTTAAAGCACAGCTTGTTCAACGAAAGAGTGCCTCCTACTGGTACATTATTAGAAGACAACAGCCTTAATCAGATCCGATTAATAAATATGACATGCTCCAAAACTCGAATCAAACATGTACAAAAAGTTAGATTCCTCTTGTAGGGAAAACAAACAACAACAACAAATCAACAACTACACATAATTCCTCAAGTAAAGAGTTATTATATGAATATTCATGATGAAACGGCCATACTATTGGGGTGAATGCAAGTTGGACAAGTAGTCTGACATGGTCATAGGGAACTTTGTTCCATTGCGAAGCCCAAAAACAGGATTCGATTTGTTACTTTAGATTTTAGAAGGTAACACAGGCGGAATTGGGATGTCATACTGATCAGTGCCAATGTAAATGTAAGTGCTTGTATTTTGTTGTCTTCGACAATGGTGGCTGCCAACAGTTTGACGAGGGATAAATTGTTCAAAAAGTTGGAGACAACGTCACAAGGGCTCTTGCCAGAGTGCAACAACTGATGAAACAGGGGAATTCCGAGGATCTACAAAGTATAGCCAAAATAAGTAAGATATGTATATAAAGTATGATACAGCCATATAAGCATTCTTGCATGATAAAATTGTGATATGTTGTGTTTAAATCCCATAGAGGCTGTGCCCATTTGTCTATTGTATCTCGATGTCTTTGTCATTCAAGTAAAAAAGTAAAAAGGCTCAATTTGTGTTTGTTCAGTTTGTTATACAGGGTGGGGCAGAGAAATGGGTGATTTTGAAAAACGATTTCTGCTATGCCAACATTACCGCAACTTTTTTGATTGATCAACTAGCTACTAGGTTTGCTCAAGTTAATGAGGCCAGTTGGTTTTAACAAGATGACATGACGTCTCATGCAGCGAGAGTGTCAATGGCCGTCATACGACTACTTTTTTCATAACCACATCATCTCCAGGAATAGCGACATTATTCGGCTTCCAAGATAAAGTAAAAAGCAAAGTGTACGCTCATCGCCCACACAATATTGAAGAGCTGAAAGAAGGACTTCATCAAAAAATTGCCGGAATTTATTTGGAGATGCTGCACAATGGCATGGGAAACATGCGTGGAAGACTAGAGGAATGCCTGTGCAGAGACGGAGGTCACCTCAAGGATGTGATCTTCAAGAAATAAATGGCATGCTATGTACTTTAAGGTGGCATGTTTGTAATTTGGCAAATACAGCATGTTTATTAAATTGCAGAGTTTTTTAAATCTCCCTTTTTTTGCCCCACCTTGTATATGCATAAAAAAAAACCAAAAAAAAACTACTGAACCAAATCAAATATAAATTTTCATGTTGCCTAAGGGGCCCCCAAGTATGGTTTCTGTCAGGGTAGCATTTCTTGGTGAGGGGGTTCAGTTTTCGGGTGAGGAGAAGACCCAATTCTCTCGATGTATCATATAGTGCCACCCGATGCTATCTGGTTTTACAAATTGTCAACTTCTTAAATAAAGAAAGTTTAAAGAACTTGTTAATACTGTATGCATTATGGTGATGTTGAAATCTGATTGAGAATAATTCACCATTTTCAAAACGTTTCATTTCACTCATTTTAAGCAGAGGATGAAAGCAAAGCAAACAACATTGAGTTTCGCAGAGAAGCGGAAGTGATTTTTGCTCACACCATATAGAAGCATGCCTGTTGTTGGCTGAATGGATAGGGTGGTGGGCTTGGGATCCTAAGGTCCTGAGTTCAAATTCTGCTTGGCTGTTGAATTAATATTAGGTGGGGCTGACTCAGCCTGTCATCCTTCTGAGGTTGGTAAAATGAGTACCAGCTTGCTGGGATGATTGAGCAATTTTAGTATCCTATGTTGGAGTGGTAACCTGCCAAGGATTGTGCCCAATGGCTCAGGAGACTGCTTCAGCTCTGTACAGAGTATGATCCTGATGGATGGATGGATGGTTGATGAAGGTGGTGTTACCTGACCTCCAAGCAGATGGTAGATGACCTCAGGCAAGTTATGGAGAGAATAGAGCAGAATGTTTGTGAGTTATAACATGTCATTAAATTAAATCCATCAGTAAAGCAAAGGGTACTTTTGCTAGTTTGTATACTCATGGAAAAAAGTTCCTGTGCAACATAAAATAATTACACAAAATGATACTGACCTGTACCCTAGTATCAAAATAATGGACAGCTCACATGTGCCTTGACATGTATACCCAGTTTACCCGTGAATATCTGGGATTTGCACGTGCATATTGTGCACTGCTTGCACAAATTGCCATGCGCATGTACTAAGTCACATGTCAGTGTTACATGTGGTACTGAGCTAATTATAAAGCAGCACGATTTAGTGAACCATCCTAGCTGTTAAAAACATTTCAAATTATGTCCAAACGTAAAAATGATGCCACGTCTTTCCAAAAATGAACATCTATGTGCTCTTGGCATGCTTGAGATAGGACTGCCTCAATATGTTTTGGCGTTTTGGTGTTCATCGGAACACCATACACTTTGGAGACGTTATCAACAAACTGGCAACATCGGAGACCATCCACGTTCTGCGCGACCATGTGTGACATTATGTCTGCAGGATAACCATATCCGGTTGGTGCACCTTAGAAAATGGTTCCCAACAGCAAGTTTGACAGCTCGCAGCATCCCTGGCTTTATGACTTATCAGTGCCAAAGCTGTCAGGAATTGGTTATGTGAGAGTAACATCTGACCATGATGACCAGCAGTATGTCCGATTTTATTGACACGTCATTGACATGCATGCCTAGCTTGGTGTAGACGTCTGAGATTCAGGAGACAAGATTGGGCTGCTATCCTCTTTGCAAATGAGTTGAGGTTCCACCTTGACAGTAGTAATGGCCATTGTCACGTTTATCGACAGGAAGGGGAACGTTACACTGATGCATGTGTTGTGCAACATTTTTCGTTCGGCAGTGGAAGCATGATGGTATGGGGAGGCATTACTGCACATCACGGAACCCAGCTGGAGGTCATTAATGGCAATTTGACAGGTATTCAGCACTGTGATGTTCTCCATTATCATGTTCTCCCATCACTGCAGGTTCCTGGACATCACATCACACTTCAACAGGATAATGCATGCCCTTACATAGCACGAGTGGTCCCCGAATTCATTGCACAGCAGAACATTCCGAAACTTCCCTGGAAAGCTGTTTTACCTGATCTTTCTCCCATAGAACATGTGTGGGGTGAAATGGAACAATGATTGCGCCGTCTTCAAACACTGCCAGCGACATTGGAACAACTGTGCCAGGCCTTGGTACAGATCTGGAATAACATGCCTCAAGCCTTCTTCAACCATCTTGTGTACTCAATGAGGTGCCGTTGCCAAGCGTGGGTCAACGCAAATGGTGGTCACACCAGATACTGAGCTGTTAACTGACTTTTGGCCACACCCCTCTTCAAGCCTCTGGAGACAAGTCTTGCACACATGTGTTTGCATTCTCATGTCAATTTTATGTTTATAAAACACTAAATATTGATATACCAAACAATGTGATGTGTTTGTTGTACACCATTCCTTCCCAATTCTATCGTGAGGTGATGCATGACGTCATCACCAGGCACCGAAGGGAGTACTTAGTTATTCCTCCGTTTTGGGGTAGTCGATCTAGTCTACCCTTATTATCAGTATTTCCGTCGATATGTTTGTCTGTCTGTATGTAGTCTGTTCGGTCCAGTGCTCCGTTAATACAATGGAGATTTAGATGAAACTGGGTTGGTAGGTTCATAACCATGACTTAGTGTGTGCAAATGAGAACGTTGCTATGGACCCATCCGTTGCCTACAACGGACCTTTGAAATTTTAAAAAACATCAAATTTTTTTTTTTCGAAAATCAAAATCTGCCAGAGCGACTGTGGCAGTACATTCAGCCATATTGTAAAAATTTCCAGCCGGATCCTATGAAAACTGTCGAGAATAAAGACTTTGAATGAACCCTGGTCGAAAACAATAAAAAAACGAAGTTCATTATATCTCAGAGACTATGAGTCAGATATACATGAAACTGGTATGTAGGTTCATGGTATGTCTAGTTATGTGTGAGAAAGAACCGTTGCTATGGACCCTTCCGTTGCCTAGCAACGGCCGAAAAATCTCTAAATGTGGGGTATTTTCGAAAAAAAATCTGCAGCATTAACCCTTGAAGCTAGAATCATGAATTTCTGTGCTTAATCTTCAGTCCCCTGAACGGGCCCATCGGTCAGTTATTGGGTAGGCGACTACCCATTCACCTACCGCTTGTTTGTCTGTCTGTCTGTCTGTATGTATGTCTGTTCGGTCCAGTGCTCCGTTAATACAATGCGATTGATGAAACTTGGATGGTAGGTTCATACCATGACCTAGTTGTGTGCAAATGAGAACTGTTGCTATGGACCCATCCGTTACCTTGCAACGGACCTTTGAAATTTTCAAAAAAAATCTCGAATTTTTTTTTCCCGAAAATCAAAAATCGGGCCACGAGCGACTGTGGGCAGTACATTCAGTCATATTTGTTCAGAAAATTTCCAGCCGGATCCTATGAAAACGTGTCGACGAAGATAGACTTTGAATGAACCCTGGTCGAAAACAATAAAAAAAACGAAGTTCGTTATATCTCAGAGACTATGAGTCAGATATACATGAAACTGGTATGGTAGGTCTATGGTATGTCCTAGTTATTGTGAGAAAGAACCGTTGCTATGGACGCTTTTGTTGGCTAGTAACGGCTGAAAACGACTAAATTCGACTTGATCGACGACCCATGTCCGCCTACCGGCTTGTCTTGTTTGTTTGTTGTCCGGGCGATATCTCAGCCATCATTGATCTAGGAAGCTGAAATTTGAGGACAAAAGTGAAGATGTGCTTTTACAAAAATGGTATTTTTTTATTTTTGATTAATCATTCAATTAATTTATTAATTACTTAATTATTCTCGATTTAATAATTACTTTTGAACACTGCTTCTTCACAATTCTGACTCCATTTGCTGTGTAGAGGCATCGCAGAGTGCTGAAGGCCCGGATAAGTCTGGAGACAATCACCATCCAAAGACAAACATTTCCCGGAGATAAATACGCGTTGGACATGTCTGGAGACAAACAGCGTCTGGGAGGATAAAGGACCCCCCCAGACAAGGTGGAAGACAAACACCATCTGGAGATGAACACCACCCAGACACATCCGGATACAAATGCTGTGCAGGCACTTTTGGAGACAAACACTGCCTGGAGATAAACACTGCCTGGACAGGTCCCGAGAGAAACACTGTCCAGAGACAAACACTGCCTGGACACATCGGGAGACAAACACCATCCATAGATATACAAAACCTGACATGTTGGAAGACAAACACCATCCAGAGAAAAAAACCACCCAGACACGTCCGAAGACAAACACTATCCGGAGATAAACACCACCCGGATACCTCCGAAGATAAACACCATCCAGGCACGTCTGGAGACAAAAACCGCCTAGACACGTCCAGAGACAAACACTGCTGGCACACATCTGAAGACAAATATCACCTGGACATGTCCAGAGGCAAGCACCACCCGTTTCGCTGAATTAATACCAGGTAGGGTTGACTCAGCCTGACACCCTTCCGATGTAGGCAAAATGAGTACCATTGTACTTGTATGGGCACTGCATCAGCGGCATAACAAAATGATAGCTACCCGGCAGCCAAGCTGCCAAATTCAAGAAGAATAAGAAGAAGAATCCTCTTTTCGTCTCCGTTAAACACTCCTTCAAAGTCATACTCTGTCTCCAGGCTGCTAAAGCTGGAATTAGCTTCTCCTCAGCATGTGGAAAAATCCGTAAAGGCACGTAGAAGGAGATATTGATCGTTGATCACTCGTTGCTGCAGTTATAAAGAGATCGGAGATGGAGATAAAGTGCTTAAGATCAGCAGCTGATAAAAGTCCTTAAAAACCAAGATAAAGCACTTATTCTTGGCAGATAAAAAGCGATGTGGATCAGCAGATAAAGAGCAGTTAGAGAACGCCCATGGGCATTGGGCATAGATCAAAATTGCTCCCTGGAGTCTGAAGAGAGGAATTTTGCATACACCTTTTGCGTTCATACACCGAGCTTGCAAAGCAGGCTACTGAGCTGCACCTTGCCAAGCAAGCTGTGTTCCTGGTTCCTTCTTTGATAGATATGCCGAACGAGCAGTCGCCTCCTGTTGGGACTGGAACCGAACTGCCTCCAGACTCTTTCCTTGTTCTGATGAAGTGTAAAGCCTGAAACGTTAACTCTTCTTTTATTCCTGGTGGATCAACTACCATTTTAAAGGTTGGTGGTATTTGTTTCATTTACTTTTCCAGGCTCTACCTCTTGGTTTGCTGGTCGTCTTTGTTTGGGAATTTCCCAGGTGTGTCATGTTTATCAAGTGGATGGATGATAAGGTAAACAGCTAAGCCAAACGGGTTATTGTAGGTGTGGGGGAATCATTACTGTATGATCTGCATCTGATTGTTATCGTATAGTAAATTACAGTGATTCTGTAATTGCTGTTAATACACATTGTTCTCTCCTCCAATCTCCCCTCCCCCATTTATTAAATCCAATTACTTCAATTTACTTGTGTTGTCTGGTTGGTGGTTCATTTGGTTATTAATCCCAGCATGGTTAAAAAGCACGGTCGTGGGAAATTGGTGTCATTACCTCACATGAGGCTTCATAAAACTACTGCTGGATCTCCCAAGCCACTGCTCATCTCATCCTCTTTGTACGGAAGATTTGTTAGGGTGCCGCACAACAGTTCTCCCCATTCAGTCCCTCCTCCTCGGGAAGCTCAAGGGTGACAGCCCCATCATTCAATGGCCCAATGTTTCCCCCCGGGTAGAGACAGAAGGCTTCATGGCTATGATGACAAGGTTCATGGAGGAAATAAAGTCCTCGCAGGAGAAAATGGCAGCCAATGTTTAAACCTTGCAGGAGAACATGGCAGCTGATTTTGAAACCTCTCAGGATAGGTTGGAACAGAGGTCGTGGCAGTTTCCAGCCGGCCAAATATGGGTGGAAATCTAAACAGAGGGGCTTTGGGAAGAAATGAGGGGGTTAAGTGTAGAGCAAGGGAATATGGAAAAAGAGATAGTGGAAAGTAAAGAAATAACAGGGAAATTGTAAAGACAAACAAAAATTAAAAACGGAGAAAAGGATTTAAAAGGGGAGAAATAGGTACAGTGAAAAGACAGTGTAAACAAGTTCGAATTGCGAACATACCCCATGGGAGTTCATTCATAAAACTCTCAGGTGAGCGATAGCACAGACGACAGAAAGTTTTGAAATTTGGTAAGATTTTCATCGCATCAGAAAAAGAAACCAGAACACCTCACAAGAGTGAGGCTAGTTTCATATCATCATTTGCGACTTAATTTTGTGTTGGGCATCGCCCAGCACATTTAATTTTTTTTTTTTTTAACAATTTTAAGAAAATGGGCCGAAAGGGCCGTTTCTCGGCCAAAAGGGCCGGAATCGCACGTTGGGCTCAGAGAATGCCTGGGGAATGGTCTCTAGAATATACCTGTCAAGTTTGGTTCAGTTCCATCCACTAATAACCGAGTAATGACAATTTTAAGAAAATGGGCCGAATGGGCCGTTTCTCGGCCCAAAGTGCCGGAATCGCACTTTGGGCTCAGGGAATGCCCTGGGGAATGGAATATAGAATATACCTGTCAAGTTTGGTTCGGTTCCATCCACTAATAACCGAGAAATGACAATTTTAAGAAAATTTGCCGAAAGGACCGTTTCTCAGGACAAAGGGCCAGAATCGCACTTTGGGCTCAGTTAATACCTGGAGAATGGTCTCCAGAATATACCTGTCAAGTTTGGTTTGGTTTCTTTCACGAATAACCGAGAAATAACAATTTTTAAAAAATGGGTCCAGGGCGAATGCCCGCACTTTGGTGCCAGGGAATGCACTGGAGAATTCTCATATAGGATCATCATACCCTGTCAAGTTTGGTTCGGTTCCATCCACTAATAACCGAGAAATAACAATTTTAAGAAAATGGCCTAAAATGGGCCGTTACTCGGCCCAAAGGGCTGCAATCGCACTTTGGGCTCAGTTAATGCCTGCGCATGTGTCTAGTATATGCCTGTCAATTTTCATTGAATTCTGTTCACGAATAATGGAGAAATAAGAACGTTCAAATGAACTGTACACAAGAAAAGAGAGAACGCGAGCGGCGCTTAGACCCCGTGGAGTGGAAGACCCCACGGCATAAAAAGCAGTGAGGTGTTGATGAATAGAGTAGAACAGACAGAACAGACAGTTTGGGATGGACTTGATTATGATGAGGGAAGCCTTGTGATTGGTGAGCACTTGGACCAATCCATGATGCAAACAGTCCCCAATGGAACTTAACAGTGCTCCAAACCACACCACTCTCAGCACCTTGAGGAAGAGAACTAGTTTGTTCTTGAAACGTCAGGCTTTTTAAAATGAATTTAAATTTTAATTATTTTACTGCTTAGTGTGCTGTTTCTTTATTTTACCAATATACAGCGATGAGCCAAAACATTATGAGCACCTGCCTAATATGCTGTTTGTCCTCTGTGTGCCACCAAACACACACACACACATAATTATATAATATATAATATATGATATATATATATATATATAATAATATATATATATATATGTATTATATATTAATATATCTATATATCAATATATATCAATATATATATATATCAATATATATATATATGATATATAATAATATAATATTATATATATATATAAATATATATAATATAATATATATATATATATATATATATATATATATATATATATCTATATATCATATTATCAATATATATCATATATATTATTAATATATATATATATATATACTATATATATGTTTGAAATATCGATATATCTATTAACATATATATATAGTATATATATATATATTATTACTATATACTGTATATTATATATATATACATGAATGTATATCTATATATCATATATATTGTATATATAATGTTGATATTATATGTAAGTTATATATGTTATGTATATATATTTTTGTCAAAAAACGAAATCCTATGGCGCTCGACTTACACTTCCCTCACTCATCGGCGTCTGTCGGCGACTGACATCTTTCTGCAGGCGGGAAATATTTCCGCATACGAATTAGGATCGCCTACCATACGTGCACCACACGCCTCCCTAGCTTCATTTGTTTACGCACACGAAAATTAAGGTTGGAACTTTTTAAACACACCTCGTATATTTATATATATATACATATAGTATATATAACTAATATATAGATATAATATATTATATATACTATTATTATATATATATATATAATATTATCTAATACTATATAGTATACAATCATCCATATGATATGGAATATATATATAATCTATATATATCATAATATATATATATATATCATATATATATATATATATATTATATATATATATATATAATATATATATATATATATATACCTAGATAATACGATCAGCCCGATTAGTAGTCCTTGTGGGTTAGGGTTCAGGGTAGGCGCCTGCGCTTGCGATCCAACAGCGGTCCTGAGTTCAAGCCCCGTTGGCTCTCGCTTGAATCTAATAGCACACCAGGAGGTTGACTCAGCTGTCATCCTTCCGAGGTCGCGAGTGAGTACCAGTGTACTGGGCGGTGTATGCCCGGTTAGAATAGGTCGTACCATATCCCTGTGTCGTAAGAGGCGACCAGGGTTCGTCAGGAACGGGCATGCGGCGTAAAACTGTGCCAACACTATGCGGATCATACGGATGATCCGCTGTGGCGACCCCTAACGGGAGCCAGCCGAAAAGAGGAAGAAGAAGATATATATATACAGTAGATATATATATATGTACTCAGCGATACCGTGCCACTGCACGGGATAGCAGTACAACATAGGCTGGTAGCAGACGGACAGACCGTACTATGGGGAATGACAAAATATACGCATTGTGCAAAAATGCAAGTGGTACTATGAACGCCAAGACTTCCCAAACATTGTCCGGCATGTCCGCTAAGTGCCAAGCCATTTTATAGGGATCGTGTGACGGCGAGCCGAGTTTTTAGTGTGCAAGCTTGGTATTATTATAATATATATAATATATATTAATATATATATTATATATATATATATATTATATACTTGAAGAACTCTTAGTGGTGTTTGGCGCCAATGGTTTAGGGCAGCGGCTTGGGAACCAAAAGGTCTGAGTTCAAGCCCCCGTTGGGCCACTGAATTAATATACACCAGGGGGTTGACTCAGCCTGTCATCCTTCCGAGGTCGGCGAAATGAGTACAGTGTACTGGGCCCGGTATACTGCCCCGGTTAGAATAGGTGTACGATATCCCTGTGGTGTCATATGAGGCGACCAGGGTTGCGTCAGGAAGTATATAAACCTATATGCCAAATCATTATGTGGACATATAAACGGATTTCCATACGGATCGGTCGAGGCCGGGTTACCAAAGACAGCCACCGGTACCGTTGGGTCAGCAGGGTACCGGTAGAAATTGTGCTACTGCTGGGCGAAGGAGGAGAAGGAGACGGGGAAGGTGGGTCTAGAGGCAGTGGGAGAGGGGAAGGGTAGAAGTGTGGAGGTAAGAGTTGGATACTCTGATGTTGGGACTAATGACTGGCAAAGGGCGAGAGTTGGCTGATATGATGGAGAGAAGAAAGGTGGACTACTGTGTGTACAAGAGGCCAAGTGGATGGGGAGTAAGGCTAGGAGCATTGGAGGTGGTTTCAAACTGTTCTACGCATGGTAATTGTGATGGGAGAGAAATGGTGTCGGGGTAATCTGAAGGAGGATTAATGCCAAGAGGGTATTGGAGGTGAGGAGAGTGTTCGGACCGAGTGATGAGTGTGAAGTTGAAATTGAAGGGGTGATGATGAATGTCATCAGTGCATATGCCCGCATATGGGGTGTGAGATGGAGTATTAAGAAGAATTTATGGAGTGAGTCTCGATGAAGTGGTTGGAGAAGTTGTATTCCAAGGATGAAAGCAGTGGTGATTGCGAGCAGATTTCAAATGGGCATTGTTATTTGGGGAAGGGAATAAAGGAGGATGTAGGAGGTGATGGCGTAGGTAGGGTCTCAACGCCAGAGGAAATGTGGAAGGAAAATGGTGGTAGACTTTTGCAAAAAGAATTGGACATGGCTATGTGTAAATATCGTATTTGAAAGAAGAAGGAGGAGAACGACAGGGTGACGTACAAAGAGTGGAGGAAAGTGCCACAGGTGGTTCATCTTAAGCAGGAGATGCCACCTGAAAGAGATTAGGACGTAAGGTTGGTGGCAGGGCGAGAGTGTAGCTTGACAGCAATCGATTGTGGTCTGTAGGACCCTGACTTAGGAGGTGAGGTATGAGGGAAGAGAGTGAGGGCTGAAGCCAAGGACGCAGATGAGTGGAAGCTAATAAGGAGGAAGACTGTTCGCGTGGAATTTAGCGGAGGAGGTGCAGACAGGTGGTTGGATGGTTGGTAAAGATGGCGTGGGATGATTGGGCACAACTACAGCAGAAGGTGGTGAGGGAGAAAGGTTGGAAGGTACTTGGTGTGACCATCTGGACGGAGGAAGATAAGGAGACTTGGTGGTGGAACGAGGAAGTACAGCAAAGTATACAGGAAGAAGGGGTTGGGCGTTAAAAGAAGTAGGATAGCCAGAGAGATGAAGAAACTAGACAGGAGTACAGAGTTGAGGGTGTGGGCAAGCAGAGACAGAGGTGGCAAAAGGCTTAAGGGAAAGGCATATGGCGGAGCTTGTATGAGAAGTGGATACAATTTGTAAGGTGAAAAGATTTATACCTGGGATTGGACAGAAGAGGGACCGAGCTGGGAAGGATGTGCTGCAGGTCAGGGTGATAAAAGACGCAAATGGGAATGTGCTGACAAGCGAGGAGAGTGTGTTGAGAAGGTGGATGGAGTTCTTTCAGGTGCTGATGAATGAAGAAAATGAGAGAGAGAGAGAAGGTTGGAAGAGGTGGAGATAGTGAATTAGGAAGTGGGGTGGATCAGTAAGGATGAAGTGTAGGACTGCCTATGAAGAAGATGGAAAAGTGCGAGAAGGCACTGGCCTTGGCATCTCAAGATGAGAGAGTATTCCAAGTGGAGGCTTAGAGAGCTTTATTGAGAGAACTTTGGTCATTTTTGTTGTTGTTGCTGCTTAACAGAGATGTGTTTATATAAATTGCCTTCTTTATGATTAAGTGCTCAGCAGGATTGCCTGAGCCGCAGTGGAGATTTTATTATGTGATATGGATGACGCTATTCCCCTTTTTGGGTTTTATGTTTCTGTATGTGTAGGCTAGAAATTAGGGGGCGGTGCCCTGGGTGCACGGAGCTTGTGAATTTCCATTGAAGTCGGTGTTATATATTTATAGTTTGTGTAAGTCACAGCTTGCCATTGCCGAGCTGTTGGCGAGGAAGCATGTTCCACCTAGAGGGTTGTTAGCTCCAGCCGGTTGGGAAATTTTAGGAGGTCATTGAGATGATCTGTTGAGCAGTGCATATAAAGGGATGTTATGACACTGCTGCACGAAGAGCACCACTGATTGCAATGTTTAAGCTTGTAGAATGTTGTGAGGAAGATAGGGAATGTTCGGCACAGAATGGAGTAGCATTGTGTGTTTGTGGATGTTTGGAGAAGACGCTTAATAGAATGGGTGATCCAAGAGAGGAGTATGTGGCATTGTAGTGAGGGAAGCTCGGTTCGAGTTGGGTTGGCGAGAAGTATTGTGAGTGATCGTCGCAGGATATGTATGAGGACAGGGTGGGAGCAGCAATGTGAGGTGTGCGTGTAGGGTCAAGGGACGGAACCGGAGAAGGAGGTTTATGAGGAGATAAATACGTCGAGGAATTTGCACCAAGGATCGGAGCTCTGAGCCGCTTTCCTGTTGCAAATGGTTGATTGGACTGGTTGACTGGACGTATGATCAGACTAGATGTGTCCATGAGACTAAGAAATGTAATCACGCGAAGATGGACTATCCATGTATCTGATGGGTATATGAGCTGACGGAGTGTCGAGGGCTGAGGCGAGCCTAGAGAGGGGTGGATGGTTACGGCAGCGTCGGAGAGCAAGTGTGGGGAAATGATTAGTCAAGTTCGGCGTTTGAGGTGGTGGCTAGTAAGACGGAGTTAGCGGAGGTGTGGCGAATGTAGAGGGAGGGTGTGGTATGAGGTGCTGTTGCAACGGTTAATTGAGGTGGGAAGGTTGGTAGGTTTAATACAATTAGTTTGTGGATCACCTGTTCCAAGAGACTACAGTGAGAGTGTTGTGGTAGAGGAAGATGAAGAGAGTGCGCAGGCGAGGATGGAGTTTGTTTGGAGAATAAACGTCTGGCATGGAGTTATGATCTGTGACTAGTAAGGGTAGCTGCAAGAAGTGGAAGGGGGAAAGTAAGGGGTAGTACGGTAGTGAAGAAACCAGCTACATCGTTGTTAGATTGCGTTTGGGGAGGACGTGCACGTAACTGAGAAATAGGAGCAGAAGGCGAGGCTGGAGTGGCAGACGTTAGAATGACATGGGCCGGTTATTAAGGCTGGTGGGGGCTGCCGTGTTCTGGTTGTTCGCTGCATGGTTGGGCATTCGGCTCCGTTCTAGTGAGTTGTTATCAAACTGAAATTTGGCCAGTGTATTCTCTTTTATGATCACCCGATTAAAAGAAAGGAATCTTAAATTGCGGTAGATGCTCACATAACTATGGTGGATAATACTAGCATTAAAACATGTAGATAAAAAACTTTTCGATGGGCTTTACGACTCGCGAAATACTGGGCAAATGAGTGCAGAAAAATTCATTCCACGGAAGGAATGTGATCTTCGACAATTTATATAACGAGAGCGAGGATAAGTACTTAAAGGGATATCTTACACAATAACATTTGGTGGATCTTCGAAATCACCCATTAAACCATTGATTGTATAACTAACCACTTTTCGAGGCAGTTATGACTAGCGAAAATCGCGACATCTTTAGTGGCAGAAAAGAGTCCATTTACGAAAGAATGTCACTCTCACAATTCAAAACATACGGAAGAAGACGTAAACTTATACTAGAGTTATATAATAAGACGTCTGATATCCGTGTGCGAGACAAAAAATAGTGATTGGATAAGCCCACCTTGAGATTCTTGTTATACGAACACTTCTTGGAGCCTTAACGACTTGGAGCGAAATGCGCGAATGAGTGGCAGAAAAATCCAATTTCCAATCG
>CM068962.1:80284503-80307849 GCA_035128595.1 Eptatretus atami | reverse complement strand
TCCGGTCTGATGAATGCATCCACACCTCCAGGTCCTCAGACAGTTATTTCCTTAAATGCATGTTCAGATTTTCCCCATCCCCATGTCTAATGGGATTTTAAATGTGATGCGTTGAGAAGGGTAAAAAATAGATCCCCTCTCTTATGGGAAGCTTTTTTCTTAACGTCAGCCAGGTTTACACACATTTATTTCGCGAGCTCTGACGTGGGCCCATATTTTTCCTCAGCAACGTTCCTTCGCGAGCTCTGACGCCCGCCCTTATTTTTCCTCAACATTTATTTCGTGACCTCTGATGCACGCCCATATTTTTCCTGAGCAACGTTTATGCATGTGTTTCGCGAGGCACCGAACCCGCCTATATATATATAGAGAGAGATAGAGACGGCGTCGTCATGGTAACCGTGTGCAAGTGGGCGGGGTGAGCTTGGGGCCGGACTCTGCGCCGCCGACCGATGCCGGGAGATATAAAACTATTGGCAGGTCCAGTTCGTGAGGCCGAGAGAAGTGAGAGGAAGGGCGACAGAGGAGAGAGAGGAAGGGGAATGGAGAGTAAGAGGGACGATAAGTGAGAGGAAAGGGGTGAGAGAAGTGAGAGGAAAGGGTGAGAGAGAAGAGGAGAGAGAAGTAAGAGGAGGGAGAAGAGAACGAGAAAGAAAGCCAGAGAGGAAAAGGAGGAGGAAGCGTGCAGGCCCACAAGTGAGCAAGCGAGCATGTGGTGCACGTGTGAGTGTCTGACCAGCGCCAATAACGAGACAATTCGTCCTTCCCAGTGCTTGAGCAAGCGAGCGTGTGGTGCGTGTGTGGGTGGGAGCAGCGCCGACAACGAGTGAGGCACGTGTCGGTCACCAACGTGTGAGGCGCGGGCAGGGCCGGATTAAGGTCTTCGTAGGCCAAGGCCCTTGCGATTTCGTTAGGCCAAATTCAAAGTGACCAAAACGACGATTTTGAACATGAAATTTAATCGGAACAGACTGCGGTAAATGGCGATTTGTCCGACTTTCAAATATACAAGTGCCTGTAAAATCCAATTCGGCTTCGAAATTGAGAAACAAACGATACAGAAAACAAATTCGGAGGAATGTATGTATATTCAATTTCCACCCTGCTGAAACACCTTCTTTCGTGCCTTTTGGTTGGCAAACGAGCGATCACTTCGGAGAAATCATTTGCTTCATCAGCTCAGATTCAAACCAAAGCAGAGCGAGCGTGGACACGCGCACCTGCCCCACGGTCGACCGAAGACAATTTTTCACGCGCTTTCGTGTGCTGAAGGAGCTTCACCCTCGCAGCTCGTAGCAAACATCGAACAATATATTCGGAGGGCAACAAAATATTGGGGAATGTCTGTGTCAAATTGTTGTGAATAATGTACTTGAGCATGTCCGATGCATCGATGAACTTGGAGTATTCGAGCAAAGTTCTATTTCCTGAACTATGTCCATTTCAAGGTCAGCAGGTACCTGAAACCAGTTTCTCCGCTTTGCGAGAGAGTGTATCATGGTCGAGGCTGTTGGCCTGGGATGAATCCAAACATATCCGTGATTTTCTGATAGCTCTCTCTCCTCCTGGATTTCTGTCAGAAGGCGATCGAGTATGGAGAAGTACGTCTCAACTCTGAACTTCTCCCTGCCAGATTTTGGGGTTTCTTCTTCCTCGTCATTTTCATCGAAGGCCTCTTTCGCCTCTTGACCCGACGATTATCTTCAGCGTAAATGATGGACTCAACCATCTTTTGGCGCGGTCCTGAAATGCATAAAATCTTTCATCATTTCGAAGCGACTCTATGTATTCATAGAGGGCATCATAATGCTGCTTAACCGCTCCGACATCTATTCCAGGTTGTTGGAGACATCTGTTTACTCCATCAATGTTGCCAAGTAGATCAGACGAGACAGCGCACATGATTGCTGTTTCGGTCAGTTCCATTTTCTCAGCCAATGCTTTGGCTTCCAGTCTTACTGACGGAGTGTCTTTAGGGCGCTCGGCTATCTTCATTAGCGCCTTCTTTATGTCCTTGTAGCTTGCGGAAAAGCTTTACAAGCGTCCCGCAAGCTGACCACCTCGTATCAGACTCGGACAAACATTTGAGTTTGATGGCAGTTCTTGAGTGACTTATTTAAAATGGCCCATCTTTGGGGAGATGCTGACATAAAGTTATACACGGCTTGAATAAGTCCAAAGTATTTGACGGCTTCCAAGCAACTCTCTGCGGCAGCAACTCCTACCAGATTCAAACTGTGCACAGCACATGGTACCCACTGAGCCAATGGATTAATTTTACAGACTCTTGCTTGTACGCCTGAATAGACACCGGACATGTTGCTTGCATTGTCGTATGACTGCCCTCGACAATCCATGAGATCAATCCCATTGGCTTCCAGTACCTCTTGCAATTTCCAAACAGATATTCACCATCGTGATGCTCAATGACGACGCACTATAGAAACCTTCGACGGCGCTACCATCTTGCATCACATATCGAAATATTACCATCAACTGATCGATATGCGAAAGTCTGGCGTCGAATCGATGGAAACACCATAATATTTACATCTTTTATTTCTCCACGATGGTAGATTTCACTTTTTCGGCCAGTAGTAGGATAAACTCGTCGCATATTGTTGATGACAGGTACGATACACTTCCTTTCCCTTGTTCCCATACACTTCAAGATGCTGGCGGAGAAATGGATCGAATTTTAGGCTAGTTCAAGACAACCAAGATAGTTTCCATTGTTAGCACAACCCAGCTGCTCAGTCGTGCCCGAACGGAAGCCCTCTTTCGGCGAGGAACGATATTACAGCGACAATTCGCTTCAGGACATTAGTCCAGTAAGCTTCCTCATGGAGGTACCGCTGTTCAAATGATGTGTGAATCCTGTCTGTCACCTTCATTTCGAGTGACTTTTTGATTGCGAGAATATGGGCAGTCCCACGCTCGTGCGACACTAGACGTG
This sequence comes from Eptatretus atami, assembly GCA_035128595.1. Taxonomy (NCBI): domain Eukaryota; kingdom Metazoa; phylum Chordata; class Myxini; order Myxiniformes; family Myxinidae; genus Eptatretus; species Eptatretus atami. The sequence goes on along the minus strand of CM068962.1, from coordinate 80,304,893 downwards.
CAGAGGCATTCTTCCAATCATTGAATCCGATTCGAAAATTACTGTGATGGCTTTCGTGATCATCGCCGTCGGGACATAGGAGATTTGCACAGTAGCAGTAAAGTTTACCGTTTGATGGAGAAAACAGCATCCAGTCCCTGTTCACGTTTCCCCGTTTGTGAGTTTCCGCTGAAAGTGTTCGCACCGAAAATATCGTGTTTTATCTGGATACACTCGGGCCGTATACGAAAAATCTGCGTTCCTATCTGGCAGGAGGATTCTGGATGAAATTATCCAGAGTTCTGCGGAAAGAGTCCATTCAGCAGGATAGGATTGAAACTACGAGCCGCAGCACTGGCTGCAGTTGTTCCAATGCTTCTCTCTTGCTTGATGCGACGGTATTGGTATCATCCTTTCGAAATGTGATGCAGTGCGAGATTACTTGATCCCTCGACATTGACATCAGAAGACTCTGCACGCGCACATTCCGTTTGCTCATCTCGATCTGGTGAGGTGAAAAAACATTCAAGATGGATCAGACAGTCTTTTTGTTTCTGTTTCACGCCTCTTCTTTTTGTCGCGTTTGCAAGTACCACTGTGTCGGTGCCGAATATATCCGTCGGCCACAGTCAAGAATAAAAAACGACAAATAAGAGCAAAACGAAGAACTGCAAACGTCAGGATGCTCGATAACTCACAGGAAAGTAAGAGGGTGCCAGTATGTTCATACTCAGCAACTTACTCCACCCATCAGCCAGACGATAGCGGCGACGCCTGTGATTGGCTGATTGTGATGTGATCACATGGTTCCCACGCTCGCTGTCGAGATCACTGTCTGGCAGCGTGCCATCCGCCTTCCCTCACGTGTGTACAGCCTTCCTGCACATGTCGAGTCACATAATTAAGACTGGAAAAAAAAAAAACGTCGTCGAATTTTCGTAGGCCAAATATTTTTCGTAGGCCAAGGCCCGGGCCTCACGGGCCTAGTGGTTAATCCGGCCCTGGGCGCGGGTCAGTCACCGACGGACCGTGTGGTCACTGGACGTTACCAGTTTCGTGAAGTGTGAGAAGCTGCCCGTGTCGCAGCACCAGGGTTAAACCCACGACAGATGATCTCGGTGCCCTCCCAGACGTCGACTGGTGTTCAAGGCTGTTCGTGAGAGGGTGCACGGCAAGGCTGGGTGCTGGCGAAGGACGTGACACGCACGTACACATTTCAGGACGTTTTCACTTCACGGATGACTACTCTCTGGTGAGCGAGAAGGTCTTCTCCCCCCCCCCCCAAATGATCTGTTGGGTACCCTTGTCTGTGTTTAGCTGTAAGTCGACCCTGATAAGCATCTGCTCTTCGTCTCTTTCCTGGCATTTTGATTGATTTTACTTTGAAATTTATTCTTTATTTACCTCAGAAAATAAAGTTATTTTTATTTATTTATTTTATTATTAATAAATTATTTATTGACTTCCAACCTGTCCGTGTTTGTCCTTTCCTTCCATTGGTCTAGCATTGTCCGAACCGAGATAGACTGGGAGGTAATTACCACAGATTTGACCAAAAATAGTCGGCACGCACCGGCGGTTAAAACGCTCGGCCACTCTAATTAAAATCTAATCGAGATAACATTGGCGCTTCCCGCTCAGGTGCCACGTGACCTCTAGTTAGACGGAATAATTAGACGGCGGACACTGTAACTCTTGGTTAACTGTGGTGGCGTTCGTGGTTTTAAAACAACCCACCGTACCACAACGTTAATTGTGACGGTGGCCCCAGGTCCGCTCTACGAGGACAACCGGGGATTAATCCCCCCTGAGTGACAAGCTGTGTCTCGGTACCCTGCCGCAACAATATGTAATGTATGTTATTCAGTACATGTGCCTCATTCTATGATGAATATCAAGGGAAAAAAGAATAAGTGGTTTGTGGCCTTTATTTTCGCATGTCAGAATTGCATGTATAAATTTACTTGCAACCAACCCTACAGATAATTTGTTAGTCAGTTAGTCTTTATAAATGTTGAGCATCAAGCAAGGAAGCAGCACATACCATTTTTAAAGAGGTTCGTCATCGCAAGTGTAGATGCAGTTGTCAGGTAGTATAAAACTATTGTCAGGTAGTATTACAGTATTACAGGCAGTATTGTCAAGTAGTATTACAATGAAACTAATTTATAAATGCTTAAAATTACCAGGAAAAGGCGAGATTTTATTCAAGTACAAAGAAATTATTGATCATTGATAATTCCAAACCTATAATGGACAGTATCCACAACATTAATAACGAGGGTAAGTGTTAATGGCTTATCAACTTTCGATTTTTTCCACATTAAACACAAACATTGCACATGAGAAGTCGATGGTATATTGACTGCATGCAGCAAGGTACAAACAAATTTTAATCCACAATGCTATCCCCAGTGGTGCAAGACTTATTTGTCCAAACTTGATCTTACAGCAAGATAATGATCCAAACACTCAGCTGGAATAATTAAAATTTATTTGCAAAAGAAAGAGGAAGCTGCAGGAGTCCTTCACCACATACAATGGCCCTCTCAAAGGCCAGATCTCAATATCATTGAAGCTGTATGGAACTATTTGGACAAAGAAAAGGTAAGAAAAAATCTCAGCAACTTAAATGATCTTTGGAACGTCTCGTCTGCAATGACAGATGTAAACTAGAACAGCACTAGTGGAGTGCATACCTCCGCCAGGCTGAATAGTTTTTGTTTTGTATTCCACTGATAGGCCAAATCTGAATCCAGACATTAACCAAAATCTAATCGACTTGTTCTTGTCACACACCCAACCTTCCCACCAAGTTTTGTCAAAATGCGTCCATAACTTTTTGAGATGTCCTTCTCACAGACAAACAAACCGACAGACAAACAGACAGACAAGGGTGAAAACATAAACTCTGCCCACCTTCGGTGGGTAATAGTGTTGCAGTGAATTGAGAAAAAAAAAAGGAAGGCCGTTTTATTGGGCATGTACCTAAGTAAAATATATTGTCCAGATAATAATTGGTCAACATTCATATCCCCAAAAACTGGCTTAGTTATGACCAACTAACCAACCAACCAATTGTGGTCCTAAGAGATGAAAGGTCACTGTATAATTAACACATGTACTTAAATCAGTTTCTGTACAGATATTGATTTGCAGTGACTGGGTTTGGTGTAGAACAATAGAACCATGCAGGCAGGCACAGTAAGAGAAAAACAAAGTTGACTGATTATGAAAATAAAGAGGAAATCTTCTCACAGAGGTGCATTTCCATTGTAGCCAACAGCTGTAACTATGTTACTTACAAAACCCTTGACAAAAGAATTACTTTTATTTTAATATCCCATGACTGGGTTAATCTTGTGATGGAGCTGATGCATGCGGCGTGCTTTCTGTTGTTGTCTTTTTTTTTTCTAAACGAACATGGGATGCTTTCTCTCAACGCTGTGCGTGTTTTTTACATTCTGTTTGGGTGACTGGAAGTGAAGACCATTATCACGTTTTTGAGTGTACAACTGCTGTTATATTTCAGTCCAAAAATGAGGAAAAAGCAATCAGAAAAGAGATATTATAAAACTCAACCCTTTAGGAGCCTCCTATCTACTATAAATGGATGAGGTGTGTGTGTGTGTGTGTGTCATGCTTTTGTGTCTATTAATTACGTACGTCTATTCATTAATTACGTACTTTTGACCCTTTAGACTGCGAGACCCCTTTGACCTTATTTGAAGACCCTTTAAGACTCCCAAAACCCCGAAAGATGTCTAATTATTATTAGTAGTATTATTATTTTTATTTTTCCAAGGATTCCAAGCTGGGATACCTATTGTTTTCTTCAGATGAGCAAAAATGCCCAAGGCCATGAAAACACATGAAAATTTGGTCCAATGGTCCAATGAGCCCCCTCATATGACTCAAACCCAAATGTTTGATATAATAATGAACCATCCAGATATCACAAAAGAAAAATGGCTGAAACACCTTCGACCCAGAAACACCTAACCCTAACACCTTCTACCTTCAATTTTTATTGGAATGTATTTTCTTTCCCTTTTCCTCTCTTGCTCCTATCTCCTCCAAACCCCCTCTCTCGACCATATCTTACACATTTTCTTTCCTTTCCTCAAGGTATTTCTTGCCTCGTATTGAGATACTGATCTTAATAACAGATGGATGTTTCAAGAGACCATTTCACTCACACACAGCAGTTTACACACCACTTGTCCTTCACCATGATTCATAAAACATTCCTGATGAATTTTCTGCAGATGATATATTCTACCTCTTTGATGGACTCTCTCACGTTGACACAAACTTGCCATGGTATATCAATTGGTGAGACTTATTATTACTTCTTTTTTTTTTCAAATGTTTTGTTTTTTCCTACTTTTTTTTTGAAACAAATTCGATGTTCAAGGAAGAACGAGGGACGAAAATATCATAACTATAACTACAAAGGTGAGTCATACAACCTGCAGAAGGTGGTTCACAACTTTGTGCTGGGCCCACCGTGCATCACGTAATGGCACCACAAACAAAAGTATAAGTATAATCATTTATTCAAAATACCCTTCCAAACTTCTGCACCTAGTTTCCTCATGCCTCCAATTTATGGGTGATTTCACTGTTTTGAAGTCGGTATACAAATACGGTGCTATTTTAATAGAGGCGCTTTGATGTAACCACAAACAAAAATTGCTTGAAATTTCATTTTACCCTATTTTTCTTGTACAATACATAAAGATAATGGGATCCGTGGCTGGCCTTTGTGTGTATATTTAGCTGATAACCTTTCAGTGAAGAAATTGCCTTTATAATTACCATATTTATTATGAACATGTTTTTTAATAAGTAAAACAAAATTACACAAGAACAGACAACACAGTTCGTACATACTCATTGGAAGCTTGTTAATGGGAAACATGACAAGACCTACTGCTTCGATTCTCCTGGGTTAATAGCATATTTCATGTCTCTCTGGTCACTTGGCTGTGTTCCACCATTACTGGGGAGTTCTTCCATGTTACTTGGTACGTTTCCAAATGCGTCAGGTTGGCCAGTTCAACGTTCCAATGTGAACCCATGTTGGTTTTATTGGCATTCCCATCTGAGCACATAACCCATGGTGCTCCAATCCCACGTCCAAATTCCATATGCTCTTTTACGAATGCCCTTGGAATTCATTTAAAAATATACATTGTCTAATAATAATAATGAAAATAATAATAATATCAGTTCCCTTACATGGAACTTCAAGCAGGCAGAGACCATTCAGCCCATCAAAGCCTGCACTGCACAACCTATGGCTGTTTGTCCATGCTCTATCCTTTGTCTTAATGCTGAGCATCAAGCAAGGAAACATCACAAACCACTTTTAAGTTTTTGGTATGACACAGACAGGCTTCAAATCACCAACCTCCCAGATTCAATGCACTAACAACCATTACACCACCGAGGCTGGTAAATGTCTTGACCTCTTCAATGTCTTTATTCTGGATGTGATTATATATATATATATATATATATATATATATATTATATAATATATAATATATATATATATATATATATATCAGCTCCATAATAATGTAAAAAATATTGCTTAAAAAGAATAGGAAGAATTATGAAAGGTCGTATTACATCCATAACTGAATTCTGACCCACTCCTCGGAGCCTTCCGTTTCAGTATGTGAGCACAGCGGAGTTGTGACCTTGTGATGCGATGAATCACAAGCTGATGATAGAACATTTGAATCCATTCCACATTGAACAGTTGTTTTGAAAATCGTTCTTTGATTAGTCATTTTCGTATTGTGGGAAAAAGTTTAATTATTGCAGCCACGATGGAATCATTCTTTCTTAGCAACTATCCTTGAATTTAAATTCTGATGACTACAACAAAGCATGCTAAAAAAAAAAAACATTCCCTCAGAAGAAAAAATATTAAAAATTGCGAAAAATAATAACAACATGTTACCAAGACTTTTCTTTCCAATCAAGACTCCACGGGAGGCAAAATTACAGCGACCAGTTGAGTTAGATTCAATTAATGAGACAATACCATGTATTTATTAAAAGCTCACGCCAATGACTCATCTGAGATTTGATATTCCAACTGTGGGAATGACTCATCTCATAATTTGAGATTCCCACACAAAGGCATGTGTTTTGTGAATCCACATGAAAGTATTTCCCAAAGAGACATGGAACCTGTCCTGGTGACATTTGTTGCCATCTAGACTTGATGTGCACAAAAATGATGGAATTTTTGTTTACCCTGCTCTCTCATTCTGTGCATGTCCTTTCCAGTAGGTGTACAGTTCCCATTTACTTATTTCCTCTCATAACCCCATTTACTTTGTCTTTCCAATTCCTTCAAGCTCCCTACCATAACGTTTCTTTCTTCAAGCTCCCTACCATAAATAAATGGATGAAATCAACAGGATGTTCATTGAGGTTTGCTAATTGCAGTGGAAAGCAACAGTAGTCTCTTTTTCTCCAAATGAAGGGTTCACATTAATGCACGAAACATCAGGTTCTCCAAGCTTATCTCACCCCCTCTTACTTTTGGTTTACCTCCCACGAGTGTGCCAATCAGTCACGTCCTTCCCTTGTCACCGCCTTTTTCTCTCCTCGCATTTTTTTTTTTGGAGAGTTGTTATTGCACTGAGATGGAGTGTGAAATGTACATGATGGGTCAAATGGTCTTCTTCCCTTCATACATATTTTATGCTGCTTTATTTTATTGTTAATCTCAAGCGTAAAATAAGTTTGTAGCCCAGAACAAAATAAAAAATAGAAAATCGTAAAATGTCAACATCCAAGCCAAACAGCAACTAACCCCTGGCTAATTGGCAATATACAATACTGCACTGCAAAATAGCATCGATTTTAGTGGTAGTGTATGGGAAGGATTACATTAGCACGAGCTCCAAATAAACCAATTATTTGACCTCCTAACCATGAATGCTCAAAATATTCCAAGGTCTTTACGGCATCACAAAACCATTCTAAAAGCATAGCAATAAATGTGAAATCAATTAGTTTTTTTAGCTCGTCCACGACGAGGTCGAATGGAGCTGTTGGAGCAATAATGATGTCCTGCAGTCAATCAGCCAGTCAGTCAGTCAGTCAGTGTCTTCCTTCCGACAATGGATCCATTGACATTTTTCCCTACTCCGAGGCGCTCAACAGATCATTTGGAAACTCTTGGCATGATGATTCATGATGTCGATCCGCAAAAACTAATGGAGCCCTTTCTTTAAAATTTCCATCCAGGTGGTGAGATAATTCGCTAATTGATTCAAAATGTAATCTATGTATGTATGTCCATCGCATATCGAAAGATTCCGTCATCTCACGAGATGTTTCCTTGTTGTTTAATTTAAACCTCTTAATTTAATTTAATCTCATTTGTAATTTAATTTAACCTCTTCATTAAATTTGAACCTTTTAATGGCATTATCATCCTATTGCTTTTTAGTCCTTTTTCCCGTTTAGTTCTTTTAAGACCCCTTCGACACTTTACACCCTTTAGACATCTTAACACCCCATCCACCCCTTCAGCACTTTAGACCCGTCAGACTGCGAAGACCCCTTGACTCTTCAAACACATTACACCTTTTAAGACCTTATTTAGATTTTTTAAGACACTTTAGACATTTTAGACAGGGTCCACCAGCAACCCCCTTCTGGTAAAACTACAAAAATCAAGAATCACTGCTCACCTTCACTCTTTCATTCCTATTTTTTCCCGCCTATGTAACATACTCCCACACTCTCTTCAATCCAACTGTTCCCTCTAGGTCTTCAAAACAGCTGTTCACCACCATCTCTTATTTTCCCCCATCCAAAACCACAATCTTTTCTACCCCTGCAAATCCATCCTAAGCCCACCTCCTATAAATTCCCTGCTTTCCTTCCTGAAAGTCTGTCGTGTTAGGACCTGAAAGTTCCTGTAGTGTCCATCTTGTCTATATTGTGTTCCCCACCCCATCCCTCTCCCTTCCACAGATCTCCTCATGTCTCTGTTCCCCACTGTATTTTTCCTTCCCTTTGACACACCTCCTGTCTCCTGCTCCCCTTGTTGTGCGTTTCTGTGTGTTCGCTCTCATATGAGCCTCGATAGTGTAAACAAAAGAAAGAAAGAAAAAAGAACCTTTGACACTTTCGACACATTTCGATCCTTTTACACTTTCAATCTTCTATACCCTTTAGACCCCTAGAACCTTCAAACATTTACACCCCTAAAACTCTTTCGACCCCTTCGACCCTTCAGACAGATTCGACAGCTTGGACCCTTGACCAGTTCGAGCTTTAGACAAGTTGGACTTTCTTAGAACCTTTTGACCTGACACTAACTATTATTTGAACATACCCTTTAGATTCTAGACCATTTAGAACGTTTTAAGCGCACATCACACATCTGTAATCTTCTTGCAAAACACAGACTATACTTTTTTCAGCAAGTAATGCACAAATTCGACTCACTCAGAGAGTGGGAACTATGCTATTTAATAAAAAGAATAAACTTTGTTTGTTTGTTCATTTATGCATTCATACTCTGCAGGAACCAGTGGGACCAAACTTTGCATGGCCTCCTCTTTCATCCAGAGGAAGGTCGAGGGCAATGTTTGGATTAAAAAAGAAAATTGACCCCACATGAAACCAGATAATTGTCATTGTATGTATAAAAGATTGTATGTTGAGGTTGTGATTTGTTGTCAACAACACAAATTTAATTATCAGGGTATTTCACTAAATTTCCCCAGGCAACGCCGGGTACTTCAGCTAGTCTATAAAATAAGAGAGCCATTTGTGTGTGTGTGTGTGTGTGTGTATGTGTGTGTGTCACCATTTTTTTCAGAGATGGTAAAACATATTCGTCAAACTTTCAGAGGCTTATCAGTGAGTGGCTGGGAGTGTTTTAGGCAAAAAAAAGTTTTGGAAAAATTTGAAAAAAAGTTGGATTACTAAAAATCAAATGACTCTTGTGCTCAGCCTTTGTAGATATGTGAAAGGTAATATTAAATGATCCCTGACCCTGACCATATTCCTTAGTGGATGTAGGGAAGTATCTCAGGCACCCTTAAAAAAAAATAGAAAAAAAAGCAAATTGATTTCTTCAAAATGCCAACAGGATTAGAATAGCAGTGGGCAATGCAGGATCCTCCAGCTAGTCTATAAATATAGTTTAAAGATTTCATTTTCTTCCCTCGAAGCAATATCCCACTTTTGAAACCTTACTTTTTACAGTTGGACACATTTATGAGTAAATGTACATTGTGTGAATACTTTCTCCCGAGATGATTGTAATGGGTCATTACAACATTATTTTTAAACTCACAGTTCCCTTTGCTTACAGATAGCTCAGACAGAAAGGCCAATTAAAATTGACCAACTTGAATATGGTAGTTGTACATCACAAATGATTTATGCACAGGGAATAATATCTACCTTTATTAAAATAAACTATTGAACATAAGAGATGTTGTTAAATTGACCGGAATAACTCGTGAAAAATGCTTTTCCTTTTGCATGGAGAAAGCTCTTGTGTTATGGGAAGCATATCTGTTTACATGATGCACTGAAGCATAAAGTGCATCCCAATTTATGTAATTCATGCCCTTTACTCAACAATTATTTTATTGTGGTAAACTGAACAGCTTCGCATTTGTTGTGATTTTTAAAATAATATTATTATTTGAAAAGGAATTGAGTCTACCTTAGTGTTTTGTAGATACTTTTGTTAATTGAAATGGTATTCTGTGAAAAGAAAATATTAATGGTTAAAATTATAACAATTAAGTTGGATGACAGCACCTCATTGAAAGTCTCTGAATCGATCCTTCTTGAGAGATGGAGCTTGTGGATGAATATCGTCATCTTCAGGTCACCCATATGCACTTCTTCGTGCGTTATTTATTTGATGACATAATCTTGTCAGACTTTGAGATATAAGACATTGAGAGAAATGTATTTTATAGGGTTTGTGTTAGACCTGCAGAAAAGCATTATTGCCTAATCAAGTATTCCCATGTGGTTCGGATATTTATAATTAAGCCCCTCTCCCTCACCCCACTCCTCCTGCTCTTCTTGGCAAGGAAAGCTGCATGAAGTAAGCAAGAAAACTACACAATGTAAGCCTGTTGCTGTTTCAAACTCTACCTGGGTTCCTGCAGACACTCACAAGTTGTACATGCATGAGAATCCCAATGCTACATACCCCCATCAGTTGTTGAACTGGTTTCATCGCTTATTTATGAGTCATCAGTGATATCGTACACAGAAATACACACCATTGAGGCTCCCAAAAGTGTAACATGTGCAATGCCAATAGCAGTCATCATATACATATCAAGATCCAATTACCTCTCTAACCTGTAATTGGAGGGAACAACCAATCAGCTCTCATGTCATCAATTATACCCCTGCAGCTAGGAACTTTATAATTAACCCCCCCCCCCTCCGTTCTTTGAGTCAAAGAAAGCTGCACAAAGCAGCCAAGAAAAGCTAAACAAGGTAAGCCCTTTGCTATTTCAAACCCTCCCTGGTTTCCTCGACAGCTGCAGACATTCAAAGGTAGCACATACATGAGAGTCCCAATGCCACAGCCCCACATCAGGTGCGGACAGGTTTCATCACTTATTGGCAAGTCATCAGCGACAGTGTAGACAGAAACGTGCACCATTGAGGCTCCAAACACGTACTATGTGCAATGCCAAGAGCAGTCATCAAATATATATCAGGACCCATTCATGTCTCTCATCCATCATTGGAGGCAACAACCAATCAGCTTTCACTTCATCAATAATCCCCATGTGGCGACTTACTTACTTACCCTCTCTGTCCTGATGGGGCATAAGGCTGCAATGAGTTTTCACCATTTATCTCTATCCATAGCTACATTCTATGCTTCACACCACTATAGACCCATCTCATTCAACACATCTTCCACTGTCTTATGCCAAGTGGTTTTTCATCTGCCTGGTTTGTTTCCTCTTTCCTGATTGTGTCCATCTCAAATCAACCTTGGGGATTTGGTCAGGGGACATTCTCAGCACATGGCTAAGCTATCGGTGGCAGTGACACTTGATTTCAATGCCAATGCCATGGCAGCCAGTTCTTCCATGCAAGTCTTTATTGGATATCTTATTGGACCAGAAGATGCAGCAGATTTTCCTCAGGCTTCCATTGTGGAAGGACTCTAGCTTTCTCATGTCTGACTTGATTACTCGCCAGCACTCAGTGCCATATATAAGAACAGACTTGACATTGCTGTTATAGAGTCTTATCTTTGTCTTCAGGCTGTACTGCTTAGACTTCCAGAAAGGATGAAGTCAAGCGAATGCTTTATGAGCTTTGCTGAGTCTTGCCTTAATGTCTTTCTTGGCTCCATTCTTTGCTGATGAAGCTACTTTGGTATGTAAAATCCCATGTGGTTAGGATCTTTAAAATTAACCTCCTTGTTCTTCTCTTCACCATTCTACCGTTCGTTCCAAACATTTAAACTGTGATAAAAACTTTCTTAAAGACAAGTGACAATTTACACTTCGACTTTATAACATAGTCATGAATAAAGAGTGGTTGTGAAGCTGACAAGCACTTAAATCTTCATCCGGCAGTTACTGCATCATATACCCATCTGCTTTAATTTCTTAAAAGCAAATGCTCCCACACTTGAAAACTTTAAATGCACTTCCTTTCATGCCACTTTGGTTTGAGACTTGCCGTCAACATTGTGAAATTATATATTTTTTCTTGAATCGACTACCCTCCTCATGTTATCGAAGCATGAAGTTAATCGAGCTGAGATTTAATCCAATCAATTTGTCGAGTTGCTGAAGACTAAGCGCCTTGGGCCGTACACAAATTGGTGTTTTCTCGTGCCAAGGTAATCAGGTTTGGTCTTCTGTTAACATCGATCCTCTAATCAAAATTTGTTCTGCAGTAACAAGCTTTAATATTAAAAATGTCGTGAAATATTCTATTTTACATGTATATGATATATTGTAATGAAACAGCAGGTTGTAGAACAAAATGTTTTTTTTAGATCTCATAATTATGACAAAGTTTCTCTTGTACTGTATTTACAGTTTTTACTCGGGAAACAAATATGCTCACTTACTGACTATTTCAAGGAAAGTTACGGCATTAAACAAGTTCCTGATATACAGTCATTCATTTACTTTGTGTGCAGCACATGGTTACTGCTTTGCACCACTGCTGGAAGGCATGGCTGTGCTGCTGATACAGTGCCCCCATAAGTTAGAGCAAGTGCCGGCGATAGCTGACCTCCATTTATTGAAGGATCCCGTGGCATCTCTAACTCCACTAACTAATGCTGGCAGATGGGATGCCTTGTTTGACCCTCAAACCCATTCAGGTGCAGCCAAGTCAGCATTACAGATAACTTTCTGCAAGAATTCACTTCTCCTTTGAGAGATAGATAACAAAAATAAAGAAAAATTAAGAATTAGAATGAATAAAGAGAATTGTGAAAAAAGTAGAAAAAGCAATGTGAAAGGAACAAAGAACAAAGATGTCGGGAAGAACCCGGACAGATACATTTCAGCAGTTACTCCCCAGGTTCAAACGGAGAAGAATCATTTATCGATTATATCAAATGGATCGATAAATGCTTCGTTCGATTCACCATAAGTATCTAGTTCGAGAACCGTGCAGCGTTATCTTTTGATAGGTCTCACTTGCTGGCCTTAAATTGTTATTTTGCTTCATCTAGTTGTGTTTCGTTGACATTTTTCCCCCTTGTTCGGGCAAAGTAATTACGCTGGAGACCCACAGAGGGCTCTCGTGTATTCAATGATTGAGTGAACCCAGAACACGATATCACACCAAATGTGTACAAATCGTTATAAATGATGTCAACAGCTGACTGTGATGGAGAAGATGCATTTTTGGCTCCAATATCAGCAGACATAACTTAGATGGTGAATAGCAAGGCTTTTCATGTAGGTTGAAGTCTTGCGCTGGGAGTTATTAAGTTAAGAATATGTGTTCTGGTTTGTCTTGTCTGGAATTATACAAACAAATAGGTTGGAAAATACTTGAATGCTAAAACACTTAATGGGTTTAAATGTTATCACACTAGGTATACAACAACATGGTGGCCTTTTATTTGGATCGATATTATCCATGCAGATTCACATATGAGTTGCATGCCTGTGGTGGGTATGTGACAGCAGCCATTATTTATATGTAGGCCTAATGATAATAAATTGCTTCCTGATAAAGTTTTGATTTTGGCTAATCAAATGTCTGTGCCAAAACTTTGCTTATTCAGACTCATATATGGGATGGAAGGAATAAAGCTGAGAAATCACTTGTCCTCGTAGAGTTGTGTAAATCTTCTTGAATGTGTCAATTGTATATTATTTAGTTGAGGCGAGAAGCTCTTGAGAGTTTTAAGCTGTCATGAAGGCTAAGAGAAGATTAATGTTTCAAACTTTTTGCAAGGGGTGATCATTTAGCTTCCCCATAATGGTGTGCAGGACGGAGGCATGGACCTTCAACACCACGGCAAAGGGTGGAATTGAAGCAACAGAGATGTGATTTTGCAAAAGAACAACAAAATAGAGGAAACAAGTGAAAGAAATACTGATGAAGACGGAGGATAGAAGATCGTTGTTATCAATGATTGAAATGATCGACCTTTCTTGGCATTGACTAACGATATCATGGACACATCAAACCATGAATCAACAGTTGTTTTGCAGAACAGATAACAAATGAGTTCCACTGAAGTGAAGGGACACTAAGAAAGACGCTGGTGAAATATGTTGCAGAAAGAGCTCAGACATGAACAATGAACCTGGAAACCAAGAACCAGAGACTGATATACAAGACCCCTTAGACCATTTTAGACATTTTTAGACCCTTTGGACTTTTGCAGACCCTGTGGGCCCTGTTAGACCTTTGAGAATCCTTACTATAATTCATGGACCGGTGTTTGTTTGTTTGTGGGTTTGTTTGTCGCGTTACTCCTCCTACAGTTCAGGCCCAATTACATCCAGACTTGCTACAGAGGATCAGCATGACCCCAGTTAATGTGTGGGGGTGTTTTTATCTTTACTGGTGGTCTTGGGTTGGGGGGGGGGGTGAGGGGGAGAGGGGGGACACAAATTCTTTATGTAAATGGTATCGTGCAGCACCACCTCCAGGTGGGGGAGGGTATTACAAGTTTCCACCATTTACAGTACAGTATTCCTGTTGCCACGTGTTCCAGTACAGTGAGGTGTTTTGAATTATAAGCAGGAGATATGTTTTTGCTTCATGCACGTAACCCAAGTTCTTTATTTTTCCTATACGGACCTGTCACTTGCCTATACACCACCCAAATAACGCTATGTGTCAGAATAACATGGTGCATGCTTGGGACAAGATCGCACGTAGGGTGGGCACTCAGCAAGTTTACTATAATGCAGCTAACGCTTATGTGGGTATGTATGTATGCAGCTGAAATAGCACCCCCTGGTTGTGTGAGTGCTACCCCAGAAGTGGATAGGAAACTTAAGCTAGAATTCAACTGTAAAGATATATGTGCACACAAAATAATTTAATTTTAAACTAATTAAGTAATGATCACAGAACATGGTTATATGAGCTGAAAGTGAATATTTATGGTATTTACGGGGACCCGTTGGCATTTCAGCGAGTTACCTAAATGAATATGGACTCGCTAGGCCCCTTGAAAGTTTTAAATGAGAGCTGTGGCTTTTCAAAGCCATAGTACTGAGATTATTTAATTCTTTAAAAAACAACAACAATGTAATTGGTACCAAATTAATGTGTCGGTGCTTAATCTCGAACGAACAATCCAATTGTTGAGATTTTTAGGCCTTAAACTCCTGGGAGTCACCGAGAGTTCGATAAAGGTCTTCATTTGAAAGGAAAATTACTTTGAACAATCATTGGAGGCCAAGCACATTGTACATCACACAATCGAAGCCATTTATATAATCATGTAAATCAATATGGTGCTTTTCAGAGTGAAATTAAATTACAAGATGCCAACATTTTCAGAGGCATGCACCCTGGGAAACGAGTGTCGAGGACGACATCATTACGCTAATGCCTGTCGACACACGTTTTTCAGTTCACAGGCCCTAATCGTCCATTGTGGATCGAATATTAATATTAATATTTTTTTCTTAATGTGGAACCCATTGCCACAGCTGCCAAACTCAATTTATTTCTTGAAAGCTGCACAATCCCCCAAACTGGATGCTAATAAATGAATGTGCGGAACCTCCGTTCCACGCAGAAAGGCACTGGTGGTGGAGATAATTGGAGAAAACAGGGCACATTTCATGCAAAAAAAAGCCTTTCCCTGATGCCTTATTGTCACTTGGGCTGTATTCATGCCTTGTGATAATGTCGAGATGTGTTCTGTTTCATTTACTACATCACAGAACGCAAGGGAGTAAGCCTCCAACCCCAATGTGATGCTTTGCTTGGAAATAAACGAATTTTTGAATTTCACCCTCAAATGAGCCTTGTGCTTCTATGCCATGAGAACACGTGACCTTTGTGTAAGCTGCCGTATTGACGGTCAAGCTCAGACCTTGGTCAATCAGGGTTCAGTTCTTTCTGTTCATCATGGCAACCTACTTGCCTTTCTTTTCCCAATTTCTTTGGAAAACAAATGAACAATACATCTGGGTTTCCATTTGTATTTGAGCTTCCTAGTGCCACAGCTTCTCCTTGCTTCCCACAGTGGTTAGCATACTTCGATCAGCATTCTCTTGATTAAATCCACTGTTAAACTTCCAATGTATTATATACAGGTATTTTTCAGGAACTTTCACGTGACCTTATTTTTGGTTCTCTGATCTAAAGCTATGTGTCTGACGTCACAGAACTGCAGTTTTGGTCTTACATAATGGCATTTACATTGTTGAAGAGCAAAAGATCACGATCTTAAACACAAGAGCATTTCCTAAAGAACTTAAAGTACTCCAAGGGAAGATATCAAATGCTGGATATCTGGTTGCGTTCTTGACAGAATTGTAAGAGGACTATGATTATTATGTCTCTCACAAATCCAATTTAAACATCGATATCTTGTGTGACATACATTAAACTGATCTTGCATTGCATTTAGGTGAAATCAGAGCAGTGAACACTGACTGATACCTTGTGTAGTGTTATTAGGGGGAGATGCATCATCGAGCATACCTTGCTTTGTGGAGTGAGAGTTTGCAATGTGACCGTTGCGGATGACTTGGGGTCTCTGTACCAATACTCTGGACAAAATCGTGAATCATTTTCTTGGTCGAATGTAGTGGTGACCCTCCTCGACTGTTTTTTGTCTTCTTCACAAAAAATAGGGACATGGAAGAATGAGATGAAAATGGAGGGGAGGAGGCAGTGCACTGTCATGGTGTAGAAGTGGGACAACAAGAACAGTTCACAACAAGAAGGGTAATGAAGAAACATGACTAGGAGGGAGGAGAGGGTCTCGAGCACAATCTCCAATGATACGTGTCATTTCTGTGATATAAACTAATTATAGTAATGAGACATCATTGACAAATTAATGCACAATCAGGGGGTGTTTCGACACTATGATTTTTTGCAGTGTATCCACTTCATTCGCATAACATCAGAATTGATATTTCACACACCAATGACTATTGTATTAGTTTAACGTTGCCGTGCTGCGTGTCAATGAATATACTATACCATCAGGTGGATGTAGGGAAATTGCTTTCTCGCTTGGCAGTTTTACACAGCCAATCAGAATCTACAAGCTTGCAGGCAATGCGATGATTAGGGGAGGGAGGGGATGAGAGTTCCACGTCTCTTCCTCTGTGTATGGGCCATGATTGGAATCACACGTCGTCATCTCCACCACCCTACCTACACACAGGCAACCCAGCCAAACAAATCCACTTCCCACCCCACATTGTAAAATTGTGGATCAACATCTTCTCACTGTCTTCAGCATAATCTATGGAAGAGAGGAATGAAGGAAGAGAGTGATAGGAGGTTTTACAGAACTTCTTTATTGCTCTTCTCAAAGTACAGGGTGTTCCAAAAAGATCCGGACAACTTTGGTTGTTAATGTATTTAGAACCACAAATGACACAACGATGCGCTTTGGTTTATATGATAAAGAAACTCATAAAGTTTTGTGCACACCATCAATACACTTCAATGTGAGCTCCGTTTGTCACGCACAGGACATCAGGGTGGTACACGAGTTCTTACCATGTTCAGCTCAGTATGTTTGCATCCACCAGTGTGCATGCAGCTGTGATCCGAGAACGAAGTTCCTGCAGGTTTGCCACCTGTCTGTTGTAGGCAATATTTTTGACAAACCCCACAGAAAAAAATCAAGGGGGATTCTGTCTGGTGGTTATGGGGGCCTGACGGTTGGGCCGTCTCGGCCAATCCAGTGACCTGGAAATTTTTCATTCAGGACGGCTCGAACGACTTAGGCCAATAAGAGGGAGTATTAAACCACCAGATCTGAAAATAAAGGAAACTTTATGAGTTTTTGTATAATATTAAACAAAGGCCAACGAGGCCAAGTGTTTGTAGTTTGATCCTATTCTTGTGGGACTCAAACCCAGATTAAACCAGAAGGGCACTCGGTAGAGCACATACCTCTGCCACGTAATGCCTGATCCACGAGAACATATTAGGCCCAATACATTTTTGAAACGTCATGCTATACAGTGCTACATCGTTTTTGGTCCCATCTCTCAATGATGAAGAATCACTTAAAAAATTTTTTTTTATCGTATCCAGATCTGGATTTGGATATTCACCAAAATCGAATCAATTCGTCCTTGTCACACACCCAACATGTCCACCAAGTTTCGTCCGAATCCGTCCATAACTGTTTGAGTTATCCTGCACACAAACAGACAAACAAACAGACAGACAGACAGAAAGGAGTGAAAACATAACCTCCTTCACCTTCGGTGGCGGAGGTAACAATTCAAAGCAGAGTGATGCTATGAGAGAGAATAAACATCCCTAAAATCTATAGGCAGAAGGAGAGTCGGAAATCACCATCAAGATAAAGTAGAACACTTCAAAAAGGACAAGGAAAATACCATAAACAGTCATAAACCAACCTACAAATGGACCCGGTGAACAAATCGTCACAGTATACTTCACTTAAAGACTGCACTAATTGTGTTGACGGATCCTTGAAACAGGATGTGACAGGGACACTGTGGGCCGAATATCCCTCTCTGCTTTCTGCATTTCCTGGTACAATAGTTCATCGAGTTACATAAATTGCCCACAAAACAAGATTGTTTAAAAGGACAATTCATGTCACATTTGCCATGCACCAGATATGGGTCAAACGTCACTGTTGAGTGAATTAATCAGGAAGCTCACATATCCTTCTCAGAAGGTTTGAAGGAAATTCCTTTAATTTGTCTTGTCAATGGAAATGTAAGTAAAAGGGATGGTTTTGCGGTTTAATTGCTTGGGCTGCGGATGTTGTGAAGGACATCTTCCAATAAAGAGAGTCCTCCTGAAAGCCAATGCTGTTTCGTTTCCAAAAACTCAAAGAATCACTCATCTGAGGCCTTCCCTTTGCCAAGAGCAATAATGGTGAAAATTTTATCACTGGCCATGAATGTTATTTGAAGGTTCGCAGCAAGAAGTATGACATGTGAAAGGAACGGTGGCAGCTGGTTGAGACTCCACGGCCCGTGATGGAATCTTTATACCGGTAAGCAGTGCTAGTGATGGAATGCTGCAGGAAAGTGAGCTCAGTGAGCAATTCAGTCCAAGGGTCATTCGAAACCTTAGCCCATTTGTTATTGCATCCAAAAAGGCTTATCCACACTCCGGTAGCAGCGCCAGAGGCCATGCACTTGACAACCCTCGGTTAAGTACCTTGTCACACCGATGTGAGAAATTTGGAAGGGAATGAAAAAAAATTCTCCTTCGATAAGGGCGTAATACGGATCAATTGCACAAAGAGATTTTCCTTCTGCAATTGACAACTAAATTACTGTGGTGACACCAATTGGCCTAAGTATTGATCTTTATTTCTGTGTTAATAGTTTTTCATCTTTTTGCTGAAGTTGAAAGTGAGCTTTCTTCTTTTTGTCAAAGGCAACAATGAACTGCTTTCTGTAGTTGAGCTCGACCAATTAAAGGAATGTTTTTGATTTTAGGATAACTCATTGGCACAAAAACCCCTTTTTTGTACATCTAATACTTCACATATACTGCATGTGTATTGTGTATACAGTACCTGAGTCGTTATAAAGTTAGCTTTGATTTTCTGAACAAATTCAGAGAAAAATCTAAATCATGTGATGCGGTTTGGATTTTTTAATATTCTGATCCTACCCTGTGTTTAACGTTTTAATGCATCATGTCAAGTCGAGAGATCGGTGAACGCCCGTCCCCCACGCATTTTGGAATCACTTTTGTGTGTCTGTCTGGGCTGTAACTTTTTTTTTTTTGAGATCTCGTCATCGAATTTTCAACAAAGCTTTATTTGAGAATATGGAGAAGACAAATGAAAAATTTTGTTGAAATAATTTTCATTATTTATTTCGAGCAAATACAACCCATCGCTTCGCTGATGGGGTATGAAGGGGGGGTTGAGAGAGGAGGGAGGGAGGAGAGGAGAAAGGAGAGGAGAGAGGGTGAAGAGAGAGAGAGAGAGGAGGAGAGAGAAGAGAGAGAAGGAGAGGAGAGAGAGAGAGGGCAGGAGTGAGGGGAAGCTAGGAAGGGGCAGAGTGAGGAAGGAGGAAGGGGAGGGGAGGAATGGGGAGAGCTATGTCTCACCAAATGTTGCTATACTGTGGGAGGGAGGTGTGGCGGGAGGGAGAGAGAGAGAGAGAGAGAGAGAGAAGAGAGAGAGAGAGAGAGAGAGAGAGAGAGAGAGAGAGAGAGGAGAGAGAGAGGAGAGAGAGAGAGACAGACAGACAGTATGAAAGAAAAATAGAGAGAAAGGTCAGGGTGGAGGTGGGTTTGTAAAGAGAATGATATGTTATGCTTATTGACTGAACACACACACACACAAGAAACTCATGCCAGAACAGCTGTACACACAACAACACAACAGAGTTTGCAAAGTAATCTGCTGACACATCTGCAAAAACTTTGATATCCCAGTTCTAGAAAATTTGTGGGAACATGAACCAAAAGCAATCACTGAAAACATGGAAGTACCTACCACTCACGTAGGACCTAATAATCCCATCGAGTGTGAACATCAAAAATAAAGCATCACGACCAGATATCAATCTTAGGTACAAAATAAGAGAAGGCATTGCTGATTGAGGTGCAGATATCAGTGATTTTGACTTAACGATGCAGAAATCAAGAAACTGATTAAACACCAAGACCTCAAGAATGAAGTGAGAAGATCCTGGAAGCTGAAGAATGCCAAAGTTGTACCAGTG
>CM068962.1:80262384-80284478 GCA_035128595.1 Eptatretus atami | reverse complement strand
AGGGGTAAATACCTACAAGTAAGCATTATTGCCTAATCAAGTATTCCATGTGGTGTGCGAATATTTATAATTAAGCCCTCTCCTCACCCCACTCCTCCTGCTCTTCGGCAGGAAAGCTGCATGAAGTAAGCAAGAAAACTACACAATGTAAGCCGTTGCTGTTTCAAACTCTACCTCGGTTCCTGCAGACACTCACAAGTTGTACATGCATGAGAATCCCAATGCTACATACCCCCATCAGTTGTTGAACTGGTTTCATCGCTTATTATGAGTCATCAGTGATATCGTACACAGAATACACACCATTGAGGCTCCCAAAAGTGTAACATGTGCAATGCCAATAGCAGTCATCATATACATATCAAGATCCAATTACTCTCTAACCTGTAATTGGAGGGGAACAACCAATCAGCTCTCATGTATCAATATATACCCTGCAGCTAGGAACTTTATAATTAACCCCCCCCCTCCGTTCTTTGAGTCAAAGAAAGCTGCACAAAGCAGCCAAGAAAAGCTAAACAAGGTAAGCCCTTTGCTATTTCAAACCTCCTGGTTTCCTCGACAGCTGCAGCATTCAAAGGTAGCACATACATGAGAGTCCCAATGCACAGCCCACATCAGGTGCGGACAGGTTTCATCACTTATTGGCAAGTCATCACCGACAGGTAGACAGAAACGTGCACCATTGAGGCTCCAAACACGTACTATGTGCAATGCAAGAGCAGTCATCAAATATATATCAGGACCCATTCATGTTTCTCATCCATCATTGGAGGCAACAACCAATCAGCTTTCACTTCATCAATAATCCCATGTGGCGACTTACTTACTTACCCTCTCTGTCCTGATGGGGCATAGGCTGCAATGAGTTTTCACACATTTATCTCTACCATAGCTACATTCTATGCTTCACACACTATAGACCCATCTCATTCAACATCTTCCACTGTCTTATGCCAAGTGGTTTTCATCTGCCTGGTTGTTTCCTTTCCTGATTGTGTCCATCTCAAATCAACCTTGGGGATTTGGTCAGGGGACATTCTCAGCACATGGCTAAGCTATCGGTGGCAGTGCACTTGATTTCAATGCAATGCCATGGCAGCCAGTTCTTCCATGCAAGTCTTTATTGGATATCTTATTGGACCAGAAGATGCAGCAGATTTTCCTCAGGCTTCATTGTGGAAGGACTCTAGCTTTCTCATGTCTGACTTGATTACTCGCCAGCACTCAGTGCCATATATAAGAACAGACTTGACATTGCTGTTATAGAGTCTTATCTTTGTCTTCAGGCTGTACTGCTTAGACTTCAGAAAGGATGAAGTCAAGCGAATGCTTTATGAGCTTTGCTGAGTCTTGCCTTAATGTCTTTCTTGGCTCCATTCTTTGCTGATGAAGCTACTTTGGTAGTGTAAATCCCATGTGGTTAGGATCTTTAAAATTAACCTCCTTGTTCTTCTCTTCACCATTCTACCGTTCGTTCCAAACATTTAAACTGTGATAAAAACTTTCTTAAAGACAAGTGACAATTACACTTCGACTTTATAACATAGTCATGAATAAGAGTGGTTGTGAGCGTGACAAGCACTTAAATCTTCATCCGGCAGTTACTGCATCATATACCCATCTGCTTTAATTTCTTAAAAGCAAATGCTCCCACACTTGAAAACTTTAAATGCACTTCCTTTCATGCCACTTTGGTTTGAGACTTGCCGTCAACATTGTGAAATTATATATTTTTTCTTGAATCGACTACCCTCCTCATGTTATCGAAGCATGAAGTTAATCGAGCTGAGATTTAATCCAATCAATTTGTCGAGTTGCTGAAGACTAAGCGCTTGGGCCGTACACAAATTGGTGTTTTCTCGTGCCAAGGTAATCAGGTTTGGTCTTCTGTTAACATCGATCCTCTAATCAAAATTTGTTCTGCAGTAACAAGCTTTAATATTAAAAATGTCGTGAATATTCTATTTTACATGTATATGATATATTGTAATGAAACAGCAGGTTGTAGAACAAAATGTTTTTTTTAGATCTCATAATTATGACAAGTTCTCCTTGTACTGTATTTACAGTTTTTACTCGGAAACAAATATGTCACTTACTGACTATTTCAAGGAAGTTACGGCATTAAACAAGTTCCTGATATACGTCATTCATTTACTTTGTGTGCAGCACATGGTTACTGCTTTGCACCACTGCTGGAAGGCATGGCTGTGCTGCTGATACAGTGCCCCATAAGTTAGACAGCAAGTGCCGGCGATAGCTGCCTCCATTTATTGAAGGATCCCGTGGCATCTCTAACTCCACTAACTAATGCTGGCAGATGGGATGCCTTGTTTGACCCTCAACCCATTCAGGTGGCAGCAAGTCAGCATTACAGATAACTTTCTGCAAGAATTCATCTCTTGAGAGATAGATACAAAAATAAAGAAAATTAAGAATTAGAATGAATAAGAGAAATTGTGAAAAAAGTAGAAAAGAAATGTGAAAGGAACAAAGAACAAAGATGTCGGGAAGAACCCGGACAGATATATTTCAGCAGTTACTCCCCAGGTTCAAACGGAGAAGAATCATTTATCGATTATATCAAATGAGATCGATAAATGCTTCGTTCGATTCACCATAAGTATCTAGTTCGAGAACCGTGGCAGCGTTATCTTTTGATAGGTCCTCACTTGCTGGCCTTAAATTGTTATTTTGCTTATCTAGTTGTGTTTCGTTGACATTTTTCCCCTTGTTCGGGCAAAGTAATTACGCTGGAGACCCACAGAGGGCTCTCGTGTATTCATTGATTGAGTGAACCAGAACACGATATCAACCAAATGTGTACAAATCGTTATAAATGATGTCAACAGCTGACTGTGATGGAGAAGATGCATTTTTGGCTCCAATATCAGCAGACATAACTTAGATGGTGAATAGCAAGGCTTTTCATGTAGGTTGAAGTCTTGCGCTGGAGTTATTAAGTTAAGAATATGTGTTCTGGTTTGTCTTGTCTGGAATTATACAAACAAATAGGTTGGAAAATACTTGATGCTAAAACACTTAATGGGTTTAAATGTTATCACACTAGGTATACAACAACATGGTGGCCTTTTATTTGGATCGATATTATCCACGCAGATTCACATATGAGTTGCATGCTGTGGTGGGTATGTGACAGCAGCCATTATTTATATGTAGGCCTAATGATAATAAATTGCTTCTGATAAAGTTTTGATTTTGGCTAATCAAATGTCTGTGCCAAAACTTTGCTTATTCAGACTCATATATGGGATGGAAGGAATAAAGGTGAGAATCACTTGTCCTCGTAGAGTTGTGTAAATCTTCTTGAACGTGTCAATTGTATATTATTTAGTTGAGGCGAGAAGCTCTTGAGAGTTTTAAGCTGTCATGAAGGCTAAGAGAAGATTAATGTTTCAAACTTTTGCAAGGGGTGATCATTTAGCTTCCCCATAATGGTGTGCAGGACGGAGGCATGGACCTTCAACACCACGGCAAAGGGTGGAATTGAAGCAAAGAATGTGATTTGCAAAAGAAACAAAATAGAGGAAACAAGTGAAAGAAATACTGATGAAGACGGAGAATAGAAGATCGTTGTTATCAATGATTGAAATGATCGACCTTTCTTGGCATTGACTAACGATATCATGGACACATCAAACCATGAATCAACAGTTGTTTTGCAGAACAGATAACAAATGAGTTCCACTGAAGTGAAGGGACACTAAGAAAGACGCTGGTGAAATATGTTGCAGAAAGAGCTCAGACATGAACAATGAACCTGGAAACCAAGAACCAGAGACTGATATACAAGACCCCTTAGACCATTTTAGACATTTTTAGACCCTTTGGACTTTTGCAGACCCTGTGGGCCTGTTAACTTTGAGAATCTTATATAATTCATGGACCGGTGTTTGTTTGTTTGTGGGTTTGTTTGTCGCGTTATCCTCCTACAGTTCAGGCCCAATTACATCCAGACTTGCTACAGAGGATCAGCATGACCCCAGTTAATGTGTGGGGGTGTTTTTATCTTTACTGGTGGTCTTGGGTTGGGGGGGGGGGGAGGGGGAGAGGGGGGACACAAATTCTTTTGTAAATGGTATCGGGCAGCACCACTCCAGGTGGGGGAGGGTATTACAAGTTTCCACCATTTACATACAGTATTCCTGTTGCCACGTGTTCCAGTACAGTGAGGGTTTTGAATTATAAGCAGGAGATATGTTTTGCTTCATGCACGTAACCCAAGTTCTTTATTTTTCCTATACGGACCTGTCACTTGCCTATACACACCCAAATAACGCTATGTGTCAGAATAACATGTTGCATGCTTGGGACAAGATCGCACGTAGGGTGGGCACTCAGCAAGTTTACTATAATGCAGCTAACGCTTATGTGGGTATGTATGTATGCAGCTGAAATAGCACCCCTGGTTGTGTGAGTGCTACCCAGAAGTGGATAGGAAACTTAAGCTAGAATTCAACTGTAAAGATATATGTGCACACAAAATAATTAAATTTTAAACTAATTAAGTAATGCAGCGATCAAGAACATGGTTATAGAGCTGAAAGTGAATATTTATGGTATTTACGGGGACCCGTTGGCATTTCAGCGAGTTACCTAAATGAATATGGACTCGCTAGGCCCCTTGAAAGTTTTAAATGAGAGCTGTGGCTTTTCAAAGCCATAGTATGAGATTATTTAATTCTTTAAAAAACAACAACAATGTAATTGGTACCAAATTAATGTGTCGGTGCTTAATCTCGAACGAACAATCCAATTGTTGAGATTTTTAGGCCTTAAACTCCTGGGAGTCACCGAGGTTCGATAAAGGTCTTCATTTGAAAGGAAAATTACTTTGAACAATCATTGGAGGCCAGCACATTGTACATCACACAATCGAAGCCATTTATATAATCATGTAAATCAATATGGTGCTTTTCAGAGTGAAATTAAATTACAAGATGCCAACATTTTCAGAGGCATGCACCTGGGAAACGAGTGTCGAGGACGACATCATACGCTAATGCCTGTCGACACACGTTTTTCAGTTCACAGGCCCTAATCGTCATTGTGGATCGAATATTAATAAATATTTTTTTCTAATGTGGAACCATTGCCAAGGCTGCAAACTCAATTTATTTCTAGCTGAAAGTGCACAATCAATGGATGCTAATAAATGAATGTGCGGAACCTCCGTTCCACGCAGAAAGGCACTGGTGGGGAGATAATGTGGAGAAAACAGGGACACATTCATGCAAAAAAAGCCTTTCCCTGATGCCTTATTGTCACTTGGGCTGTATTCATGCCTTGTGATAATGTCGAGATGTGTTCTGTTTCATTTACTTACATCACAGAACGCAAGGGAGTAAGCCTCCAACCCCAATGTGATGCTTTGCTTGGAAATAAACGAATTTTTGAATTTCACCTCAAATGAGCTTGTGCTTCTATGCCATGAGAACACGTGACCTTTGTGTAAGCTGCCGTATTGACGGTCAAGCTCAGACCTTGGTCAATCAGGGTTCAGTTCTTTCTGTTCATCATGGCAACCTACTTGCCTTTCTTTTCCGAATTCTTTGGAAAACAAATGAACAATATATCTGGGTTTCCATTTGTATTTGAGCTAGCTAGTGCCACAGCTTCTCCTTGCTTCCCACAGTGGTTAGCATACTTCGATCAGCATTCTCTTGATTAAATCCACTGTTAAACTTCCAATGTATTATACAGGTATTTTTCAGGAACTTTCACGTGACCTTATTTTGGTTCTCTGATCTAAAGCTATGTGTCTGACGTCACAGAACTGCAGTTTTGGTCTTACATAATGGCATTTTACATTGTTGAAGAGCAAAAGATCACGATCTTAAACACAAGAGCATTTCCTAAAGAACTTAAAGTACTCAAGGGAAGATATCAAATGCTGATATCTGGTTGCGTTCTTGACAGAATTGTAAAGAGGACTATGATTATTATGTCTCTCACAAATCCAATTTAAACATCGATATCTTGTGTGACATACATAAAACTGATCTTGCATTGCATTTAGGTGAAATCAAGAGCAGTGAACACTGACTGATACCTTGTGTAGTGTTATTAGGGGAGATGCATCATCGAGCATACCTTGCTTTGTGGAGTGAGAGTTTGCAATGTGACCGTTGCGGATGACTTGGGGTCTCTGTACCAATACTCTGGACAAAATCGTGAATCATTTTCTTGGTCGAATGTAGTGGTGACCCTCCTCGACTGTTTTTTGTCTCTTTACAAAAATAGGGACATGGAAGAATGAGATGAAAATGGAGGGGAGGAGGCAGTGCACTGTCATGGTGTAGAAGTGGGACAACAGAACAGTTCACAACAAGAAGGTAATGAAGAAACATGACTAGGAGGGAGGAGAGGGTTCGAGCACAATCTCCAATGATACGTGTCATTTCTGTGATATAAACTAATTATAGTAATGAGACATCATTGACAAATTAATGCACAATCAGGGGTGTTTCGACACTATGATTTTTTGCAGTGTATCCACTTCATTCGCATAACATCAGAATTGATATTTCACACACCAATGACTATTGTATTAGTTTAACGTTGCCGTGCTGCGTGTCAATGAATATACTATACCATCAGGTGGATGTAGGGAAATTGCTTTCTCGCTTGCGGTTTTCACAGCCAATCAGAATCTACAAGCTTGCAGGCAATGCGATGATTAGGGGAGGGAGGGGATGAGAGTTCCACATCTCTTCCTCTGTGTATGGGCCATGATTGGAATCACACGTCGTCATCTCCACCACCCTACCTACACACAGGCAACCCAGCCAAACAAATCCACTTCCCACCCACATTGTAAAATTGTGGATCAACATCTTCTCACTGTCTTCAGCATAATCTATGGAAGAGAGGAATGAAGGAAGAGAGTGATAGGAGGTTTTACAGAACTTCTTTATTGCTCTTCTCAAAGTACAGGGTGTTCCAAAAAGATCCGGACAACTTTGGTTGTTAATGTATTTAGAACCACAAATGACACAACGATGCGCTTTGGTTTATATGATAAAGAAACTCATAAAGTTTTGTGCACACCATCAATACACTTCAATGTGAGCTCCGTTTGTCACGCACAGGACTCAGGGTGGTACACGAGTTCTTACCATGTTCAGCTCAGTATGTTTGCATCCACCAGTGTGCATGCAGCTGTGATCCGAGAACGAAGTTCCTGCAGGTTTGCCACCTGTCTGTTGTAGGCAATATTTTTGACAAACCCCCCAGAAAAAAATCAAGGGGATTCTGTCTGGTGGTTATGGGGCCTGACGGTTGGGCCGTCTCGGCCAATCCAGTGACCTGGAATTTTTTCATTCAGGACGGCTCGAACGACTTAGGCCAATAAGAGGGAGTATTAAACCACCAGATCTGAAAATAAGGAAACTTTATGAGTTTTTGTATAATATTAAACAAAGGCCAACGAGGCCAAGCGTTTGTAGTTTGATCCTATTCTTGTGGGACTCAAACCCAGATTAAACAGAAGGGCACTCGGTAGAGCACATACCTCTGCCACGTAATGCCTGATCCACGAGAACATATTAGGCCCAATACATTTTTGAAATGTCATGCTATACAGTGCTACATCGTTTTTGGTCCCATCTCTCAATGATGAAGAATCACTTAAAAAATTTTTTTTTATCGTATCCAGATCTGGATTTGATATTCACCAAAATCGAAGCAATTCGTCCTTGTCACACACCCAACATGTCCACCAGTTTCGTCGAACCGTCCATAACTGTTTGAGTTATCCTGCACACAACAAACAGACAAACAAACAGACAGACAGACAGAAAGGAGTGAAAACATAACCTCCTTCACCTTCGGTGGCGGAGGAACAATTCAAAGCAGAGTGATGCTATGAGAGAGGATAAAACATCCCTAAAATCTGTAGGCAGAAGGAGAGTCGGAAATCACATCAAGATAAAGTAGAACACTTCAAAAAGGACAAGGAAAATACATAAACAGTCATAAACCAACCTACAAATGGACCCGGTGAACAAATCGTCACAGTATACTTCACTTAAAGACTGCACTAATTGTGTTGACGGATCCTTGAAACAGGATGTGACAGGGACACTGTGGGCCGAATATCCCTCTCTGCTTTCTGCATTTCCTGGTACAATAGTTCATCGAGTTACAATAAATTGCCCACAAAACAAGAT
The DNA here is from genome assembly GCA_035128595.1 of Eptatretus atami. Lineage (NCBI taxonomy): Eukaryota > Metazoa > Chordata > Myxini > Myxiniformes > Myxinidae > Eptatretus > Eptatretus atami. The sequence continues at coordinate 80,276,283 of CM068962.1, read as the reverse complement.
TGTTTAAAAGGACAATTCATGTCACATTTGCAATGCACCAGATATGGGTCAAAACGTCACTGTTGAGTGAATTAATCAGGAAGCTCACATATCCTTCTCAGAAGGTTTGAAGGAAATTCCTTTTAATTTGTCTTGTCAATGGAAATGTAAGTAAAAGGGATGGTTTGCGGTTTAATTGCTTGGGCTGCGGATGTTGTGAAGGACATCTTCCAATAAAGAGAGTCCTCCTGAAAGCCAATGCTGTTTTGTTTCCAAAAACTCAAAGAATCACTCATCTGAGGCCTTCCCTTTGCCAAGAGCAATAATGGTGAAAATTTTATCACTGGCCATGAATGTTATTTGAAGGTTCGCAGCAAAAGTATGACATGTGAAAGGAACGGTGGCAGCTGGTTGAGACTCCACGGCCCGTGATGGAATCTTTATCCGGTAAGCAGTGCTAGTGATGAGTGCTGCAGGAAAGTGAGCTCAGTGAGCAATTCAGTCCAAGGGTCATTCGAAACCTTAGCCATTTGTTATTGCATCCAAAAAGGCTTATCCACACTCCGGTAGCAGCGCCAGAGGCCATGCACTTGACAACCCTCGGTTAAGTACCTGTCGCACACCGATGTGAGAAATTTGGAAGGGAATGAAAAAAAATTCTCCTTCGATAAGGGCGTAATACGGATCAATTGCACAAAGAGATTTTCCTTCTGCAATTGACAACTAAATTACTGTGGTGACACCAATTGGCCTAAGTATTGATCTTTATTTCTGTGTTAATAGTTTTTCATCTTTTTGCTGAGTTGAAAGTGAGCTTTCTTCTTTTTGTCAAAGGCAACAATGAACTGCTTTCTGTAGTTGAGCTCGACCAATTAAAGGAATGTTTTTGATTTTAGGATAACTCATTGGCACAAAAACCCTTTTTTGTACATCTAATACTTCACATATACTGCATGTGTATTGTGTATACAGTACCTGAGTCGTTATAAAGTTAGCTTTGATTTTCTGAACAAATTCAGAGAAAAATCTAAATCATGTGATGCGGTTTGGATTTTTTAATATTCTGATCCTACCCTGTGTTTAACGTTTTAATGCATCATGTCAAGTCGAGGATGTGAATCGCCGTCCCCACGCATTTTGGAATCACTTTTGTGTGTCTGTCTGGGCTGTAACTTTTTTTTTTTGAGATCTCGTCACGAATTTTCAACAAAGCTTTATTTGTGAGAATATGGAGAAGACAAATGAAAAATTTTGTTGAAATAATTTTCATTATTTATTTCGAGCAAATACAACCCATCGCTTCGCTGATGGGGGTATGAAGGGGGGGTTGAGAGAGGAGGGAGGGGAGGGAGAGAAGGAGGAGAGGAGAGAGGGTGAAGAGAGAGAGAGAGAGAGAGAGAGAGAGAGAGAGAGAAGAGAGAGAGAGAGAGAGGGCAGGAGTGAGGGGAAGCTAGGAAGGGGCGAAGAGTGAGGAAGGAGGAAGGGGAGGGGAGGAGATGGGGAGAGCTATGTCTCACCAAATGTTGCTATACTGTGGGAGGGAGGGGTGTCGGGAGGGAGAGAGAGAGAGAGAGAGAGAGAGGAGAGGAGAGAGAGAGAGAGAGAGAGAGAGAGAGAGAGAGAGAGAGAGAGAGAGAGAGAGAGAGAAGACAGACAGTATGAAAGAAAAATAGAGAGAAAGGTCAGGGTGGAGGTGGGGTTGTAAAGAGAATGATATGTTATGCTTATTGACTGAACACACACACACACAGAAACTCATGCCAGAACAGCTGTAACACACAACAACACAACAGAGTTTGCAAAGTAATCTGCTGACACATCTGCAAAAAACTTTGATATCCCAGTTCTAGAAAATTTGTGGGAACATGAACCAAAAGCAATCACTGAAAACATGGAAGTACCTACCACTCACGTAGGACCTAATAATCCCATCGAGTGTGAACATCAAAAATAAAGCATCACGACCAGATATCAATCTTAGGTACAAAATAAGAGAAGGCATTGCTGATTGAGGTGCAGATATCAGTGATTTTGACTTAACGATGCAGAAATCAAGAAACTGATTAAACACAAGACTCAAGAATGAAGTGAGAAGATCCTGGAAGTGAAGAATGCCAAAGTTGTACCAGTGATAGCTGGACCTACAGGTATGATGACAAAGAACCTCACAGAGATATTAAACATAGGGGCAGTAACCCTGGTGTTCACCTGGTAGTGGCTGATAAGATAACCAGGCGACCACTGGTAGGCATAGATGACCCACAAAATATATACAGAGAAGAAAGTAAATAGCTATGGATTTTTATTTTTAATGCTATAAGCAACATTGGTTACATCATGGGTGATAAAGGTTGTGGTCAAGTTTCATCAAAATTGTGTGTGTGGTTTCAGAAAAGAAAGGAAATGCATAGAGAATAGAACCCTTTTGACCCCAATTGTGTTTAATGTCGTGAACAAATTTTAGTACATAACGGGTGGTGTGGAAGAAATATAATTAATTATATTCATGTATTCTCAATTATATTCACTTGCTGCTTTTAGTTGGTTTAACTTGTTACCACTGTTTTTAGCAATGTAAAATAAGGTGTAACTTTTGTATGGGAATCAAATTGACTCAGTAAAATCTCATTTTACAGTCTTCCGATCTCCGTTGTTATGTAGGTGAACATACAAGCAAGATAAAATTGTATCTTACTAAATCTAGTTGCTTTATCTCACTGATATATTATATATATATGTATATATATATATATATATATATATATATATATATATATATATTTATATATCCAAAACTAGTAGTTCCAATGGTTAAATGAAACCGACCAGCTGCTCAAGAGAAAGATGCTTTGCTGCTGGCTACAGGGAAGAGGCTCCCTATTGTCTGGTGGTAATTAAATAACTCCCGGAAGGCAATTGAAACAGACGCCATGTTGTCCAAGGACAATTATATAGCTATTGGCTTTTGATGGCCAAGGCTTTGCTAACATGTCTGATCAAAGCTGGGTGTTTTGAGAATCTTGTTACTCAATGGTGAACGGAAGGTATGATCAAAGTAATGGGCTTGTGTCTCTATCCACATGACCTCTGTGTTTTGTCCTAACTCTGTTATCACCCTCTCCTCCTCACGGCTGACCTCGTATTCCCATACTGCAATCATGACCTGAGTGTGTCTATCCCCCTTCCCTCCAAAAGTGGCCATGTCTGCAGTTCCCTTTCTCATGCTTGTCAGCTCTCCACTCCATTGACCCTTGCCAGATGTTGAGCTCTCCCTTGTCTTTTGCTGTCCAGAATAGTATAAAGACAATTGCTCCGTGTATGAAGAAAGAGGATCGTTTTTGATATTGCTTGTCTCATATATCCTTCTTTCCCATGCGCGTTTGTTGTTATTTGTATTTGATGTTTGCTGTTAATAAATGGTCTCAGACTCCGAGAGAAGAACTGAATTTCTTCCACAATTTGGCGACCGTGACAGGATGCAATTTGCCTCGGTAAATCGAAATCGGTGGCATGTAGTTTCAGGAGGAGGAAACAAAAGTGAGCTTACCATAAAGGTAAGGGATTTCTTCCCTGAGGGGGAGCATAGGTGTATTTCCCTCCCTCCCTGCATGCCTCGTCTCTCGACCGTTTGGTAAACTTGCTTCCGAATTGCACAAAGGAGTCTGAACCATTTGTTGTGCTTGTGGTTGTTAAAAAGATGCTGTGTTTTGGGCTGGCATTCCGGTTGTTGAAGAGTTGATGTGTTTCAAGGTTGGCCACCTGTCCTGATCAAATACACAGCCATTATTTCAATGTTGGCCTCCTGTCCTGATCAAACAAAGAGGCATTCTGTACACCCCTTTTTTAGGTCTCGGTGCGACTGTCTTTACCTGAAGTAGAGGCATAATTTGGTTCTCCACCTGAAGTAGGGATGTATATTGTAATTTGGTATCTTTACCTGAAGTGGATACACTGTGATGTGGCTGTTCCACCTGAAGCTGGAGCATGAACTGGCTCATCAAACCTGAAGTTAGATCAATTTACTAAATAGGAGGGATAAATTGTGGAAGAAATTCAGTTCTTCTCTCTCAGATCTGAGACCATTTATCAACAGCAAATATCAAATACAAATAACAACAAACATACGCATGGGAAAGAAGGATATATGGGACAAGCAATATCAAACATCGTGGGTGGTGATGAGGTGATCAAGTTTCATCGCAATTGCATGTGTAGTTTTGGAGAAGAAAGCAAATACATATTTTGGTGGGCAACCACCCTTAAATCCCCTAAGAGCCAGATTTTTCTAATGTCATGAACAAACTTTAAACAACATGCCTTTGCCTCATGGATAGCAAACCCAACTGAGGGTAATCTCAGTTCCTTCCTGAAAGCTCGGAACAAGTGTGTATCTACCCTCAGGAGAGCCAGGAAACAACATCATTCTAAGCTCAAGTCTGAACTTTCAAACCTCTCTCCCTCCGCCAAATCCTGGTGGCATCTAATCAAATCTCAAAGGGAGAAATGGTTTAACAAACAATAATAATCACACGGAGTAAACAACAAATCGGACAGGCCATTATTAGACAGCACACACAATGCCTGTGGTGGGAACAGCCATACACATGATAAAAATTGCTTCTGATAAAGTTTGATTTTGGCTAATCAAATGTCTGTGCCAAAACTTTGCTTATTCAGACTCATATATAAGGAGTGGAAAAAGTGAGAAATCACTTGTCCTCTGTAGAGTTGTGTAAATTTCTTGACGTGTCAATTGTATATTATTTAGTGAGGCGAGACTCTTGAGAGTTTTAAGCTGTCATGAAGGCTAAGAGAAGATTATGTTTCAATATTTTGGGGGTGATCATTTAGCTTCCCCATAATGGTGTGCAGGACGGAGGCATGGCCTCAACACCACGGCAAAGGGTGGAATTGAGCACAGAGATGATTTGCAAAAGAACAAAAAAGAGAACATGAAAGAAATACTGGAGAATAGAAGATCGTTGATTGATCGAGAGCCTTTCTTGGCATTGACTAACGATATCATGGACAATCAACCATGAATCAACAGTGTTTGCAGAACAGATAACTGAGTTCCAATGGAAGAAGAACCACGATGGTGAATATGTTGCAGAAAGAGCTCAGACATGAACAATGAACCTGAAACCAAGAACAGAGAGACTGATATACAAGACCCCTTAGACCATTTTAGACATTTTTAGACGTTGGACTTTTGCAGACCCTGTGGGCCCTGTTAGCCTTTGAGAATCCTTACTATAATTCATGGACCGGTTTGTTTGTTTGTGGGTTTGTTTGTCCGTTCTATCCTCCTAGCACAATTACATCCAGACTTGCTACAGAGGATCAGCATGACCCAGTTAATGTGTGGGGGTGTTTTTATCTTTACTGGTGGTCTTGGTTGGGGGGGGGGGGGGGAGAGGAGGGGGACACAAATTCTTATGGTAAATGGTATCGGCAGCACCACCTCAGGTGGGGGAGGGTATACAAGTTTCCACCATTTACATACAGTATTCCTGTTGCCACGTGTTCATAGTGAGGTTAATTACGAGATAATGTTTTTGCATGCAGTAACCCAAGTTCTTTATTTTCCTATACGGACCTGTCACTTGCCTTACACCACCCAAAAACGCTATGTGTCAGAATACATGTTGCATGCTTGGGACAGAACGCACGTAGGGTGGGCACTCACAAGTTTACTATAATGCAGCTAACGCTTATGTGGGTATGTATGTATGCAGCTGAAATAGCACCCCTGTTGTGTGAATGCTACCCAGAAGTGGATAGGAACTTAAGCTAGAATTCAACTGTAAGATATATGTGCACACAAAATAATTAAATTTTAAACTAATAAGTAATGCGCTCACAGAACATGGTTATTACTGAAAGTGAATATTTAGGTATTTACGGGGACCCGTTGGCATTTCAGCGAGTTACCTAATGATATGCTCGCTAGCCCCTTGAAAGTTAAATGAGAGCTGTGGCTTTTCAAAGCCATAGTACTGAGATTATTTAATTCTTTAAAAAACAACAACAATGTAATGGTACCAAATAATGTGTCGGTGCTTAATCTCGAACGACAATCCAATTGTTGAGATTTTAGGCCTTAAACTCCTGGGAGTCCACCGAGAGTTCGATAAAGGTCTTATTTGAAGGAAATTACTTTGAACAATCATTGGAGCCAAGCACATTGTACATCACACAATCGAAGCCATTTATATACAGTAAATCAATATGGCTTTTAGAGTGAAATTAAATTACAAGATGCCAACATTTTCAGAGGCATGCACCCTGGGAAACGATGTCGAGGACGACATCATTACGCTAATCCTGTCGACACACGTTTTCAGTTCACAGGCCCTAATCGCCATTGTGGATCGAATATTAATATTAATATTTTTTTCTAAATTGGAACCCATTGCCACAGCTGCCAAACTCAATTTATTTCTTGAAAGCTGCACAATCCCCAAACTGGATGCTAATAAATGAATGTGCGGAACCTCCGTTCAACGCAGAAAGGCACGGGTGGTGGAGATAATTGGAGAAAACAGGGCACATTTCATGCAAAAAAAGCTTTCCCTGATGCCTTATTGTCACTTGGGCTGTATTCATGCCTTGTGATAATGTCGAGATGTGTTCTGTTTCATTACTATACATCACAGAACGCAAGGGAGTAAGCCTCCAACCCCAATGTGATGCTTTGCTTGGAAAAAAACGAATTTTGAATTTCACCCTCAAATAGCTTGTGCTTCTATCCATGAGAACACGTGACCTTTGTGTAAGCTGCCGTATTGACGGTCAAGCTCAAACCTTGGTCAATCAGGGTTCAGTTCTTTTGTTCATCATGCAACCTACTTGCCTTTCTTTTCCGAAATTCTTTGGAAAACAAATGAACAATATATCTGGGTTTCCATTGTATTTGAGCTAGCTAGTGCCACAGCTTCTCCTTGCTTCCACAGTGGTTAGCATACTTCGTCAGCATTCTCTTGATTAAATCCACTGTTAAACTTCCAATTATTATACAGGTATTTTTCAGGAACTTTCACGTGACCTTATTTTGGTTCTCTGATCTAAAGCTATGTGTCTGACGTCACAGAACTGCAGTTTTGGTCTACATAATGGCATTTACATTGTTGAAGAGCAAAAGATCACGATCTTAAACACAAGACATTTCCTAAAGAACTTAAAGTACTCCAAGGGAAGAATCAAATGCTGGATATCTGGTTGCGTTCTTTGACAGAATTGTAAGAGGACTATGATTATTATGTCTCTCACAAATCCAATTAAACATCGATATCTTGTGTGACATACATTAAACTGATCTTGCATTGCATTTAGGTGAAATCAGAGCAGTGAACACTAACTGATACCTGTGTAGTGTTTATAGGGGAGATGCATCATCGAGCATACTTGCTTTGTGGAGTGAGAGTTTGGCAATGTGACCGTTGCGGATGACTTGGGGTCTCTGTACCAATACTCTGGACAAAATCGTGAATCATTTTCTTGGTCGAATGTAGTGGTGACCCTCCTCGACTGTTTTTTGTCTCTTTACAAAAAATAGGACATGGAAGAATGAGATGAAAATGGAGGGGAGGAGGCAGTGCACTGTCATGGTGTAGAAGTGGGACAACAAGAACAGTTCACAACAAGAAGGGTAATGAAGAAACATGACTAGGAGGGAGAGAGGGGTCTCGAGCCAATCTCCAATGATACGTGTCATTCTTGTGATATAAACTAATTATAGTAATGAGACATCATTGACAAATTAATGCACAATCAGGGGTGTTTCGACACTATGATTTTTTGCAGTGTATCCACTTCATTCGCATAACATCAAGAATTGATATTCACACACCAATGACTATTGTATTAGTTTAACGTTGCCGTGCTGCGTGTCATGAATATACTATACATCAGGTGGATGTAGGGAAATTGCTTTCTCGCTTGCGGTTTTACACAGCCATCAGAATCTACAAGCTTGCAGGCAATGCGATGATTAGGGGAGGGAGGGAAGAGAGTTCACATCTCTTCTCTGTGTATGGGCCATGATTGGAATCACACGTCGTCATCTCCACCACCCTACTACACACAGGCAACCCAGCCAAACAAATCCACTTCCCACCCACATTGTAAAATTTGTGGATCAACATCTTCTCACTGTCTTCAGCATAATCTATGGAAGAGAGGAATGAAGGAAGAGAGTGATAGGAGGTTTTACAGAATCTTTATTGCTCTTCTCAAATAAGGGTGTTCCAAAAAGATCCGGACAACTTGGTTGTTAATGTATTTAGAACCACAAATGACACAACGATGCGCTTTGGTTTATATGATAAAGAAACTCATAAAGTTTTGTGCACACCATCAATACACTTCAATGTGAGCTCCGTTTGTCACGCACAGGACATCAGGGTGTACACGAGTTCTTACCATGTTCAGCTCAGTATGTTTGCATCCACCAGTGTGCATCAGCTGTGATCCGAGAACGAAGTTCCTGCAGTTTGCCACCTGTCTGTTGTAGGCAATATTTTTGACAAACCCCACAGAAAAAAATCAAGGGGATTCTGTCTGGTGTTATGGGGGCTGACGGTTGGCGTCTTCGGCCAATCCAGTGACCTGGAAATTTTTCATTCAGGACGGCTCGAACGACTTAGGCCAATAAGAGGGAGTATTAAACCACCAAGATCTGAAAATAAGGAAACTTTATGAGTTTTTGTATAATATTAAACAAAGGCCAACGAGCCAAGCGTTTGTAGTTTGATCCTATTCTTTGGGACTCAAACCCAGATTAAACAGAAGGGCACTCGGTAGAGCACATACCTCTGCCACGTAATGCCTGATCCACGAGAACATATTAGGCCCAATACATTTTTGAAATGTCATGCTATACAGTGCTACATCGTTTTTGGTCCCATCTCTCAATGATGAAGAATCACTTAAAAAATTTTTTTTTATCGTATCAGATCTGGATTTGGATATTCACCAAAATCGAAGCAATTCGTCCTTGTCACACACCCAACATGTCCACCAAGTTTCGTCGAATCCGTCATAACTGTTGTGAGTATCTCTGCCACAAAACAGACAAACAAACAGACAGACAGACAGAAAGGAGTGAAAACATAACCTCCTTCACCTTCGGTGGCGGAGGAAACAATTCAAAGCAGAGTGATGCTATGAGAGAGATAAACATCCCTAAAATCTGTAGGCAGAAGGAGAGTCGGAAATCACCATCAAGATAAAGTAGAACACTTCAAAAAGGACAAGAAATACCAATAAACAGTCATAAACCAACCTACAAATGGACCCCGGTGAACAAATCGTCACAGTATACTTCACTTAAAGACTGCACTAATTGTGTGACGATCCTTGAAACAGGATGTGACAGGGACACTGTGGCCGAATATCCCTCTCTGCTTTCTGCATTTCCTGGTACAATAGTTCACGAGTTACATAATTGCCCACAAAACAAGATTGTTAAAAGGACAATTCATGTCACATTTGCCATGCACCAGATATGGGTCAAACGTCACTGTTGAGTGAATTAATCAGGAACTCACATATCCTTCTCAGAAGGTTTGAAGGAAATTCCTTTAATTTGTCTTGTCAATGGAAATGTAAGTAAAAGGGATGGTTTGCGGTTTAATTGCTTGGGCTGCGGATGTTTGTGAAGGACATCTTCCAATAAAGAGAGTCCTCCTGAAAGCCAATGCGTTTTGTTTCCAAAAACTCAAAGAATCACTCACTGAGCCTTCCCTTGCAAGAGCAATAATGGTGAAAATTTTACACTGGCCATGAATGTATTTGAAGGTTCGCAGCAAGAAGTATGACATGTGAAAGGAACGGTGGCAGCTGGTTGAGACTCACGGCCCGTGATGGAATCTTTTATACCGGTAAGCAGTGCTAGTGATGGAGTGCTGCAGGAAAGTGAGCTCAGTGAGCAATTCAGTCCAAGGGTCATTCGAACCTTAGCCCATTTGTTATTGCATCCAAAAAGCTTATCCACACTCCGGTAGCAGCGCCAGAGGCATGCACTTGAACACCCTCGTTAAGTACTTGTCACACCGATGTGAGAAATTTGGAAGGGAAGAAAAAAATTCTCCTTCGATAAGGGCGTAATACGGATCAATTGCACAAAGAGATTTTCCTTCTGCAATTGACAACTAAATTACTGTGTGACACCAATTGGCCTAAGTATTGATCTTTATTCTGTGTTAATAGTTTTCATCTTTTTGCTGAAGTTGAAAGTGAGCTTCTCTTCTTTTGTCAAAGGCAACAATGAACTGCTTTCTGTAGTTGAGCTCGACAATTAAAGGAATGTTTTTGATTTTAGGATAACTCATTGGCACAAAAAACCCTTTTTTGTACATCTAATAACTTCACATAACTGCATGTGTATTGTGTATACAGTACCTGAGTCGTTATAAAGTTAGCTTTGATTTTCTGAACAAATTCAGAAAAAAATCTAAATCATGTGATGCGGTTTGGATTTTTTAATATTCTGATCCTACCTGTGTTTAACGTTTTAATGCATCATGTCAAGTCGAGGATGTGAATCGCCCGTCCCCCCCGCATTTTGGAATCACTTTGTGTGTCTGTCTGGGCTGTAACTTTTTTTTTTTTGAGATCTCGTCATCGAATTTTCAACAAAGCTTATTTTGAGAATATGGAGAAGAAACAAATGAAAAATTTGTTGAAATAATTTCATTATTTACAGCAAATAACCCATCGCTTCGCTGATGGGGAGAAGGGGGGTTGAGAGAGAGGAGGGGAGGAGAGAAAGGAGGAAGGAGAGAGGGTGAAGAGAAGAAGAGAGAGAGAGAAGAGAGAGAGAGAGAAGAAGAGAGAGAGAGAGAGGGCAGGAGTGAGGGGAAGCTAGGAAGGGGCGAAGAGTGAGGAAGGAGGAAGGGGGAGGGGAGGAGATGGGGAGAGCTATGTCTCCCAAATGTTGCTATACTGTGGGAGGAGGGGTGTGGAGGGAGAGAGAGAGAGAGAAGAGAGAGAGAGAGAGAGAAGAGAGAGAGAGAGAGAAGAGAGAGAAGAGAGAGAGAGAGAAGAAGAGAGAGAGACAGACAGACAGTATGAAAGAAAATAGAGAGAAAGGTCAGGGTGGAGGTGGGGTTTGTAAAGAGAATGATATGTTATGCTTATTGACTGAACACACACAACACAAAGACTCATGCCAGAACAGCTGTACACACAACAACAACAAACAGAGTTTGCAAAGTAATCTGCTGACACATCTGCAAAAAACTTTGATATCCCAGTTCTTGAAAAATTTGTGGGAACATGAACCAAAAGCAATCACTGAAACATGGAAGTACTACACACTCACGTAGGACCTAATAATCCCATCGAGTGTGAACATCAAAATAAAAGCATCACGACAGATATCAATCTTAGGTACAAAATAAGAGAAGCATTGCTGATGAGGTGCAGATATCAGTGATTTTTGACTTAACGATGCAGAAATCAAGAAACTGATTAAACACCAAGACCTCAAGAATGAAGTGAGAAAGATCCTGGAAGCTGAAGAATGCCAAAGTTGTACCAGTGATAGCTGGACCTACAGGTTGATGAACAAAGAACCTACAGAGATATTAAACATAGGGGCAGTAACCCTGGTGTTCACCTGGTAGTGGCTGGATAAGATAACCAGGCGACACTGGTAGGCATAGATGACCCACAAAATATATAACAGAGAAGAAAGTAAATAGCTATGGATTTTATTTTTAATGCTATAAGCAAACATTGGTACATCATGGGTGATAAAGGTTGTGGTCAAGTTCATCAAAATTGTGTGTGTGGTTTCAGAAAAGAAAGAAATGCATAGAGAATAGAACCCTTTTGACCCCAATTGTGTTTAATGTCGTGAACAAATTTAGTACATAACGGGTGTGTGGAAGAAATATAATTAATTATATTCATGTATTCTCAATTATATTCACTTGCTGCTTTTAGTTTGTTTAACTTGTTACCACTGTTTTTAGCAATGTAAAATAAGGTGTAACTTTTGTATGGGAATCAATTGACTCAGTAAAATCATTTTACAGTCTTCCGATCTCCGTTGTTATGTAGGTGAACATACAAGCAAGATAAAATTGTATCTTACTAAATCTTATGTGCTTTATCTCACTGATAATATTATATATATTATATATATAATAATATATTATATATATATATATAATATATTATATATCCAAAACTAGTAGTTCCAATGGTTAAATGAAACCGACCAGCTGCTCAAGAGAAAGATGCTTTGCTGCTGGCTACAGGGAAGAGGCTCCCTATGTCTGTGGTAATTAAATAACTCCCGGAAGGCAATTGAAAAGACGCCATGTTGTCCAAGGACAATTATATAGCTATTGGCTTTTGATGGCCAAGGCTTTGCTAACATGTCTGATCAAAGCTGGGTGTTTTGAGAATCTTGTTACTCAATGTGGAACGGAAGGTATGATCAAAGTAATGGGCTTGTGTCTCTATCCACATGACCTCTGTGTTTTGTCCTAACTCTGTTATCACCCTCTCCTCCTCACGGCTGACCTCGTATTCCCATACTGCAATATGACCTGAGTGTGTCTATCCCCCTTCCCTCCAAAGTGGCCATGTCTGCAGTTCCTTTCTCATGCTTGTCAGCTCTTCACTCCATTGACCCTTGCCAGATGTTGAGCTCTCCCTTGTCTTTTGCTGTCCAGAATAGTATAAAGACAATTGCTCCGTGTATTTGGGAAGAAAGAGGATCGTTTTTGATATTGCTTGTCTCATATATCCTTCTTTCCCATGCGCGTTTGTTGTTTATTTGTATTTGATGTTTGCTAATAAATGGTCTCAGACTCCGAGAGAAGAACTGAATTTCTTCCACAATTTGGCGACCGTGACAGGATGCAATTTGCCTCGGTAAATCGAAATCGGTGGCATGTATTTTTCAGGAGGAGGAAACAAGGTGAGCTTACCATAAAGGTAAGGGATTCTTCCCTGAGGGGGAGCATAGGTGTATTTCCTCCCTCCCTGCATGCTCGCTCTCGACCGTTTGGTAAACTTGCTTCCGAATTGCACAAAGGAGTCTGAACCATTTGTTGTGCTTGTGGTTGTTAAAAAGATGCTGTGTTTTGGCTGGCATTCCGGTTGTTGAAGAGTTGATGTGTTTCAAGGTTGGCCACCTTTCCTGATCAAATAAACAGCCATTATTTCAATGTTGGCCCTGTCCTGATCAAACAAAGAGCCATTCTTGTACACCCCTTTTTTAGGTCTCGGTGCGACTGTCTTTACCTGAAGTAGAGGCATAATTTGTTCTCCACCTGAAGTAGGGATGTATATTGAATTTGGTATCTCTACCTGAAGTGGATACACTGTGATGTGGCTGTTCCACCTGAAGCTGGAGCATGAACTGGCTCATCAAACCTGAAGTTAGATCAATTTACTAAATAGGAGGGATAAATTGTGGAAGAAATTCAGTTCTTCTCTCTCAGATCTGAGACCATTTATCAACAGCAAATATCAAATACAAATAACAACAAACATACGCATGGGAAAGAAGGATATATGGGACAAGCAATATCAAACATCGTGGGTGGTGATGAGGTGATCAAGTTTCATCGCAATTGCATGTGTAGTTTTGGAGAAGAAAGCAAATACATATTTTGGTGGGCAACCACCCTTAAATCCCTAAGAGCCAGATTTTTCTAATGTCATGAACAAACTTTAACAACATGCCTTTGCCTCATGGATAGCAAACCCAACTGAGGGTAACTCAGTTCCTTCCTGAAAGCTCGGAACAAGTGTGTATCTACCCTCAGGAGAGCCAGGAAACAACATCATTCTAAGCTCAAGTCTGAACTTTCAAACCTCTCTCCTCCGCCAAATCCTGGTGGCATCTAATCAAATCTGTTTCTGGTGTATGTTCCCCCTCCATCCCTCCCTTACCCA
>CM068962.1:80241602-80260064 GCA_035128595.1 Eptatretus atami | reverse complement strand
CTCAATGCCAGACATGAAATCAGAGCCATATCCCAAGACATATTGCATGCTTTTGCCATGGTCTGGCACCCTAACCTGCTCAACAAACTCTCTTCCAATGGTAATCAAGGCCATCTCCACCCAAGGCTTGCAGACTTCCTCTCCTGTCACAGTCAATCTGTGGCCCTAAATGGAGTTCTTTCCTCCCCTCTTCCTGTCCAGGCTGGAGTTCCTCAAAGCAGCATTCTGGGCCCTGTTATTTTTCAGGTTTTCTTCAATGATCTCTCCGACTCTCTGGAAAATCCCCTTTTCTCTTTGCTGATGACTCCACCCTCTGCCGTACCATCTGTTATCCCTCAGACCAGCAAGCAGCAGCTTATTCGCTCACTGCAGATCTGGGTAAAATCACAAACTGGTCCAACACGTGGAACAAATGTCTTTCAATCCGGACAAATCTCACACTCTCACTATGTCTCTCCGAAATGACCATTTGGAACCCCCCCCCCCCCCAATCTACTTTCTCAACAATCCTCTGGAAGAAGTCCTTTCTTTCAAGCTTCTGGGTCTCATTGTCTGCCATGATCTTCCTGGGAAAGCCACATTTCCAACCTGGCCTCCAAAGCCAGTCGCCGACTGAGAATCCTCCGTCGTGCAAAGTCCTTCCTCCACCCACCTGAGCTCCTGACCACTTACAAAGCTTTTGTCCACAGCCTGATGGAGTACTGCTCTCCCCCTGGGCTGGTGCTCCTGCCTCCCACCTTTCTCGGCTTCACGCTGCAGAAACCAAGGTATTTCGGATCATTGGCATCTCCCGCAATGAGGCTGAGTCTTTGAGCCTCTCACTCAATCACCGCAGGTTGGTCGGTGGTCTTTCTGTCTTCTACTGTCTCCTCTCTGGTCTTGCCCCCCCCCTGCTCTCTCTGCGATTTGTCCCCACCAGATCTCCTAATGTCTCTGTTCCCATGCTTCCCACTCCTGTCCCTCTTGTCTCATGCTCTCCCCTCACTGTGCGTTATATTATGTCTTCGCGCTCATATGAGCCTCGACAAGGTATACAAAAAATAATAATAATAAAAAAGAAAAGGACTTTGGTACGTCATGGGTGATGAAGGTTGGCATGAAGTTTCATCGGAATTGTGTGTATCGTTTCTGAGAAGAACGTAATACCTCTTTGGGGGGAAAACCCACCCCCCCCCCTTTTTAATGCCATCATGGGTGATGAAGGTTGTGGTTAAATTTCATTGAAATAGTATGTGTAGTTTCTGAGAAGAAGTTGCAAGTATTTGTGGACAGACGGACGGACGGACGGATGACACACCATCCATAAGCTCCCCGGAATGACTTTGCAGGTGTGCTAAAAACCATCCCTGGAAATATTATTACAAACAAGCTACAGTTGGAAGCTGTCCGGGCTCAGCGATTATCCTGAAGAGAACCCTCGGCACGAAACTTTGAGAACAGAAAACTTCACAGCTTGATCCATGAATCATGACCCCTCTTACTGAAATGAAGGTGATGCTTTGAGCCTGCCCTTGGAGGACTCGATTCCACATTCTGAAACCCACATATCTAGATACCAATCAACGACACACACACACACACACACACACACACACACACACACACACACACACACCACACACACACACACACACACACACACACACACACACACACACACACACACACACACACACACACATTGTGAGACTTGGTAGGTCTCTGCTTAACCTCCTGATGAACCCACCCACATGTGGAGATAGCAGGCAACAGCAGCAACTCCTACATATATGTACAACACACACACACACACACACACACACACACACACACACACACACACACACTTTGAGACCTGTGGTGGAGCATTCACAACCAACACGAGTACATGCCGTCGTGACCTTTGCACCCACCGATCAGCTCAGAATCTGAATCGTACATGCTGCAGTCCCCTCAACAGCGGGAAAGATGGGGGACCAGGGGAGGGTTGGGAGAAAGATATGGAGGAGTGGAGAGAGAGGGGGGAGAGGGGAGGGGTCTGCAGAGAGAGAGAGAGAGAGCGAGAGAGAGAGAGAGAGAGAGAGAGAGAGAGAGAGAGAGAGAGAGAGAGAGAGAGAGAGAGAGAGAGAGAGAGATAGAGATGTCAGAACGAGGGGTAGGGTGGAAGAGAGGGGGTGGGGATGGGAGGGAGAGGTGTGAGGGATTTTGGCAGATGTGATGCCCCGTTTATCCCCCATCCGAGAGAAGACACGCACAGTGATGAATCACCTGGCCTGTGAAACACCGGGAGGCCAGTTCTGGGCTGGTTTGGGATTCAAATCCAGGCTGGAGTGAGCATGCACACCTCTAGGCTTTCCTGCCATGATGTAGCGATTCCTTACTTCAGAACTGAAGAGGTTTTTTTTCTTATTGTGATGATTTAATTTATTTTGCCTTCCAACCTCCAGTGTAGAACCATGGTATTGCAATTGAATGTTGAAGAACACGCCATGTGTCTTTACCACTCAATGCATGAAATGTTTGAAGAAACTTTGAAAAGCGAAACGTTTAATTTTTATTTGTATTTATCTATGCCGAAGTGATGGGTCTTATAACATCTTAAAAAACGGGAAACATCGGGGAAATTAAAATTTCACATTTTCAGTTGCACCACAGAACAACATGTGGCCAAAACAGGCAAGTAGGCCTGAACTTTGTTCAAGTCGATCTATATTCAGAATTCAGTGACAGTGTGAATATTGTAGAGGGCCGGATTAAGCACTTCAATGAAACGGTTGATATGAAACGGCTCCCTTGGCACGCAATTGGAACTTACCGACCGTCATATTAAAGATACATCTCCCTGAGATTCCCAAAATGGCAAATATGTCAGAATTGGACAAATGAACACTTTTCTAGGAGTCAGAACTGCTTGTAAGTTCGATTCTGGAGCATACAATTTGTAATTCTCCTTAATTTAAGAGATACTCGTGGTGATCGCACGTGCAGAAATGAAATAAAGCAACGAATGCTGACGTCTCGGGCATTTATGAGCATTGCTCCATAAGCATTGCTTATGAGTTTATGGATATGAGCAATGTACCCAGCGATTCGTAGCTATGATGAACAAGCATTCGATAATATGAGTGAGGAAAGTGAAGAAAAAACAACAACTTTATCATGAAGAAATCGTTACGGCCTGTTCCAAATCAAGGCATGGTTGAGCAGGCCAAAAAACATGGCGGCTTCAGACCCCAGCGAGGTTACTCAAGAAACGCTTTAAGACCCCAGACAGCGATGTGGCCAAGGATCACCTGATGAAGTATATAATTAAATAAGGTCGTTAATTATCTTCAAAAGGGATGTTTTAATTAACCCAAACACCCAATTTTCACTCATGCACTTCCTTGGAGTTTTTGTGGTATGCATGCAAAGTTCCAGGCTGCTAGGTTTTTATAGTTTTGGAGTTATGGAGGAGACACACTGATACCATGACATGCTAACACACATGCACATTGACATTTATTAGTATAGATTATTATTGTTATTCTTCGAGCCTTTTTTGTTCGTTTTTTGCTCTATTATTTTTTCACATTTTTTTCTCAGCAACCACTTGTCCTATTGACAAAATTTTCAGGGTAGGGAACGACCCCCATGGAGAATATTTTCATTATATTTGTGACATCATTGATAACATGATAAAGCAGCCATGTTGGATTAAACGCAAAAAAATTAAAACATTATATCTCTGAAACCGCCGGTCAGACAAATTTGAAACGGACAAATGAAATCAGACAAATGGGGAACAAAGTGTTGTAAGAATGATATCATCAGCAAAATGGTAGACCAGCCATAAATGTTTTAATCAAAATCCTTACCATTGAGATTCAGTGTGTATGTCCAGGCCATAACATTTTTACCAATTTAGCCTTTGTCATCAAATATTCAACAAATCTTTATTATAAGATTGTGGAGAACATATTAATAAAATGTACAAATTTCTTCACTGTCTTTTTCGTCAAGTTTAGTTTGAGTTCAAAATGGACGTGGACAGGCTTTACATTTTCAGATGCTTTCTAGTTTCTATTTCAATTACAATACTGTACATGCAAAATATCATTGTTTTGGTAATGTTCTGCTGATTGCATTATTCATAACATGGAAACCAACTTTGGAATATACTTCAGTTTCCCATATATAAACCCAGGCGAGGCAGCTCAGAGGTGAGTGTACATATGCTCTCGGCTAACTTTCCAGCCAAGGCAGGTCAGTTGTCTATGTATGAAAAAAATCGTCAGTTTTGTAGCTTATCAAATTTCAACAAAACATGAGAAAACCTGGCGAAGTTATTATTTTGGTTGGTCAAAGCCAGGCACAAAGTTGTTTCCCGACCAATCAGGGAAGTTCAAATTGGAGTTGGACTTTCTCAATTTTGGGTAATACACCAATTTATTTCTACTATTTATGGTCTTTATTGACTCATACAATGAAACTTTATTTTATGTGGGGGACTACCAACATATTTCATCAACAAAATTGTTGGAATCTTCTTCTTTTGTATGCAGAACATGACTGTGAGGAGCATCATTTGCTGGGGTGCAGCGACGCTGCTGATACAGTGCCCCCTGTAGGTTAGAGCAGGAGTTTGGAATTTGTTCAGGGTGCAAGTGATAGTTCACCAACTCTTTTCAGACGACACCGTGGGATCTTTAACGTCCACCAACTAATGCCGGCAAAAGGGACACCCAGTTTAATGTCCATCCGATGGACGACACCAACACCGATGCCTCACCCTGCATTTAAAACACCAGGAAGACAGTTTAGAGCTGGGCCGAGATTTTAACCCAGATGAGGAAGCTCAGACGTGAGTGTGCATACTTCTGGGCTATCCTGCCAGGCCATTGATGGAATTTCTACCCCTCTTCCACACACCATATTTTACACCCCCCATCGCACCCCAATCTCATCCTTAGTTCTATCCCCTCTTTATATCCCCTTTTATATCTTCTTCATAGGAAGTTTGTGATGCGGGTGAAGATAATTGATCGACATAAGAATTGTCTATATATTTGTCATTGCATGTTTTATAGCTTTCAGATTATAGCATCTTTGTCATGCCGCATTGAGATATTATCTTCAATTAAAGATTGAGAGATCATTATTTAGAAAGCCATCTTTCATATATTCAGACCTTGAGTCTCAGCTCATTGTTATCAGCAAAGCTGAAGTTGTAACACACATAATAGGTCATAGAAGGTGTTTCATTGGAGGGGGCTTGTTGATTGAATATTTGGAGTATAAATTTGGTGCACCTGGCTTCATATCTTTACATCGCAGTCACACACCAGTGTTGATATTTTACCGGCTAAAGCTTTAATCACAAGTATACCACAGACAATCTAGATCTGTAATTTCTGATGGCATTCTGTTTTATTCATTGTAAGTTGTGTGAATGTCTTGTAAAGTAGAACAGAGTAAAAATAAAACAAAATGAAAATATTATAGAATTAGAAAGGCCCTCGGTAGAGCGCATACCTCTGCCACGCAATGCCTGATTCAAAAAGAACATATCTGGCCCAACACATTCTTGAGATATCGTGCTATATAATTGTTTTCGGCCCCATCTCTCAATGGAGAAGAATCACTTAAAAATTTTAGTAGTCGGATTCGGATCCACATCTTCACCAAAATCTAATCAGTTCATCCTTGTCACACACCCAACTTGCCCACCAAATTTCATCCAGATCAATTCACAACCTTTCGAGATATCCTGCACACAGACAGACAAGCAGACAAAAAGACACAAACAGACAGAGAAGGGTGAAAACATAACCTCCTTCACCTTCGGTGGTGGAGTTAACTAGAAAGGCACTCGGTAGAGCGCATACCAGCCAGGCTGAATAGTTTACGTTTTGTATCCCACTGATAGGTCGGATCTGGACCTGAACCAATATCGAATCGCTTGTTCTTGTCTCCTGCCCAACTCATCCACAATTTTTCTAAATATTGTGCGATATATCGTTTTTGGTCCCATCTCTCAATGGTGAAGAATTACTTATTTTTATTTTTATTTTTTTGCATACCATGTCGAGGCTCGTGTAAGAACACTTTAAAATTCTCGTATCCAAATTCCGATCTTCACCAAAATGTCACTAATTGGTCCGTGTCACACACCCAATGTGTCCACCAAATTTCGTCCGAATTCGTCCATAATGTTTTAAGATATCCTGATCACAGACAGACAGACAGGGATGAAAACATAACCTCTGTCCACCTTTGGTGGCGGAGGTAAATATCTTTGCAGAAATTGTTTAACGACAATATTCACAAATATTTTTCATGTTGCTCGTTGTATTGTGAAATGTATATACGTTTTACAAATTGATACATCATATTAGCAAATTAAGTCATTACAGTGCTCTGATGTGATGCAGGAGACATGTTTTGTTTCCCTTATTTGTAATTCTGAAATCCAACAAGCATTATAATGGGATTATAGGTATTTAATAAATAAATAAATAAAAGAAATCTTTCCTTTTGCCAAAAAATAGAGCATTCTAAAGATATTAAGACACGCAAGAAAAAGAAAAGGCGGTAATATAAAATTTTATTCAAAAGTCACAGTCATTTTTGATTACCTTTAAGATTCCATACTTGGTTGACTGTAGTTCAATAATTACATCGACGAATTCTGTACGATTTAAGTGCATTAATGCAGCGTAAGGCACGAAAGGGAGCAAATCACATTCAGTGATCGTGTTAAAAAGTTTCAGATTTCATGAATGCAGCCTTCAATTCAAAATTTTCCCACAAAATAGAATAAAGCTTGGGTTAAACATATGTGCAGTGATTCATAAAATGGGTACTTTTGCATAATACAGATGAAGGAGAAAAGTAAAAATAAATCTTCAGTCATATTGTAAGTAATTTCTGGAATTTGTGGAAAACTGTTAATGTATCTGTAATTTGTGGAAAACTGTTAATGTCCGTTGTAGTGTTGTCTTAAAATTTGGAGAAAACTATTATCATCAGTTACAGCATTAAGTCTTCTTGTGTGACTTTAATCTGGGGGAAAATTATTAAATTAATCACGTCTGCATAAGGGGGCTAGCAAGAGACAATAGCTCGGAGGTAGATTACTCTCATTTGAGCTATATACTCTGTACTTTTGATTCTAAACCATCACCCTGGTGCTTCACAGGTATGGCCTTTCACCAACCAGATGTGATGCTAAGCAAGGCTTTCACCTGCCAGTATTTGCAGGTGGATAGTCTCAAGGTGTCTTTTTGCAATAAATAGCCATTGTGTGCGAGTGTTCTGGGAAACTTCGAAATTGCAAGTGTACTGGGAACAGCAATGGCAAACCACATGTGCATTCACTGCTTTGGTTGCACCAGTCCTCTGGAATGAGCACGTGGTGAATGGAGCATACGTGTTCTGAAGCTTTCTCCTTCACTCGGCCAGGGTAACTACCTTGGAGTGTTCTACAAACAAATTACAAGGATTGTCAGTATCTTACCATGTTTCATGATAATGACATCAGGTAGACTGTATTTACCTTTTCTTAAGTAGACACTGATCTGATAAATGGAACATGTCTTTAAATCTTGGAAAATCTCAGTCTCACATGATCGCTCTGGAATGATCGTCAAAGAAATCCACCTACTGATCTATTTTCTTCTCACTCACTGGATGTGGTTCGTTCTCTGGAAATTCTAGGCCTCACCATCAACCATGACCTTTCCTTGGATGACCACCTCACAAAGCTGGCCTCCAAAGCCAGCCACAGACTGGGCATCTTCCATCAATCCAAGTCTTTCCTTGTAAAATCAGATACTCATGGTCTACAAGGCTTTGTCTGAAGCTCAATAGAGTACTGCTCTCCGCTTTGAGCTAGTGTCCCATCATCACATCTATCTTTCCTAGATTCTGTGGAATCAAAAGGTCTCAAAATCATTAGAATTTCCTGCGATGAGGCTGAAGCACAGGGCTAGTTGATCTTACATAGCAGGCAGATCATAGGTGTCCGCATTTTCGATAGTTTATTTTCCAATATTTCTCCCTTTGCTCTCAGTTCTCTGACCCTCCCTATGCATTCCAGGATCCATGGATTCTTCCAATAACCCCCTCCTGATTAGGCTTTTAAACTCAAAGCTGTCTGCACACCTCAACTATTTTATTCCAAGCTTCTCATGTCCATGTAACCACCTATCAGAGGCTGTTCTACCTCACCCTTTCCCCTGGAGCTTCAACCCAGCAGTGCACCATTATTGCTTGTCATCCCCAATTCGTACTCATGATCTTTATTAGTCCCCATTAATTTTCCCTAACCCCACCATCTTATTTGCTTGCTCCAGTGTTTCCTACTATCCTCCTTCTCCTTTTCCTCTGTTCATTCATTCCATTGATGTTTGTCCCACAGTCAGTTACACCTTACTCCTCCATGAGCCTCACTCCCTTTAAAAAAAAACCTGTCAAGTGCTAAATCTTTGGCTGTGAATTCTGTGATACATACATGAGTTGTCATGGGTGCTTCAATGTTTCTCACTGGGTACGGGATGTTATCAAACAATATATAAAGATATATATATATATATTCAGACTCTTTAAAACAGTCTTTTAAAGTGATTTTAAAAAGATAATTGGAAAAAAAAATGAAAGTTTTGTTAATCATGTGATTAAAGTTTTTCCCTGTTTTAAAAATCCATCTCAATGACTATTTGTTTTGTTGAGAGTTTACTTTTTGTATCCAAAGTTAAGGCTTGTGGAAGACTGAGAGCACATAATAGAGCATACCATTAAGCTAGATCACAGTCAGGCCCCCCTAACAAACGGACGCCAATGTTGTCAGACGGAATGAAAACCCGTCATTCTGTTAACAAAAAACAGCTAAAATTGATGAAAAGCGGCCGAAATTGAAACCAACACAGTAATTACGGTCGCAATAGCAAGATATAATGGAAACCAACACGTTTATTCTACACACAAGAACGGTCGTGACGGACACAAGAACGGACAATCCCGAAATAGATTGGTGGGGAACGGAAGCATGAAGGTTATTTCCGTCGCGAAACGTCCGAGGGCGAAACAAAAGCGGTTCATTCCGGTTACTGTAGTGCGAGCAAGATGGCGGATGCAGTAGAACGACCTGTTACGGTATGTAAATTTTTAGTGCTTGTGCCTCGACACATAATGTAATATAGATAATATATAGTGGGTAGTACCTGATGTAGTTTTAACAATTTATTAAACCGAATTTTGTTGTGATGATAATGTTTGGTTTGCCTGTATTTCGAGCCCCCGCGTGAAGGATCGCGTTTGTTTGCCCAGTTCAACATAGGGGATCTGTATGGGATTTTTTACAGTTTTTACTTCATATTAACTTTGTTATTTATTGGAATTTGCAATTTATTATTACTATCAAATTTTACCTCTTGTAATATAAACGATCAATCGTCACTGATCGCTGCAGCACGGGGGCACGAATTACACGAAATGTCAGCCACACATTAAGTCAAGAGGGCGCATTTATCGCTGCTTGTATAATATCCCGTCACAAACGGGTTTTCATTAACAGACATGATATATTCAAGGCAGACTACGTTAAAGTTAACTTACCATAACTTCAAGCCGCCATGTTTTCCACGTTATGGTAACCGGAATGAATCGCTTTCGCTTCGGTCTCTGCCGTTTCGCGACGGAAATAACCGATGTTGCTTCCATTCCCCACCGTTCTATTTCGGGATTGACCGTTCTTGTGTCCGTCACGACCGTTCTTGCGTGTAGAATAAACGTGTTGGTTTCCATTATCTGCTATTGCGACCGTAATTACTGTGTTGGTTTCAATTTCGGCCGCTTTTTCATCAATTTTAGCTGTTTTTGTAACAAGAATGACGGGTTTTCATTCCGTCTGACAACGTTGGCGTCCGTTTGTTAGGGGGCCTGACAGTGGAAGATGGGAAAACACACCAAGCAGGGTAGAGAGAAACAACATAACAATCTAAATTTCTTCTTCTCCTTCACAACGCAGATTTTGCAAACCTTTCTCGCAACGAAGTGCTTGGTCTGTCAACTTTCCTACAGTTCCTGCAGCTTGGGCATTATCAATGCCTTCAACAACTCCTTCCACCCATCCCATCATATTTATCTCAGAACGTTACATTTGGGAATCTCGAGAGGTCCAGTTTGCAGAGGTGGTCCGTGCACAACAAGCAAATCACCTTCACCTTCTTTTAGGTTCAAACCCCTCTGTGACATTACCCTCCCTCACATCTTCTACAAGCATGCGTCCTTCCAACCAAACTCCTTATACGTGTCCCCTCTTTAGCATTACTCCACCTCATGTCCCCCATTTCTGCATCACCCCTCACTTCACCCTCTCCAACCTCCCCCTCTCTAAGCTTCCCCTCACCCACCCTCTCCAAGCTTCCTCCTCACACAACACCCTCAAAATTTTCTCCTCACCTCACTCCCTCAAAGATTCTCCCCAACCCACCCCATCATGCTTCCCCTTGTCCTGCCCCCTATCATTCCCTCTCATGTTACTCCTCTCAGCTTTCCCCTCATCATACTCCCTCTCAGCTTATCCCCCACCCTGCCACCTCTCGGTTCCCCTGGTCCTATTCCCTCTCAGCTTACACCTCGCCATGCCCCATATCATCTTTCCCTCAAACTACTCCTCTCAGCTAACCCCTTGCCCTGCCCCCCTCTCGGATTCCCCCTCGTCCTGTCCCTTCTCACCTTCCCTTTGTCCTGCCCCCTCAGTTTCCCCTCGTCCCACCCCTCTTGGCTTTCTCCTCATCCTGCCCTCTCGGCTTCCACCTCACTCCACCCGATGCCATCAAGGCCAACTTCATACATGCCCAACTGACTTCCTATATTTTCGTAACTAACATGTGGAAGTCAATGGAATCCTTTCATCTCCTCTTCCGGTCAAGGATGGAGTGCCCTAAGGCAGTGTTCTGGGCCCACTCCTATTCCTGATCTTCATCAATGATCTCTCTGACTCTCTGGAAAATCCACCGTATATATTTGCAGATGACTACACCTTCTGCTGTGACATCCCTCATCCTTCAGTTGGGCAGGCAGCAGCCTCTTCCTCCTCTTCAGACGTTGACAAATCCAGAAGCTCTTTAAACACTTGGAATATGTCTTTCAATTCTGACAAATTTCACAATCTCACTCTCTGAAAGGACCATCTGGCAACCCCCCTCCCCCCCCCTCCATTTACTTTTTGAACAATCCGCTTGAGGATGTTCAGCCATTCAAACTATTGGGTGTCAATGTCAGCCATCATCTTTCTTGGGCAAAAAACATTTCAAAATTGGCCTCCAAAGCCAACCACCAACTGGGCATCTTCCTTCGTACACTTAAACTCATATCTCCCCTCTGGGCTGTACTGCTCTCCCCTCTGGGCTAGCTTCCCTCCCTCACATCTTGCTCAGCTTGACGCGGTAGAAACCAAGCCCATTAAGATTATTGGAATCTCCCGCAATGAGGTTGAGTCCATGGGCTTATCACTTCACCATTGCAGACAGGTCGGTGGTTTTTGTGTCTTCTACCACCTCCTTTCTGGTCTTGGACTCTCTGCTCTTTCCGTGCTTTGTCACCCACAGGTTTCTGCAGGGCGCTCATGGTCCACCATAAATCCCCTTTTGGTGAAACTCCTAAAATCAAGAATCACTGCTCACCTCCACTCATTCGTTCCTCTTTAACCCACCTGTGAAATCAACTTCCACATTCTCTGCAATCTCATTCTTCCCTCCAGGTATTCAAGACAGCTGTTCTCCACCATCTCGAATCATCACACATCCACAACCATTAACTTTTCTACCCTAGTGAACCCCTCCCTCTCCATTTCCAAACAGCTCCATCTCTAAGCCCACCAGCTTCTAAATTTCCAGTATTTCCTTCATGAGAGTTCCTTCTGTATCCTACTGTCCACCCAGTGCATCCTCCCATGCTCCCCATTATTTGTCCGAGTCTCCCTCCATTTTGTCCTTCAACTCTGCTGTTGGTGTTTCCCCCCTCTCTTTCTGATGTTCCTTTTGTTCTGTTGCATCCTGATCCATTCAGTGTTCTAGCTCTTCCCTGAGACTTGACTCAGCATACAAAACAAAAAACAAAGGGCCACTAGGAGGAAGAATGGCTGAAGGGAAGAATGAGAGCTTTAGAAGAGTGAGAGGGAGATACATCGAGTGAGCAAGGAGTTTCGAAGCTCAAATGCAGGCAGAAAGAAGGGAGCTATTACCAGGGTACTTATCTTGGTGTTTCAGATTATTTTGAAATATCTTTTGTCCCACGACACCACATATTCACTTGTGCAATTTCCATTACTAGTGCGTGCCCATACGTGCGTGACCGTACATGCGTGGCCGTACGTGCAAAAAAAAAAGAAGTATTGTGACGTCATTTGTGACGTTATAGCACCGTGTCCTGTCATTGGTTTGGTAAATAAATGGCCATAACTTGGGAACCACTTGTCCGATTAATATCAAACCTTGAAAAGGCACATCCACAGGGCCCCAGCAATATACCTGGTAAGTTTCAATTGGATCGGACCAGTGGTTGCCGAGAAACAGCGGTCACAGACAGACAGACAGACACACAGACACACAGAGATTGCTGGAATTATAGAGCGATGCTATTCTCTAAATCAGGGGACAACTTCATGATGATTTTGATTTTTCTAAAGCAGAGTGAGTACGCAGCATTACAAGTTCATGTCACTGTGCAGGCTTATTGATGATTCAAGGAAGGGAGATCTGATTGTTTTCGGGAATGGTAAATTACAGTTAATCTATTTCTGCCAAGAAACCACCCAGTATAACTCTTGCTCAGGAAGCTGAGCACCGATGCTCTGTGTAGACAAGGAGAGAGAGAGAGAGAGAGAGAGAGAGAAGAGAGAGAGAGAGAGAGAGAGAGAGAGAGAGAGAGAGAGAGAGAGAGAGGGAGAGAGAGAGAGGGTGAGAAGAGAGTGAGAAGAGAGGAGGAGGAGGTGAGAGGAGAGAGGTGAGAAGAGAGTGGTGAGAAGAGAGAGGTGAGAAGAGAGAGAGGTGGAAGCGAGAGGTGAGAAGAGAGAGGTGAGAAGAGAGAGGTGAGAAGCGAGAGGTGAGAAGGGAGAGGTGAGAAGAGAGTGAGAGGTGAGAGGAGAGAGGTGAGAAGAGAGAGGTGAGAAGAGAGTGGTGAGAAGAGAAGAGAGAAGAGAGAAGAGAGAAGAGAGGAGAGAGAAGAGAGGAGAGAGAAGAGAGGAGAGAGGAGAGAGAGGAGAGAGAGGGAGAGAAGAGAGAGAAGAGAGAGGAGAGAGAGGAGAGAGAGGAGAGAGAGGAGAGAGAGGAGAGAGAGGAGAGAGAGGAGAGAGAGGAGAGAGAGGAGAGAGAGGAGAGAGAGGAGAGAGAGGAGAGAGAGGAGAGGAGGAGAAGAGAAGAAAAGAGAGAGAAGAAGAGAGAAGAGAGAGAGAGAGAGAAGAGAGAGAAGAGAGAGAAGAGAGAGAAGAGAGAGAAGAGAGAGAAGAGAGAGAGAAGAGAGAGAGAAGAGAGAGAAGAAGAGAGAGAGAAGAGAGAGAGAAGAGAGAGAAGAAGAAGAGAGAAGAGAGAGAAGAGAGAGAGAAGAGAGAGAGAAGAGAGAAGAGAGAGAGAGAGAGAGAGAGAGAGAGAAGAGAGAGAGAAGAGAGAGAGAGAGAGAAGAGAGAGAGAGAGAGAGAGAGAGAAGAGAGAGAGAGAGAGTTCTGCCATGACAAGAATCCCGAGAGCCTTTGCACTCGGTTGACGTGAATGAACTACACCATGTGTTTTAATGGCCATTGATGTGCATCAAAGAACATTTTTACATCTGTGCTTTTTGTTCCTTTTCCCTCTGGCTCCATACGCTTTCTAATTTGCCCCTGCTGTGAAGGATTTGTCAGGAAAATGAGAAAAGGTCATGCTTTGCAGAAGTGGAAGGTGACATGCCTCCTGTTGAAAATTCACCTGCTATGCCACAGTTTGGAAGAAAAACTTTCAACTTGACATTTTCTTTCCCAACTATAACATGTCATGGCTTTTCTGTTGTACCACGAAAATACAGATCACCAAGAATGGCATATTTAGGGGAGTTGTTGCTCTTTGGAAAGTACCAGGGTGAGGGTTAATAGAATGAGAGAATGGAGCTGTGACATCGTTAAACATCTTGGATATACCACTTCTGCAGTAAAGACTGCTTCGGTTGCAGTAATCACAAACCTCATGAGCAAACAATGAAACGACTTAGCTCTCAACATCGTAAAAGCTATTTATCTGAAATGGCTTGAAGTTTTCCTATTCACTGGGAGACTCTCACTGTCAAATGGCTTGATGTTCCTCCTTATCGTTATACCCAGCACAAGTGTGTGTGTGTGTGTGTGTGTGTGTGTGTGTGTGTGTGTGTGTGTGTGTGTGTGATATATGGACTGCATAATACATCTACATTTAATTGAGGAAAAGTGCATATTGTTGTGGTTGTGGGAATGCACCCCAGGGAGAACATCCATGAACATAGGAATTCCCCAAACAGTTATTTCATTAGTTTGTGTGTAGGTGGATCCTTGCCCTTTCTCCATGGGATTGGGGGAAAATGCCTTGTAAGATTAGCTGTTTCATCCCCATTCTCTACCCACTTTCAACATTCTCAATCCACCATCAATATGCTTCAAAAATCTCCATCCATCAATCCCTCTTTCAATCCATTGGTCTTTCTTTTAATCCCGCAATCCATCATCCGACATTCGATCCATATGTTCATCCATCCCTCACCATTCCGACCCCTCACCATTTTATTATTCACAATCAACCTTCTGTTCATCAGTCTGTCCATCCCATACTCCGCAGTCTTCAAGTCACCACCAATCAACATCAAACCCCATATGTGATAACGAATCCCTCACCGTTCAAAACAATTAATCCTCTGGACGATCGAATTACCCCCTCCCATTCTTCCTTCCCTGCACTTTTACATTTGTCATGTGGGACAACGCTTCGCACATACGCACATAACAGAGGAACATTTACGTGCACAAAGGAGTGGCAAGATTGCCGGTGACTGCCGGGATATTTGAGTGTTTGCACGCACGGGTAAGAACCATTAGAGTTTTCTTGTGATGGGAGGGGCAGCAGCATCATCACCGCAAGAACATCACAACACGGGGTTTTTACACTGCCCCCTCCCTGTTGGATGTGCAACAATGGGAGGGGACAGCATGTGGTTAAAGAATATGTCAACCCCCACCCCCACCCCACACCCAATACCTTTTGGCCTTCTGTAAACATGCTGACTGGTGTCATTTATCTCCTCCATGAGCCAAGACCCTTGTTTAAAAAAATGCATGGAAAAACAGGAAATGACGATTCCCAAAACATACTATTGTTTGGTCAGCCCACACACAGAAGGTATTGATACTCGTATTTCCTTTGCTGCAGGTATTATTATGGTCGTGAAATTACCACCATTTTTTGTGTACATAGTCGAGGCTCGTGGAAGAGCTAGTCCACCGAATGGATCAGGATGTAGCAGACAAATACAGGATGCAAAAGGAATAGTAGAGAGAGGGAGGAACCACCAACAGCAGAGTTGAAGGACAAGATAAAGGGAGACTTGGACAAACGCTGGGTGTGGGGAGGAATGGGGGGGGCAGGAGAAGATGCATGGGGTGGAGAAGATGGATACAGAAAGAAACTCCCAGGAGGAAAAACTGGAAATTTGGAACGAGATGGGATTTGGGTGGAGTTAACGAGTGTGGAATCGATCATGGTTTTGAATTGGGGACAATCTGAGATGAGAGTAATGAGAGGAACAAATGAGTGGAGGTGAGCAGTTATCCTGGATTTAGGTAGTTTCACGAGGAGGAAGTTGATGGTAGACCACGTGAGCCCTGCAGAAACCTGGGGGAAACAAATCACGGAAAGAGCAGAGGGTGCAAGACCAGACAGGAGGTGGTAGAAGACAGAGAACACCGACCTTTCTGTGATGGTGAAGTGATAGGCCCATCGACTCAGCTTCGTCGTGGAGATTCCAATAATCTTTTATTTTTGTTCGCTCAATTTCGCTTTTCTTTCCCTAGCATCAAGCAGAGCAAGATGTGACGAAGGGGTGCCAGCCCAGAGGGGAGAGCAGTACTCCATCAAGCTGCGGATGAAGGTCTTATTGCATTATACAGAATTTAATGCATAATTTTGGAGAACTCAAATGGAAACCTGTAAATCATTCACATTTATACCACATTCGTTATAAGTCAGCTTAATGTGATGCAAACTAGGTTAGTCGGTTTGGTGCGCCCTCTGAACAGATAGTTTATGATGCTGGGAGACCATATTCAAATTTCATATCCTGTGTTGACTTCTCCATTGTCTCCTGTCTTTATCTTACATGTAATAATTGTATAAGCTCATCTCTGAGTGCTTTGTACAATACTGCAATGATACCGTCGTTTGGGAACATTTTATAAAGCAGCAGGGGAATAATTTAAGATTTTTCTTTTAGAAAAGGTATGTGGGCGAGAGATGAGTAAGGGAGAGAAAAGAAGACTTCGAGGGAAAAGGAATCTTTAATAGTTTTGGGAGAAGGAGAAGATGAGACAGAAATTCCTCCATTTTGCATTTGTAATGTACATACAAAAGACAAGTTTGAATCCCTTCTCCCTGATCGTTCAATAAATACATTCTGTAATATTGCTTCTCGACATTATCAATATAGTAGATTTCTTCCTGAGCCGAACACATTCTATCAATTGTTCCTAATTTCACTTGGCTTCAGGTCCCTCTTCGACACACATGTCTCTCTGTGCTTTCAGCCACACGAACTGTACCTTCACTGGAATTCAAACCGAAATGCGTGGGAGCATTGCTGCATACAATCAATAAAGCACGCAACACCCACAGAATGTAATACATCCAAACACTGTAAAATCCATCCCTTGTGCAGTTACACGTGAAGCTGTCTTAATAGACGTTACAAAACCACCGACCATGATTCGGTGTCGCAACAGGGGCAAGCAAGCTTCACCACAGCTCGTTTTCTATTGACAACGATGATGCGGGTTATTAAATATGCTCCGCACAGTTATTGGATTCTCTCGCATGATCAACAAAGATAATCTCCAATATATTTTCTGTAATCGTGTATCATATTAATATTATATCTAGTTCGCATTGCTAGATCACATCATTCCTTTGCAGTCGATTTTGATGACTATTATCATTGTCATTTGAGTGATCATGAATTAGAAATGGATGTTCATTTCGGTCCAAGACAGAAATCTGTTCAGTTAATTTGTGGCTTCGGTGTGGTCTCAGCATGTTTTCACAATTCGTTTTGGCATGTTATCATATTGCCAAGTTTGATCATTTCTGGTCTTGTTCGCCCATGCAAGCGTTATCCCCTCAAATTGAGCGAACATCTTTTCTGAAATTGTCACACAATTCATATCGCGTTCATTCGTGGACCTGCTGGCTTATTCAACGGATGTCATCTTCAATTTACCATTTCAAATTGATTGCAAGTCAAAGCCAATGCACATCTCACGCACAGCGTTTCTCAATCTCAAAAGAAACATAATTTGCTAGGGAGATCTTAAACACATCTGCACAAGCTTGATTCTGATACAACACTGCACAGTGCTACTCGTATTGTGCAATGAGCATTGAGACCGATAACATATTAAGGTAGCATGGTGCACCTCCATTTAACACGACTACTGCTCATAAATGACTCATTGGAAAACTACAGTTAGTGGCATTAGAACAACTATGAGCGAAGCAGAAAAAAAAAAACTTGGGCGAATGGCTCAGCATGGAATCGTGAGGCATGGTGAGAAATGTGAGCACAAATTGACCTCAGCAGCAGGAGCCTGGTGCTGAATTACACACTTCATTAACAAAGGAAGTTAGCCTTGAGGGCATGGCTTTGGAAGACGTTTGCTTATCGGCTAACAAAACATGGAGCATCTTTTATATTTACCAATAATTAAGAGATGCTGAGGCATAATAAGTTAAATAAATCCTGTCTTTTGTCATTGGAACTAAATATTACTTCACCATGCGGGTGCATTTTTAGTGTGTGTGTGTGTGTGTGTGTGTGTGTGTGTGTGTGTGGGTGGCCAGATCGACGCTCGTGGAAGAGCACACAGCAATAAGAGGAAGGGGAAAGTGAGGGTGAAATAGAAAAGGAACAAATCAACCTGCAATTAACAAACAAAAAGGGGTGAGAGAGGGGGAAATCACAATAAATCTGGAATAATGGAGTGCTTGGGAATGGGTTCATTTGGAATAGAATATTGTTGCGGGGCCGGGTATCGGCTGCGAGCAAGACCGCTAGATGGAGGCAGTGGAGTCGGCTCCACCGATCACCCGGAATTTATAGGTCGTCACCCCGGATAACTCCGGAGCCGACGGGTACCTTATCGGACCGAAGTTCACCAATAGGTCGACCACGTGGGGTAGGGTAGATTGACAATTTCAATTTATCTAAATACCCACGTCGTCCAAACTACCGGGG
>CM068962.1:80221640-80233628 GCA_035128595.1 Eptatretus atami | reverse complement strand
ATTATGCTGAAAAGAACATCGAACAATGGTGCAAAGTATCTCCTATTCATGGATGCAACGAGGATGCCATCATCACGCCTGCACACTCAGTCGCCCATCACGCTCACTCTACTACTACGACATGTACCCCTACTGCTACTACCAATACGATACTAACTACTACTACTAACTATACTAGCTGACACGCTCACCTACTACTAACTACTACTACTATACTACTACTACTGACATGCTCACCTAACTACTACTACTACTACCTACTGACAGTCTCACTCTAAAACTACTACTACTATACACTACTACTACTACCAATACTACTACTACTACTGTTACACGCTCCCTAACAACTACTTACTACTACTACTACTGTACAAGCTCACCTACTACTATACTCATGCGACGGCTCACCTCCTACTACTACTACTGATACTACTGACATTGACATCTACTCAACATGGAGTCTGGAACACTGACGGGTTCCTCTTGTGAAGCCCATTTGTATATACCAATTCCCCTAAACGCTGCCAATACGCCATTATACGGTAGATGTAGTTAGAAACACGTTCAGTAAGTTCTGTGGTGTCGGAAGATTCACGTCACATCGACATGTGCATAGATCGTTCACTAGGTTCAAAGGCAGCTACTCATAGGTTTAAAAGCACGTACTCATAGGTTCAACAGTTACATAGGTAATTAGTTTCGGGTATGCTAAACATTACTCGACGTTTCGACTTATGAGTAACTTACAATAACGTGTGTCCGACGTGTGTAACGATCGCGGAGCGTGCGAGAACTTATGCCAGCGTATGCGGAACTTGTGAGCCATACGTCGAGTACTCGTAAAATTTTCAGCATGCTTGAAATTTCACGACTACTAGACGTACCACGGAATATGACAGCTACTTCATGTTTTCAGCGTGCTCCTAACGTATACACAACTTACCCATACCGTATTCGACGTGTGCCAGCGTTTTAACACACATTTTTCATAGGTCGCATACGCTGGCTAAATCGTCAAGGTGTGACTGCGATGTTGACACTTCATTTTCAGGCGGTTATGATTTAAATCGGCGTGGGCAGCTTTTTTAAAAGGACGCCACGAGTTCGTCGGCGATACGTGCAGCGCGCCTATGCCTAAGTTAAACTATCTTGGGCATAGGTTGTGAACGCCGAACAACAGGCTAAGCATTCGTTGGTATAAGTTATCTATAACACACGAAAGTTCTGTGCCCTTATAATATGTTTATGCATACGACCAACACGTTATGAATAGACCAAACTTTTTAAAACCTCAAAACTTCAGCGTACCAACGTTTTACATACATTTTTTATACGTTGCCATTGCTGGCTAAAACGTCAAGGTGTGACAGCGCCTGTTAGGGGGCGCAAGCTATGCCGCTGATGCAGTGCCACTATTACCGCAAACTGGTGCTTCCCAATTTTTCGCTGACCTCAGAAGGATGACAGGCAGAGTGAACGCCCACCTGGTATTAATTCAACAGCAGAAGTTGGGATTTGAACTCAGGATAACTAGGATCCCAAAAGCCCACCACCCCAACCATAAAGCCCAACACTAGGGCATCTTCCATCCCCAAAAAGGTGGCTTAAGGCTCCAATCATCTCTCCACCATAACCATGCCCCATTCTGCTCTTTATAATACTGCTCACAGGACATGCCTTTGAAGTGACCTATACGTCCGCATCCCACTCACAGGATCTGGAGGACAATGGCTTTATTTGTGAGTGCAGTGCTCGGGCAGAGCCTCTCTCGCCATTTGTGTGCATCCAGCGATGCAGAATATGTATATGCCAGCCCATTTCTGCATATATGTATATACATATATTTTACAAATTATATATATATATATATATATATATATATATATATATGTTCCCCTGTTCTCTCAATTTAATTCCTCGTTCATTCCACGTTTGTCGCACATGTCCTGGATGGACATCACACCCGCTTCCTGGCCTCGATCGCTCAAGGAACGAGGGAGGTTTTCTATTCTAGCCCTTTCACAACGCCACACCTCAATAGCAAGCTCCTTCATCCTCACTTCTTCCTCATAACCGACTGCTATGTCCTTGCACATCCGCATTTTTTTCAGCAAGTCTTCTTTTCCGCACATGCCAAGAAAATTCAAAAAAAACAAATTTTAGATGTTAAATTTTTGATGTGATCCCCTGCGCTCTCTCTGACGCCAATTACTATAATTTGGAGCCTCGGATTCTAAACCCACTCCTGATAACAAATGTAATGTCGTGAAGTTAGGAAATGTTGATCAGGGTTTGAGTACTGCATCCTTAGGGAGTCGGGGTTTCGAAAAAATCCCACTCTGAAACCAAAATGAGTGTCAAGGTTCAATTAACACCGACCTATGGGCGGATGGTTCCAACTGGCTTTTTACTCTCTCAGCTCAACATTCCAATTTAATGGTGGACAACGAGCCACAGGTTCAATGAGGAGAAACATGAGAACCTTAACTCTTGTAAAAACCAAAGGTTTAATTCCTGAACCAAAAAGCAAATAAAAAGAAAAACCGGATGATCGCGAGAGATAATGGCGGGTTTTGTGATGGGAAGAAAAAGAATGCAATTATAGATAATTACATACAATGCAAATAAAAAAATGAATCTAAACAAAATCTAAGGTGCCTCACTACCAGATTCAAACCACAGACAGGAAAGGGCCAAAACCTGGGGTCACTAAGCTGCGGTGGACGAGCAGGCAATTGTGAGGTTAGCAGACGATGGGAAGATAAATAGGCCGGTGGATGGGTACAATGACAGGATCCATGAGCGGGACCAGGTAGGAATCACAAAAAGACTGGCAGCAGGCAGGGCAGCATCCACAAAATCTCTTCAGACTACGAAAAACTTCTCACAAAGCCTCATTCTCCTCAGTCTTT
The DNA here is from genome assembly GCA_035128595.1 of Eptatretus atami. Taxonomy (NCBI): domain Eukaryota; kingdom Metazoa; phylum Chordata; class Myxini; order Myxiniformes; family Myxinidae; genus Eptatretus; species Eptatretus atami. The sequence goes on along the minus strand of CM068962.1, from coordinate 80,230,716 downwards.
TTCTCTCCCTCGAGTTTTTACCTCAAGCTATATATTCTCTCAAGGCTTTGACGCACCTTACTGGCTCTTTCTTGATACTCCTTCATACATGCCAAAATGCCCAGAATTAGGCTTCCTTCCCTCTTCTTCCAGGGCAATGAAAACTTCGCCCCTCAGAGGCGATCCAGGCCTCTGCCCTTTGAGAGGGCATCTACAGCTCACCCGTCTCTCTTGCTCTTGCAAAGTATCTCGGTGCCCCCCAGTCAAGTTTACGTCAGGGTTAATGCACACAATTTCTTATCCTAATCCCAAACTAATTATTACCATGCACCACCCCCTGTATGGTGCAACATTCAAACAAGAACATCTTTAAGCTAACAATGTCCCTACTTATTACATCAAAATTGGGTAACTACTCGCACATGGACATGCTGGTTAAAACAATTCTGTCTGCTCATATGGTATATCTAACTCCCACCCCCCCCCACACCCAAACCCCAAACGTATAGGTAATTCAATGCTTGTTATGCGTTTTTCTCTCTTGGCTTCTTAAATGGGCATCCACCTACATTGTTGGCTTGAACTTCTTTCCCGCAGTGGTTAATAGCATTCCTGTGTCAACATTTTAGTTGCGAAAAATTAGTTGTCCTCATTAATCCTTGAATGAATTGTCCTTGAAATGTAATCTAAATAAAGACTATTTTTACATGGTGTATCACTTAGCTTGTGTCTGCTTAACTGCATCACAGACTGTTGCAATTCTTAACTTCAATAATTGTTTGAAAATTGTAAATCCAAATCGATATTTGAAAGATAACATTCCAAAAATGCAAAAGTAGTGAAATGATGGATGCTTTTGTTTTAATGGTATTAAACGAAATGTGAAGAAAGTTGAACTTTGTGGTTTTCCAAGAAAGTAAGATTATACTGTGCTTCTGATAAGGGTGTGGTGTGTAAGTGAGATTTCGCTTCAATTTCAATCAATGCTACAAGGTTCAAAAGTTAGCTGTCAGCATGGATAATGATCCAATTTTTGAAATTATATGTCCTGGAAACGTGACCAAGACCAGTAAATAGTACATCACTATCACATTGGATGTTTCCAACATTGCTTTCTCAAGATCTTCAAAGGCAGGAAGGTATTCTAAGAGATTGCACCTTAGTTGTGTGACATCTCTTCTTTACGGTTGGTAATTTTCACTATTCATTGATAATTTTGTGATGGACCAACCACAACAACATACCCAAACTAACTAAACCCCCTCGCTCCTCCCCACACCCCCCACCCATCAACTGCCTCCATGTCAAAACAATCCACGTTATTTGGTAAAATGTTTTACTTACCAAAAAGGTACATATTACAAATGTAAAAGTAAATTTACCTTTGGTAGTTCCACCATTCCCAGTAGAAGTCATCAGGATTCAAAAGAAAGCTTCTTGTCAGGTGAAAGCAATCAGAGTCATAGTGGCCAATTTTTTTTGAAAAAATTAATTTTTCCATTTTTATTCTTTCCCATATTATAAAGCTCGTGTGTCCAGGTGGGTCGCCCATTTCAATCAAAAAACATTTTAAACTCCATGTATTCGTTTTTCCATTTCAACATTTCCGCAAAATACAAACAAGAGCTGAGACCAGATACAAACTAATTAAACTAATATTTGAAGGGCTGAGAAATAATGTACTCAATGTCTTTTTTTTCAAATTGCATACCCATCTGCAAATTAAATTTTCTTGTGGAAATGTCAGATTGCAGGCTTGATTCCATATGCTCATTTAAGTAAAAAAAAAAAAACACACAAAAAAGCAAACAGGTTGTCCATTACTTGCCACGGTTGAAATCAGATAGTCCGGCACAATGAATCCATTTTTTGCAATCGACTTGTTTTTGGGATGTCACGATTGGATATCCATCAAGGCGTATGCATACAACATAGTACACCTGGTAGGTATTGTGTACATCAAGCAAATGGAAACATCTGTAAATCGTGAGTAAACTTTGTCCAATGATTCTTGCTGAAGCATGGTTGAAGACCAGTTTTTACACCAATCCAATGTGCAGACTGAAAATATCTTCCCACAGTTGAAACAACGTACTCATTTGAATGGATTTTTCCATTCAAAGAAAAGTGAGTTTTCTTCTTCTTTTAGTTCTTGGAGCAATCTGAATAATTTTTGTCAGTGAAAAGAACGGTTTTTTGCCTGTTGAGACAGGAAAAATAAAGAAATGGTTAATTATGTAAAATCATACTAATATATAATTTGAAGTTTTTGGTTTGTTTGTTTGTGTGTTTGTCTGCATGCGCTAAATCTTCCTGAAACGGTGAAAGAATAGGAGGAACTCTGAAAACAAAAAAAATGTGTGACAGGCCCCGGGAAAGGTTTTAGTCCTCAGTTAGCGGGCCGCTTGGCTGAGCGGGGGGGGGGGGAGGGGCGGGGGGGGAAGGGTGTTTTCCCCTCCCCAATCCCCTCAAGAAGAGGGTTTAACTGAATCTGAGCTCAACATCAAGACATATGTACAGAAGATAAATTCATTCAAAAGAACCCGGGCAATGCGGTGCATCACCTCGTATAACATAACTCATTTAAAAGGCACAAAAAATTTACCTGCCATTTTCTAATAATTTTGTACAATCATTTTTTGTTTCAACAAACATGCAGTAAAAATTAATGCAAGGATTAACTTTGTGGGCATAACGAAGAACATAGCAAGATGTATGAGGGTCAAGGGCAAGGCCAAGTTAAAAACAATGCTACATGTGGGTGGTTTCTGGTTGGCGGTGCAGAAGCAAAATTTTCTTCCAAAATTAGTCAAATGGTTTTCAGTGTGATGATAAAAGGAAAATGTAGCCAATTATGCCTTGATTGATAATTAACTTGAAAAGTAAAGTTTTTAGCAAATATAGCAAAAATGCATTATTATAAACCTGGCCTCCAAAGCCCAGTTTGCCGAATGGAAATCCTCCGTCGTCAAAGTCCTTCCTCGGCCCACTGAGCTCCTGCACCACTTATACAAGCTTTTCTCCGCAGCCTGATTGGATGACGGGACTTCTCCCGTCCTTAGGGCTGGTGCTCCTGCCTCTCACCATTTCTCGGCCTTCCACGCTGTGAAACCAAGGATTTCAGGATTTGGCATCTCCGAAGGTGAGGCTGAGTCTTTGGCCTCGTTCACTCTCTCACCGGCTAGATCGTGGTTCTTTCTGTCTTCTACTTCGTCCTCTCCAGCGTCTCGCCCCACGCTCTTGCCTCTCGTCTGCACATTTGTCCCCCCCACCAATTTCTCAGGCCGCTCCAAGGTCCGCCACAGCAACCCCCTTCTGGTAAAAACTAGCCAAAATCATGAATCTCTGCTCACGCTTCCACTCTTTCATTGCTCGCTCACCTTCACTCTTTCATTGACGATGAATACACAAAAATCGCGCAAATTGTAAATACCCTACCTAAAAAAATACATACATTATTCTAAACACGCATAGCCAAAAAGTATGTGAACACCTGCTCGTTCAACATCTCATTCCAAAATCAATGGCATTAAATATGGAAGTTGGTCCCATCCCCCTTTTGTACTATAACAGTCCTCCACATCTCTGTGAAAGGCTTTTCAAAACTGTTGGTTGAACATTGCTGTGGGGAATTTTGCTTCCATTCAAGCCACAGAGCATGTGTGGAGTTTCGGGCAAAATGATGTTGGGTGATTAGGTCTGGCTCGCAGTCGGCATAGACCAATTCAATCCCCCAAGGTATTCAATGGGGTTGAGGTCAGGGCTTTGTGCAGGCCAGTTAACTTCTTCACAACCGATCTTGACAAATCATTTCTGCATCGGCTTCACACTTTGTGCAGCGGGGCATTGCCATGCTGAAACGGGAAGGCCTTCCCCAAACTGCTGCCACAAATGTTGGAATAAGCAACTATCATTGAGAATGTCATTGTATTGGCTGTGGTATTATGATTTCCCTTCAACTGGAACTGGTGGCCAAGCCCGAACCATGAAAACAGCCCCAGACCATTATTCTTACCTCCACCAAAACTTTGGCAGTGCACAATTCCATTTGGGCAGGTCGCGTTCTCCTGGCATCCGCCAAAACCCAGATTCATCCATCGGACTGCTGAATCCTTTTTACAGCCATTTTTTCCCTGATGAGCAGGGGCTTAGCGCTTTTGCGGCTCCAAATGCATCTTGGGTCATTCTTGAGGCATGTTTTTATGGCCGGATGCCTTCCTGATGCCAACCTGGTCGCCTCTACCGACAGCACAGGGAGATGGTACAACTATTCTAACCAAGGGCAATAACCGGACCAGTACACTTGTGCTGCATTTCACCGACCTCGGAAGGAATGGACAGGCTGAGTCAACCCACTGGTGTTAATTCAGTGCCAACGCAGGCCTCGAACTCAGAAGCTAGGATCCCAAAAACCAGCCACCCAAACCAACAAAGCCAAACACCAGGCTCGGATGCAAGATGGTGAAGCATGATTCAAAAACTCCAAATAACGCATTTCCACTGCTCCCATTGTCTAATGGCGGTGAGTTTTAAACCACTCCAGCCAACGCTTGGCATTGCGCATGGTAATTTGAAGGCTTGTGTGTGGCTGCTCGGCCATGGAAACGATTAAATTGAAGCTCTCAATGAAACATGTGCTTGTGCTGACATTGCTTCCAGAGAGAGTTTGGAACTCAGTAGTGAGTGATGCAACTGACGACAGATTATTTGTCACACTAACGCGCTTCAAAGCACCCTTTGTCCCGTCTGTGAGCCTTGTGTGGTCGACCACTTCTCGCTGAGCCTGTTGTTGCTCCGAGACCATTTCAACTTTCACAATAACAGCACTTACAATTGACCGGGGCAGCTCGAGCAGGGAAGAAATTTGATGAACTGATTTGTTGGAAATGTGGCATCCTAATGAGGGTGCCACATTGAAAAGTCCAAACTGTTAGCTCTTCATATGGCCCATTCCTACTGCCGATGTTTGTCGATGGAGATTGCATGGCTTGTGGAGCTTGGATTTTATACACCTGTCCGCAATGGGTGTGCTGAAATAGCCAAAATCACTTCATTAAAGGGGTGTCCACATACTTTGGCCATGTCGTGTTGTACAAAAGTGCCTATAAAAGTCTACCACCCATTAAAAAAATTATCACTTTGTTGCCTTATAGCATGGAATTAAATTTGCATTATATCAGTCTTTTTAACACCCTTTATTTCCACATCATAACCCACACTTCCAAGTGAAAAACAATTCTACACATTTCAGAAAAATAATTAAACTAACAAAAGTAGAAATAATCTTGTTGAGTTAATGTCCAGCCCTCCGAGTCAATACTTTGGTGGAAGCACCTTTGACAGCAATTAAACCAGCTGTGAGTCTGTTTGGATAGGTCTCTACCAACTTTTCACACCTTGAATTGGGAAATATTTTGACCATTCTTTGCTGTAACAAAACTTTCAACCTCAGTTCATGATGTATGGGTGGCAATTTAATTTACAAGGCAATCTGAAAGTGATGCACAGATTTTGATTGGATTTATATCGGGGCTTTGACTGTGGAATCAAGGACATTTTATCTTTTTGTTACTAGCCACTCCAGTGAGCTGCGCCCTGTGCTTCATGTCGTTGTTATGCTGAAGGTAGACTTTCCGTCCCAATTTCAAGCTTTCCTTGCAGGGGCAGCAGGTTTCTTCTCGGATTTTTTCTATATTTTGCTCGCTCGCATTTTTCCCTTCCTATCCTGACAAGTGCCCCATTCCTTGCTGATGGAAAACATCCCCGTACATGATGCTGCCACGCTATGCTTCACAGTATGGATGGTGCTCTTTGAGTGATTTGCTGTTTGGTTTTGCACCAAATGTAACGTTTTGCATTTAGGGCCAAAAAAGTTCCATCTTGGTTTTGTCAGACAACAAACGTTTTAGCGCACATGGCTTCAGAATCTCCAGAAATGTTTTTTTGCACAACCTCAAACGGGACCTCGAGGTTGGCTTTTTTTGAGTAATGGCTTCCTTCTTGCCACCTAACCATGCAAGGCCAGACTTGTGGCCTCTTTAAAGATATTGTTGTCAGCATGCACACAGTGACCATTCTTTGCCATAAAGGCCTGTAGCTCTTTCAAGGTTGCCAATTGGCCTCTCTGATCATCTCCTCTTTGATTGGTCATCTAAGTTTGGAGGGGCGGCCTGATCTCAGCAAGGGTTTTGGTGGTACTATATGCCTCCACTTTTTATAATCGTTTTTATTGTGCTCCAAAGGAATATTCAAGGCCCTTTGAAAATATTTCTTATGGCCAATCACCTGATCTGGTGCCACAACTTTATCCCAGAAATCTTTGAAAGCTCTAGGAGTTCATGGTTGAGTCTTTTGCTGTGAAATGCACTACACAGCAGAGGAACCCTACAGGAACATGCTGATTTTTATCTGAAATAATCAATCAATGACAATTTACACAGGTGGAGGCCAAATTAACTTGATGTTGATTTAAAGATGATGGTTACACCTGGAGCTATTTAACGCATTGTTTTATAAGATGGGTGGACACTTATCCACCAAGAAATATTGTAATTTTGTGTTTTTAAATTAATTTTCTGATTTTGTTGAATTTGTTTTTCACTGGAAAAGTTCTGCGTTTATGTGTTGCCAAATAGGTGAAAAGTCTGAATTTATGCAATTTTTTCAGGCTATAAGGCAACAAAGGTGAAAAATTTGAGAGAGTGTAGACTTTCTATGGCCTGTACATGTACAAGCGCTGTTTGGAGTTGAAGATCATTCTTTAAACACAGATAATCTTGAAATGAAAAAATTACTAAATAGAAACATCTGTTGATTTGAAAAAATCAATTGCCACCAATTGAAAAAAAAAAGTCTAAATGTGTTGTTTACTGTTCTTGATTTGAATTGTGGTTGTTTATGGACCATTGGTTTTCGGGCTTCAAATTTCACCAGGAATTCATAAAATCCAGGCATTTTTTCCTGGCGTTTGCACAAAACCTATCGTGCCCTCTAAGAATATGTGATACCCGTGATGAAGGCATACCGCTGGGTGATTTTAATCCAGTCAGATGTGGCTATTCCATGTTTTCCAGCTGTTACATTTTGTAAACAGAAAGCTCCTTCAAACTCAAAGGCAATACATCTGCTTCACTTGTACAAGATTATAAACATGTGGCACGAGGTACAGAGCCAAGAGGGTTACAAGAAAAGGTTCTTCTGTGAGGCCAAAATAATAAGGTCACTGGTTTATGTTAATAAATATAGTCACACTTTGCCAAAACATGTCCATAACTGTATCTTATTCATCTTTAACAAACCTTTCAATGATGTTTCTCTTTCCCCCCCAAAGTGTTAACACATGGAGAAGGAAGTGAAGTGAGTAGGCATGTTAACATAGACTATGTTTCTTGTCACAGCTAAAAAGGGGGAAAAAATAAAAAAGAACAAAAAACGTATTGTCTTGCTTTATTTTTTTTCTAAACAGTTTAATATCTGCAACCAATCAGATTTCAATCTTTACCAGATTTGCAGACACAGATGTGGTGATAACCTGTCTACTGTTGTCAGGTTAACCCAGAGTGTAACACAAACCCGAATTGGCAGTGAAGTTGCATGGAGGATATGTCCAAAAAAGATGAAAGGTCATGGGCAAGAGGATTGGGCTGAAAATGCTTCCCCCGAGAAGCACCAGCTGTCAGGGGGAGAGGTAGAGAGAGAGAACGTGCCATAAAGTGCAACACGCTGTTTACGTGCATGTAGGAAAGTGGCCAGAGAGCAGCAGAGGAGATCCGACTTGCCATTTGCAGAAATGTCAGAAAGCCAGGCTTGAGGGAAGAATCCATATCAAGGGCACGAGAGATACCGACCCAGGACATTTTGCTTTGTTTGCCTTTATTAGTCCATATATTTATCTATCTATCTATTTATCAATTTCTTTTTGAGTTATGGATACCTACTGTATATCAATATTTTCATTCAATTCAATGCTAGCTTCATATTCCCCTGCCGGGAAAGGTACGGCAAGATGTCCCAATGTAAATATACATTCTTCTCGCTGCTCTTATTGAATATACTGAACTTTTTTTTTGAAATGACATATTTTACCATCAGCCAGCATACCCTCTGGAGTGGACATTCTGGAAACTGAACACATACTGTAGATAGCCAGGACCATGGAGGTAATACAGGAGATAGGAGAGGGGGCACGCCCCACATTACTCTGCATTCAAGGACATACAAGCCCTGAAAACAAAGGGATTTTAGGAATTTCTGAATATTTTAGTTTTCTGTATTAAAAAGAATATGAAAAGCCGTGGGGAAGAGGACTGGGCTGAAAATGCTTTCCCATTGAACACCAGCTGTCATTTGCAGAATGTGTATTTATTTGCGAGTTTAAGATCAAGCTACCATTTTTTCAATTTAAGCATTCGCTAGTAAACTAGGCAGAGCTGTAACGTCCGACTTTGTTTGTGCCACGTTCATGTCCATCAATATTATCTTCCGTTTTACCTGCATCACCAAAGGTGGATGGAAGTTGTGTTTTAACTCCTGTTTGTCTGTGTGTTTGTCAGTGAGCAGGATATCTCAAAATGTTAGGGACGGATTCTGACGAAACTTGGTGTACAGGTATTTTTTTTTGTATACAGCTTGTCGAGGCTCGTGTGAGAGCTAACATACAACGCACAGCAAGGGGCATGAGAAAAAGGGGGGCGGAGTGGGAAAGGACAAAACAGTGGGGAACAGAGACATTAGGAGATCTGTGGAAGGGAGAGGATGGGACGGGGAACATGGGAATACAAGATGGACATTACAGGGACTTTCAGGAAGGAAGCAGGGAATTTGAAGGAGGTGGGCTTGGGTGGATTATCGGGGGTAGAAAAGATCAAGGATTTGGAAGGGGATGATAAGAGGTGGTGGTGAACAGCTGTTTTGAAGGCCTGAGAGGAAGAATGGGATTGATAGAGTGAGGGAGTTTATTCCAAAGGCGGAAAAAAAGAGGAATGAAAGAGTGAAGGTGAGCATTGATTCGTGATTTTGGTAGTTTTACCAGAAGGGGTTGTTGGCGACCTTGAGCGCCCTGAGGAAATGTGGTGGGGACAAATCTGCCAGGAGAAGA
>CM068962.1:80187800-80204856 GCA_035128595.1 Eptatretus atami | reverse complement strand
TCTCTCTCTCTCTCTCTCTCTCTCTCTCCCTCTCTCTCCTCTTTCTCGACGATGGAGCAAACCTTCTCTTCTTCTCCATGGCTCGCCACCTCCTCTTATCCTTCCCCTCCCCCACGGGTCGAGGGAAATGCTCTGAGGTTGGATTGGACTCCGGATTGGATTGGACGCCTCCGGATTGGACGTGGGGTTGTCGGGCGACTTGTGGCCGCCGTTGATTGGACGAGCTCACCGTGGGCGGAGGAAACCTCACCCCTGTACGTGACACGCTGCACGTGGGCAATGGATGGCGATGGTAAAGAGAGGATATTACAGGACTTTAGGAAGGAAAGAGGGATTTGAAGAGTGGGTTTGGGTGGATATGGGGTAGAAAGATCAAGGATTTGGAGGGGATGATAGAGGTGTGGTGAAGTGTTTGAAGCTTGGAAGGAAGAAGGGATTGATATAGTGAGGAGTTTCAAAGGCGGGAAAGAGGAATGAAGGTGAAGGTGCGCATTGCGTATTTATGATCTTGTATTTGTCTCAGAAAGGGGGTGTTGGCGGACCTTGAGGCTGAGGACATGTGGTGTGGGCAACAATGCAGAGACGATGGGGAGGGGGAAGGCTGGAGAGAGGACGAGGTAGAAGACAGAAGCCACCGAGACAGCTGCAGGAGAGAGGTGAGGCCCAAAAACTCAGCTCATTGGCGGAGATGCCAAATCGATCAGATAATGCTTAGGTTTCCAAGCGTGAAGCGAGAAGGTGGGAGCAGGAGCACAGCCGGAAGGGAAGGCGAGCGCCAGTACTCCATCAGGTGGCAGAGAAGTTTGTAATCTGGTACAACTAGGCTCGTAAGCTCGGCCGAGAAGGAATTTGCACACTGGGATTCCATCACTGTGCGGCACGATGGATTTACGAGTTTGGATGTGCTCGAAAGGTCATGGCAGATCATGAGCAGAAGCTTGAAGAGAAAGGCATCTTTCCACGATGATTGGTTAGAGAAGTGGTTGGGGGGGGGCTTTTCTAACGGTCTTTCAGGACAGACATAGTGAGAGTGGTAGATTGTACCGATTGAAAGCATGTTCCTAGTGTTGGCACCAAGTTTGTGATTTACCAGATCTGCAGTGATGATTAGAAGTGCTGTGCCGTTGAGGAATGACAGATGTACGGCAGAGGGTGGAGTTCAGCAAGAGCATATAAAGGATTCAGTAGAGTCGAGAGGAATATTGGATGAAACAAAAAAAAGGGCCGAGAGGCGTACCATTGAGGAACTCCAGCCTGGACAGAGAAGAGGTGAAAAGAACTCCATTTAGGCCACACGTTTGACTTGCGACAGGAGAGAAGTCTGCAAGCCATGAGTGAGAGTGGCTTGAATAACATAGGAAGAGAGTTTCGTGAGCAGGGCGGGTGCCCAGACCTGTGAAAAGCATGGATGATAGTCCTAGGGAATGTAGGCTCAGATTCCAGTCTGGATTGAGGACCTCCCAGTCCATGTTGGAGAGAGAAGCAACAATCGGGATAGCAGTGACCTGGTCTGAACAAATATGATCGGAAATCAAGCATTGGAGAGAGGAAAGGATTTAATGTGAAGCGATGATGGATTCGCATAACCTTGCTGATGATGTGGAGAAGGCTGATCTGGCTTATGGTGACAGGGATCTGTTTTTGCTACCTTTTATGGCAGGGCAGTAATGTTTTGCTGTATTTCCAAGCACGATGCAGATGACCTTGTAGCAGATGAGGAGAATAGAACAGATGAGGGGTTGAGCAAGAGCGATAAGAGCAGTTTTTAGGACACGTGCGCTTGATTGCTGTTGGACCGTTGCAGATCTGAGTCAGATGGGTTACACGACACTTCCATGCTGAAGAAAAGGAACAGAAGTCCGAGGGACTAGTTGGGTGCACTGGTAGTGGGTAGAGAAAGTCGATGGTTTTCGACAGAATTTAGCTGCAAACACCGAGTTTAGGCATCAGCCTTTCTCAACGTGCGGTATAAGCATGGGCATTTGAGGTAAGGGAGGGGATGTGGAGGGGGAAAATACACCAGAAACAGATTTGATGGAATCACACAGGATTTTGAGAGCAGAGAGGTTTGAAGTTAGAATTTGAGCTTAGAAAGATTTGTTTTCTGTTTCTGGTTGGGTGTTTAACAAGGAGAATTGATTAAGACATTGTGAAGCTGATACTATAAGTTTTATTTTAGTTTGTTATCTAAGTTGATGTCAATTGAGAGTGGGAAAAAACGATAAAACTGTACAACGAATTAAACAGTTAATCAAGAGGAACTTGGTGGATGAGTGGGGTGGGTCAAAACAGCTGATTTTATTTGGTCAGGTACGTGCCGATGACTATAAGTGGATACAAACGTCAACTGTTAAGCCTGGGGAGGTATGCGGCTCTACTGAGTGATGATGCTGTTTTGTACATTTTATTAAATGAAAAAAGAACAGGTTGCTTTTTTATCCAACGACGCGATGCTTTACATTTCAGCGCTTCTACTACAAATAAAATATTAATACATGGTTGTTGAACATAAGAAGTCAATGAATTTATAGTCGTCTGAGTCCAGTTAAAGCTGGCAGGAAGACTCAGTGGTCAAGCTGGACTCAATTTCGTTGCTTGTCTAATTAGGATGGACTATTTGTTACCATGTCTAATATTAGACTTGGTGCCCAAATTGACTATAATATGATAACAAGATGATTTGAAATTGGTGCCAAATGATAAAAGAGTGCTTACAGGATGAGGTGTATTAATTGATCCATATAAGATTGTTTCAGTGTTTAACTGGAAGGGAATCGTAGAGGTATGAATTGCTACGCTGATTATTTATTTTTTTGGTATTCACTGAAAGGCAGATTATCAAACTCACCAAAATCTAAACGGGTTGTTTACTTTTACGACCCAATTCATACTAAGTTTTGCCGAATCACACACTTTTTTGAGAATTTTTTTCTATGTCTTTTGCCTTTAATGTGAAGAATACTAAAATTCGGATCGGATAACGGATCGATTTCACAAATCGAATCATTCATCTTTTTACATACACAACATCACAAAGTTTACCGAATCTTCCAAGTTCTTTGAGATATTGCTATATTATTTAGCCCGCTACTCTCCAATGTTGTATGAATCATCAATTAATAGTCAATCGATCGGATCTTCACAAAATCTATAATTTGGCTTGCAATACACCAGCCTCCACCAATTCGTTCCAAATCATTGCATTGTTTTGAGATATTTATGTCAAACAAGCTCACAACAATTAAAAAATTCACTCGTAGAGCGCACTGGCAAACAGAAAAAGTAACGACATCGGAAGAGCAATATCCATCAGGCTGAAGTTTACATTTTGTATCCACTGTGGGCACTGATTTTGTATCCACTGATAAATTTTGTATTGCCAAATTGACGATTTTAGACATTTGGGCCTGATGTTGACTTTGGTCATGTTTTACCTCAGGAGAAGAACAAACATATTTCGCATCTAGACTGAACTTTCAAATGTCCTCCTCCAAATCTGTGGTGTCCAGCTAGTTCAAGTCTGTTTCATAATAGTTTCCACATCTCAGTTCTCAAATGGGCTAAAGCGCATGAGTGATGGCTGAATCTTAACTCGTGTTTGCATCTAATTGGGTACCAAACTTGCTTTTCTGTATCACTTGCCACAGTCGCCCCAGCTGTTTGGAACGTTCTTTCTCCGCAGGTGTGATATGCGTCAAACCTCGACTAGATCGACAGAACAGTCAGACGGATAGCCATGTGTCCTAAAACTTCTTGCTGCTCTAGCTCCTTACATGGTTCTAGTAACGATTCTCATTCTGCTAAGCGTATTTGCATCATTGAATCACAAAAATTATACTCATAAAAAAATGTGCAAACCAGTCCCTTACACAGATCAATCGCCTGTTCCATCATGAGCATGGTCATAATTCAACATAAATCTTCTCTTCTCCAATGGTTGAATTTCAACGAGATAATTTTGGAATAGAGGGTCATCTATCCCTGAACAATGCTGTTTCTGCTTCCACAGGATGGAGGTCTCATGGATTTGTTATAGACAATTTCTTGCATGTTTGTAAATTGAACATGATTTGTTTGAAAAGTAATCAACACATACAGATTATTCGCTGATGTGTCATCTGCTATAAATTTTCAAAAGGAATGCATTATGCATTATATAAATCGGGACAGCTTGGGTGATGAGATGAGATTGCCGCTGTGGATTGGAAAGCCTCAAGATGTAATAGAGATTTTCCAAATTCGTGCAGTTTTCTTAGAGACTGTATTGCATTATGTTTCTGGGTGTAAACTATCCAGAATACAGTAAAATCCATCATTCGAGAATCACATGACTCAGATCACGTATTGCATTGGAAGCAGGACTTTAAAATCTTTCCGACTAAGGAAATTTTAATGGGACCAGTGGATTCACCTACAGACTTTCGGAGTGTAGCTAATCATGGCAGACACTTTATGTCTGCAGTACGAAGTTAGATATTATGAACACGTTCAATTTTGTGCGCATTTTGAAAAAACATATTCGTGATCATCTCGTGTTCTGTGAACTTAAACTCACCACACAGAGCCTTCATTACCCACGACCAGTGATGGAGGTTATGTTTTCACCCGTTTGTTATAACTGTTATCTGAGAGCGGTATTCAAAAAGCTGTGACGGATTTGGACATAAACTTGTGCCATCAGGTTGGGTGTGTGACAATGAGAATTAGATTAGATTTTGTGAAGACCTCCCAGATTCAGATCTGAATAGAAATTTTAGTGTTCTTACAATTGAGAGATGGGCAAAATGGTATATAGTAGAGTATCAACAAAGTTTGAACCGGGTTATGACAATTTGGTGGACGATTTTATGAGGTGACAAGAACCAAGCTGATTTCGATTTTGGTTTCAGGTAAAGATACAGATCAACACATAGTGGGACAAGAACACGAAACTGTTCAGCTTGCAGAGGTATGGCACTAACGAGTGCCCGTGCGACGCTTTCATTTGTCAAACTATGATCTTTACAAACATGTGCGGTGACTTAGTTGCATACCCCATAGTGGTAGTGTAAGAAGATTCTCAAAAAGTGATCATCTTGTGTTTTCGTTCTTTAGCTGTATTAACTGCAGCAATCCCAGACGCCTGGTGTGCTTATGGTTAGGGTGGTGGCTGGGATCTCGGATCATGAGTTAAATACCAATCGACGTATTAATAAGGTGGGTTTGATCTGCTGTATTTCCAGGTTGCAAATTAGTGCCAATGTGTATCCCTGTCGGAGCCTGGCGACCGTCCATGAATGTCATAGCCCAGGAGACCGAGGAGCACCAATGTTGCAAGAGTTGTCCCAATGGAACATGGCTGATCACCCCAAGGTGAAAGGTGTCAGACCTGATTCTTTGAGCATTGCAACAAATTAACTGGTTGCACTGCTGCCTTCTCTGTTCTTGATCCAACCCAACGTGTGTACAATGATTCTTTCTTGATACAATCAACTGTCATAATATTCACTGGCATGTCGTTTTTGGCCCTACCCACAATAATTTGTAATGGATCACCCTGGCATAACAGAATGCAATTAAAATAATGATTATAATGAACAACACCAACAACAAAACAAAAAATCCCACCACACAAATAGTGATCTCATACTTTGCCTGAACTTGTCTGACGTTTTGATGTTCACGCGGAGTTATCCGCTATCTACAATCGTCCTCTCTCTCGCTCCCCAGTTTCGGCTAATACTGAACCCATGATGTAACGAAAATTATAAATTAACAACGTGTTACCACGTACTTCTTAAAGCCGTAGCCAATATTCCCACCTTCACTCGTGCGCGTTAGGCGGGAAAGTTCCTCCTTGGCCCCAAGTCTTCGCTGATCCATGCCCCTCGGCACCTCTCCTCAACTCAGCCCGAGTGGGAGGAATCTCCTATTTGTCATATGCCGTGAAATTTCTATTCTTAGTGGAAACAACCATGCGGTATTATGTCACCAAGACTGCATTCGGAAAACATCAGGATGACAATTGAGTAATACATACACTCTCCTACCCCGTGAGCCAAGAATTCAGCAAACATGGAACTGCTACGCAATAATAACCGATCCCACCTGCTCTCCAACTCATTACAGTGAGCGAACTTCACCTCGTTATCTCTCATTGATAAATGTTGTCTTACACACTCCCCCCCCCCAGACCAAAATGCGATTACGCACACATGACCATCTAGTGCTTGCTAACCCAGGTGGGCAGCCACGGTAGTGTAAATGCTTATGTATTTCATGGCAACTGATTGGATTCATCAGCCTTCTCAATCGCGCTATTCTTTATATCCCCTTGATTCATACCGACTCTTGCGCCTTCAAGATAAATGAATGAAAACAAGCACGAGACCAACAGTTCATAAATTACAAGTGAAGCCAAATCTGATACCCAAGTACCCTATCCCCACTCAGATTCAGTCGAATCCATCTGAACGATAGCATTCGTAAACGCCAGTGATTCAAAAGCCAAAACTAACCACGCTGATCACACGGACAGTCACACTCTCTCCTCTGCGCTGACATGCGCGCCTCGTGTCCGCGCTCTCTCGCACGCGCTTTTTTGAACTATCACGACACAAGCCCAGTTACCCGAGATTGGTGCTCATGGAACAACATCGCCAATCACCGCGTGATCTGTCAGGTTTGAGATAATGTATGAGGAATAGATATCTGGATAAGCAATCGCTCACGCTCTGACACTCTCACGTACACAAAAGTACATGGACGGATTGATCGGGATTGGTGCATTGGATGTCATTTTAATGTCCCTTGAGTAGTGGAGGGTAAGGGACAAAAATCAGGTACCAATGTTATGCGTTGTGGCACAATAGTTTGTATAGTATCCAATACTCGAAACACGTCTTTTTACACCATTACCTATTATCAGATGACTTGCATTCTTTACACTCCCAACCGACCAGTCAAGGAGTTTGCGATTTTCACCTTGTTTGTTTGTCTGCTTGTTTGTTATGTGCAGCGATATCTTTCAAAAAGTTTCGCACGCCGCATTCCGATGAAAATTCTTGTGGGAGGTTTGACATGTTGAAAGGATGAACTATTCGACTTTTCTCGGTCGAAGATCCGATCTTACAGGCAACATAACTTTTTTTAGCTGATCTCTTCACCATTCGACGAATCAAGAACAAAAACAATATATAGCGATATATAAAGTTTTGAGGAGCGGACAACACTTGTGGACCACACGTTGGGCGTGTGCACTGGAAGAATTGATTAATCTTTGGTGTAGCCGAATTTTTTTTCGTGATTCTTCCATATGAGCTGGGCCAAAAACGACATATCTAATTATAATATATCCTATATCTATTATATATATACATTACTTATATACTATCATTAGGTCTACCGCTGTGGACTTCGCAACCAATTCAGGTCGTCAGTGAGGTTCTTTAGTACATGTATATTACGCCCAAAACCGTTGTTTAGAGGGAATAATGTTATTACATATCGGGATGCGCCCTTGAGTCGTCCGTTTTCTTATCTTATCTTTATTTTTTGAACAACCACGTTCCAACCAGCACACGCCAATCCCCAACACCGCGGCCGACGGCCTGGCTCGGCAGCGCCGCTCCGCCACTTGCCGAACTGCTCTTCGCCCATCGATCTTTCCCGGTGACGGATGTGACAGAAACGCGGGGTGGGGAAGTGGCGCCGACATTTGGCTCGCCCCCCTCTGACGGCAGGGAGGCGGAACGCCCTCCCTTCGAGACTTTCTCGAAGGGGTCGGACAAGAACCGCGGCGGCGCACAGGCGCGCACGCTCCTCGGTCAGGACTCCGGGAGACGGCTAAAAAGAGCCTTTCGAGCGCTGCTCCCTCGGTGGGCCGCGACAAACTCCGTGACATGGCGGAGTGGCAAAAAGCTGATGTGGGAGCGATTTACAACTCGCCGCGACCATATAACGACGCGAACCCATGATGAAAGACTTCATGTTGAGATGAGTCTGAATGTTGCGGGCTGCAAAACGCTTCGCATCTTTCTCTCTGCCGCCCGCGGTGACGCGCGGAGCTGTGAGGAAGTTCGATGGCAGTCCAAGGGACGCGCGCAGGGACGAGGAGTGAGGTGTGGAGAAGGCCGACCGCCACACGCGACTCCTTGCTTCTCTTCTTCGGGATTTATTTGTGTGCAACTTGCTGTTGGCGCCGCTCCGCTGCAAGTAGAACTGTTATTTTCGCCCGTGTGTACGCTACGGTGTTACTCGCGTGCGATTGCTCATTGGTCTGATTGATTTGTTGCATTCTGTGACTTACCTGTGTTCCGGTGTGTTAAATAAAGTGCCTTGTGTTTCGAATTGTTCCTCGTTGCTGCGCTCTCTTTCTTTGTTGGGTCCCCATCTTGCTCCGAAAGGGTTGTCAGTGGCGTGATACGCGATAATTAATTTGAACCCGTCGAGGCCGAGATAAATGCTGGTTACGATAGCAGTAGACCGTTAAGCGTTTCGTCGTCCGAAGTAGACCTGCGGAGGTCGATGCCCGGTTTACCATGGGGGTATCTAGGATAGGTGAGTTTTGGGAACAACTACAGCGGGTGCGTGGCGATGTGGTGAGGCGAAAGCCCCGTGACTGGCTACGGCGTTAGTTCACCGAGGGTCCACTGAATTTCGGCCGTGGGCGCGACGTGCCGCGATTTGAGCGTGGCCAGTTCGCAAGCCGGCGGGCGCAATGAACTATATATATATATCATTGTTTATATATGTAAATATTATATATATATTATATATTAGTATATTATTATATATCATAGCAGAAATCAAATGAAATGGACTAATTTGTGGATAGCATTGCATGGTGAAGTATGCACTCTTACTGAGTGCCGAGTTTGACCTGTTCTCCATAAAAGTGCAATAAAGAACGCCACCCCCAAACCACGATCTATGCCTGTAGGGGATAAACGCTATTCAGAAGAATGAATGGTTATCCTGGCCAACTTAAGTACAGGAAGAAATTATCGTGAGGAAAATTATGTGGCAGCTCCAATGTCGTCTCGGCTGGACTACAACCCTGAACATATTAGTAGAGTCATGAAGACGACCTTGTCTGCGAATCTAGGCGAGAAGGAAGTTATCTGCAATCGGAACTGATGGACAAGGCACAAACCAAGCACTCCTTCAACGAATACCTCCGAAGGCAATAATACAACAACATGTGTCCAGCCTCGAACATGTGAAGGCACACCACCCCAAACATGCTCAATGCTCATCCAAAATTCAGCTGTTCCTCAAGTTATACATTGTTAGCGAGAAATGGCCTTAGTGCTGTTATCAATAAGTTCAGCCCAGATACCCCATTATGCCATGTTCGCGGTTGTTTGGTATTGGACTCATGTGTGTCGGAGGTAGAGCTGTCCATTGTTTACCATACGCTGTCGGTGCTACCAGGCGGTTTTCCTTCCATTCTTCCTTCCTCGACCCATGTCCCCCGCCCGCGCTATGAGAGTGTCGTTCGGCCCCCCGAAGAGTGTTTGGCAGAGATTGGCTGTGACGGGCTCTGCAAACTCAAGGTGCCCCTCCCGGGTCCCTGGGGCGTGTCCAAAGGGCGCGCCCCCACAGAAGGCAACGGGCTGGACTGCTGAGCTCGACACCGGGCGCTCGCCCACATGCTAAGAGGCAACTGCATGACCCGGCTTTCTTCGCGCACCTCCCCGGCTTCCGTGGGAAGGCGCCACCGAAAGGAGGTGGCATGCATAGGTCGTCCCCAGTCATCGATCCAAACACAGAGCTCCTGATTGTCTTTGCTCCCGGAACGGCTCGACACGTTTTTCCATCCCGTCGAACTCCGCCGCGGCCAGCCCACCCCACGATTTTGGCTAGTCTGGTGAGCCGGCAGGCCTGGATTCTGTTGCTGGCCGTGCAAAGCAGCCTGGAGAAACCCGTGGATCTTCCGATTTTGGTGCGTGACCCTTCAAGGGGGTGGACCCGCTCGCCCCCATCGACGCTCCGGGGCGCAAAGCGGTTTCCGGGAAGAAGGAGTAACGAGGCCATTTTGGCAACGCGCATGCTGAGATCGTTGATCGGATTGTCAGAGTCGGTATATCATTCGTGCTTTGACATTTTGCTTCGTCCTGAGAGCATACAAGTCTCTGTGTCTTGTCTCATGATTGTCTGCATGTTGTAAGTTTATTCGCTAGGGATTCCTTTGAAAACCCTAATACAGTAGTCATATTAAAAGCGGAATTATAGATTAAGTATAACTTGTGGATGTTTGCTTGTGTTGTGTTCCCCCCGATGCGTTCCCATAAATTGGCTGATCGTATAAGTTGTTTGATTATTGTGCCATGCTTGGGATAAAATTTCGCTTATTTGTATTTAAAACGAAAATGGCGACTGGCAAGACTCCGATCGGTCTTGACAACCCGTCTGTAACAGGGTTATTTCCCATGGAAGGAACAGGTGATTTGGTGGATCTGAGGTGGTAAAGAAAAAAAAAAAGAAAAAAAAAAAAAAAAAGACCTGTGCAGACCAGCCGGCGTTAAATACCAGAGACGGTGGTGCTGTTAGTGACGGGAATCTCAACATTTGGCTGCAAGCGGGGTGCGAAGTCCGCACCGCGATCCTTTACAATATCTCAGCATTGCCAGATGTCTGAAATGTTCACCATCCAGAGTACGAGAAGGAGGGCAAGCAAGCGGTGTCGCTGGAGGTAAATAGCAGAGCAGTGTTCGGCAAGTGTCAGTGCAAGTCCTATATTCCAGATCAATAATGGTGCTGAGTGAGTCGTTAACGATGATGATGATGGTTATAAGGTTAATACCTTTACTCCCTGCACTTTGGGATTCTGGAATCATTGCGGTGGGATATAAATGGCAAAGCTGGAACGGTGCCTGATGAAACTTGTAAATCAAGACAAGATATTCATGACTCCTGAGTAAGCGTCTCTTTATGTGTTTCAAATAGAGAGTAGTACAGTCTACTACACCGTTTTGGATGTGCATTAATATTTGTCTTTATAATCTCACTGTCTGGCTGTAAACACACCACAACCCACTCTCACACAACAACCACACAACACACACACACACACACACACACACATCACAACACACAACACCAATCACAAAGCATCCGCATCATTACTACTGTCAGTGATATTTAATATTTTTACTTCTGACAGGTGCTTGTTGCTGAAAGAAACTATAAGGGTTGAAATAAAATTACTGTTGAAAACATACAGTTTTTTAAGATATAATACACATCATGGCACTTCAATCACATATAACATGTGACTCATAATAACATCTTCATCTTTCTCTCCTTCTTCTCTTTCTTGCTTTTTTCTTCTTCTCTTGTGAAGACAAAACTTTATTGCAGATCGGCTCTTATATAATACCATCCGAATCTCTTAAATTAAACACTTGTAACCATATGATTGAGGGTTCCTTTTGAGGGTCTATCATGAACTTTTAAATATATTTTCGGACATTGCTTTAGTTTCGAAAATTCACGTTACTATTTAAAGTTATTCTCATTAATGTAATTGTAATTCTAATATATTTATTTGTAATACACTTATGTCGTAAATACGTATATCACTATGACGGGTCGCTCTTGGCTTAATCACGGATGTGACGAAATATCGGAAGTTGTTTTTTTTTTGTTTTTTTTTAGCGACAAAACTTGGACGCTGGCTTTGAAATTTGTCCTTGTTGTATATAAAGCTCTCGGCTGCGTGGAAGAGCCCAAGACTGGACGAACGATCAGGATACAGAACTAAAAGGACAATAGAACGAGGGGGGACCACAGAGCTGGGTGAAGGAGAAATAGAGGGAGAACTTGGATAACAGGAATGTGGAGGAAGAGGGGTGGGGAGCTCCCGGGTGACAAAATGGAAAGAAAGCAGACTAACGGAAGGTAAACTGGAATTGGAAAGAGCTGCTTGGAGGTGGGAATGGGTGTGTTGGCGGGGGGGGGGAGAACATCGGCAAGAAGAATGTGATTTGGATGGGGGTAGATCCTAATGGTGGGAATAAGTGCAGAAGACTGGATGAAGAAGAGAATGAAAGAAATGTGGAGGTTGAACTCAAAGGCGGAAAAAGAGGATGGATGACTGGAACGACAAATTGTCCACAATTTCAAGGTTTTTTTATCTGGCCAGCGATAAGTATCATCCCGGTGTTTACAGACGTTCATATGTATGTACGTTCAACTGGTGGTTTTGCAGCATTAAGTTAAGCTATCTTAATTTCCATGTGTCTTATGAAGAGTTGAAGAACTATTCTGCACATGGCCAAATTACAAATTCTGCCATAACCTCAGGGGACTGCATAGCCCTGCTCTGACAGCAATAATAACGGGAGCTGCGATTGCAAATAATGAATGAATGAATTGAGGAAAATCCATGGGAGAGATCAGAACCATAGTCAGTATTTTAGAGACCTAAGGTGTTTATCTACAGAATTATTTATAATACGTATTAAATGAGTAATGTCATCATGCTGTCAAAAACTGAAAATACAGTTAAACAGTAAGCTCAGATTCTGCTGTTTGAAATGTTTGAAATATATTGTGTACATGAGATGAGGCTTTTCATGATGATAAAGGTAAGAAGGAAAAGAGATGCAGAAAGGAATTATGGCCGGGTTACTCGTCGCATGGTCTGTCCCAAACAAGAAAAACCATATCATAGCAACACAATTTAAATCATTTAACACAATTAGGGCAGCCAACCGACCATATTAAACCGTCTCACTAACAGTTATTATAATTAGGTTCCCTGTTTTTGAGGATGGAGCTTGTGATATAGCTTGTACAGAATGTACCTGAATCTGAATATCTTCACTTTTATTTATTGTGGGAAGTGAAAATTGAACAAATTTCCATCCAGTGTGTCGTAATGCGTAGTTGCTTCGTGACATTTAGGATGTGATGGATTTAATCCTTTACGGTATGAGTGCTCTTAATTGTTATAATAATGGGAATCGAGGTTTTGTGCCACATCAATGATTCTGTGAATTCTAAGGCTTTTTATTATTTTTTTTGACAATGATAGGATTCACAATCAATGGATTTCATCTGGTGGCATGGATTTTAGAGTTTGAGGGTTGTTGTAATGAGTGTAAAGCAGAGTACAGCACTCACTGTAGTGATCAATGCCTGAGCCGTTCTGAGGCAGGATGCCGGTGTGTAGAAGGGAAAGGGGCGATTTTTGAGGGAAAAAATAAAATAAAAAAAGAAAAAAAAAGCCATATTCCCCCTCTTTTTTTAATTGGGAAAAAATTTTTGGGGGGGGTTTAAAAAGCAAAATATCGGGAAATTTTGGGAAAGAATCGCATCTTAATGAAAACTAAAACAGGCATAGGAATTCACATACAGTAACCTATTGCCATGGGGGGCAGTTACTGTACTGATTTACTCGTGAAAACAAATTTTTTTGCTTGTACAAATCTGTAAAATTCCTTTCTAGTTATGAGCTACTGAATGTAGTTTGGGGAGCTATGGGATATGACGTCGTCCGTCGTTCGTAAACATAGCAATTTAATCCCGAAGCTGCTGATGGATTGGAACTGGCCATACAGACATTTGGTAGTTGCAACTCAAGTTTGTTCATGGATTAAAAAAAAATAGTGTATAAGTGGGGTTAGGGGGTCAAAGTGGTCCAGCTTTTACCCCATAAACAGGTTATTTTCTTTCTTCCAGAACTGCACAATAATTAGATGAACTTGACAAACTTCATCACCCATGATGGAAAGTTGTTTACAGGCAAAAAAATAGGAGAGGTCTACTGGGGTGCCCCCAAATAGGTACTTGCTTATTATCTGAAAATAACACAAATTCCGATGACTTGACAGCACCTTCATCACCTGATGTTAAAAAGTTTGTTACGCGGCAAAAGAAATGATCAGGTCCTAAGCCCGAGGGGTCTGCGGTGTGGGGTGGGGGGGGCAGTGGGGTGATTGACTGGTGCTCGTGATCAGGTGAGCTTCAGGCTGCGGTCCCTATTTCTTTTTGTCTATGATCTCAATATGCTGGTAAATATTTTTCAATTGTTCCGAATATGGGATAAATTAAATGAACAAAGTATAATTTATTATTGTTTATGAGGTTTCTATTTTTTTAATTTAGGTAAGAATAAGAATACCAGAGGTTTAATGAAGGCTGTTGTGCATAGAGTCTGACTTTACGTGGTCGAAAGTTACTACATGATACATGCTCAATATATAGAGAGATAGAAAAGGATATTAAATATAATTTTATATTCCTTGAACTGTTTATCAATCGAATGAAAATGTTCATTTATTACAAGTAGTCATGGAGAAATCTATATTTAAATAATAAGGTTGGGCCAGAATTTTATGTTAGAATCTGGGTTCAGGCATTAATAACTTGGTACAGTATGTATCATGATCGCATTACTGGGGCGGAGGTATATCTGGTGACGTCGGTGAATTGAAGTTTTGCATTAATTATCTGGACTCTGAAATTAAATGATTAACATGGCTCTGAAAAACCTGGTATATTCTTATGCAAATGCTCTTTGCATAAAGTGTCTAGAGAATACAGAAACGGCTGCAAGGTGTCATTGTCTGATGATTTTTTTTCAATTACATTTTTTCTCCTATGTATCCATTAAGTGTTCATGACGAATGTTTCCAGTGTTTGATTGGACGTAGCGTTGATTGATCATTGCAGCTAGGCTTGTATCTTTTGTTGATGATGTCAAGGGTTGTGAAAGGGATGCTCTTCGGCTACAGGGAGGAATTTTTGTGGTTCTTATGGACATATTGAGCAGGCAAGGGCATTGCTGCCAACAAGATGCAGGGAGAGAACATTCGGATTATTGCAAAGTTTTAATCACATAGAATGGTCTTCAATGCTTTAAGTCCACACCGGTCTTAATAAAAGAAATGTAAGCCTCCAGTTTAGCTGCAATAACTCTGTTGAGCTCTTTGACAAGTCTGCTTTGACTTTTCCTGGGTGTTCACTATACTGCTCACTCCGGTATGGGGCAACAGTGGAGTGTGCAGTGCAAGTCATTCCTCAGCTATTTTGCTCTGATGTGTAAGCAGCCTCATCCAAATGAATAGAACCCGATTGCTTGTCAGCGGTGACGCAAATCTCCTTGTGCCTGAGGTGTGCAATTAAAGATGAGACTATTGGATTCTAATAGAAGTGAAGGTGCAAGGCTATTCTTTCTTGACCACGAAGGTTGGTGGGGCTGCAGTTTTAATCAATAATGGTTTGCAACACGTGATAGTATTTGCACTCACGGAATCAACAAGGAAACATCTAAGCTTAATGACAAGGCTTTGTATCTCGCCAAATGCGTGCTATATTGCTCAACTTCAATCATATGCACCCTTTCAACTTTTAAGTTGTGAGTATATCGCATTATTGTATCGTCTATCATATCTTGATCTTTTTATTCTCAGTGATTGCGATTTCTGTCCACCCACCTTTTCTATTCACTCCATTTGTTTGGCTTTTCCTTGATGCTTATGCCTCTTTTCTATTATCATGAACTACTTTACTATTATGATTGGCATAGAAAGGATTCGTAAAGGCCTGGACTATGAAAGAGAAAAGCAGACAATTGCTGTCAAGAAAATGGGGGAAATCTGCATTTAAAAGAAATGCATGTGAATGAATGGATTCATTATTTTTCTGTTTTCGTTTTCATTATAATCTACAGTGTATGAACATTCTTTTTCCTGATTTAACCTATCAATAACAAAATTGATTCAATGTGAGTATATATTAATACGAATAGAGTTTCCCTGATTTACACGCACACACGCCGCACACACACACAGCCAGCAACACACCGACACACACACAGACACACACACCCCACAACCCAAGAATGTGGCCGGGCTTTATTGGCCTATTCTTGCACACTGTCTGCCATCGTGCGGTCGGTCGAGGCTTTTTTCCGGTGGGCGGAGACTCGAACCCCGCACGCAACAACGCAAGACCAATCCAACAGGGACCAGGAATAGCAGGAACCACCCCAGTACAGGAACGGACCAGACGAACGCCAGCAGGCAGAAAACGAGGGTCCTTCTTCGTCTCTCCTCTCTTATCTCCTCTCTCTCTCTCGCGTGGAACCTTCCTCTTCTCTGACGAATGGCGACCTCTTCAGCTCGCACCTCTTATCCTTCCCCTCCCCCCGGTCGAGGAATGCTCTGAGGTTGGTTGGACTCCGGATGGATTGAGCTCCGGATGGACTGGGTTGTCGGCCGCGTGGCCGCCGTTGATTGGACGAGCTCACCGTGGGCGAGAAACTCAACCCTGTAGTGACACGCTGCAGTGGGCAATGGATGGCGATGGTGTAAAACGAAGGATGAAGATTTAAAGATATAAAAACCTGATATAAAAGTAACTCGTAGCCACAACACGATTCATTAACAGAAGGATGGAACCTGACTATAAACACATACTTACGAAATACTGAATCCGGGGCTGCTGTCGTCCTGTGATGAATGAGCTTCCAGATTCGTAACATAATACATTCAATCTCTAGCGAGTAGACTGTTTAGTATCTAGCGAGTAGAGTCTGATTAGTATTGTTGCATTGATGGGTTGACCACTGCCTGACACAACTGAGTGTGGTCTCCTAACGTAGGTAATCTACTGATGTGGATCCATGACTAAGGTGTGGATCCGCCATTTGGGAGGTTCCGGCTGAAGGATCGAATCTCGAGAAGAAGGTGCCCAGCTGATGATCAATGCAGTCGGAAACCATTAATTTGCTTACAGAATCAAGTTAAGGTTCTTACTTATGTAGGGGCTATGTTTTGAGGTTAACTTCATTTACAGTCATCTTTAAAATATATTATATTAGGAATAGCAATACTGTACAGTGTGTGTGTGTGTGTGTGTGGTGTGTGTGTGTGTGTGTGTGTGTGTGTGTGTGTGTGTGTGTGTGTGTGTGCGCGTGTGTGTGTGTGTGTGTGGTGCCAGTCTTTTAAGTAGAACTGTTAAGTGTTTTTCGCCATTGTAAATTGCTTGCATTTCGTTATTCAGATAACCTGCTCTTGTGTGCCTTCCCCTCCCCGATTATTGTTTGTAATAACACCCTGTTAAC
>CM068962.1:80162705-80187775 GCA_035128595.1 Eptatretus atami | reverse complement strand
TGTTGAAAACGAAGGATAAATTAAAATATAAAAACCTGACTATATAAAAGTAATCGTAGCGCACAAACAAGATTCCATTAACAGAAGGATGGAACCTATATAAACACATTACTTATCAAAAACTGAACTCCGGGGCTCTGTCTGTCTCGTGCAAATGGCTTCCAGATTCGTAACATAAACATTCAATCCTCTAGCGAGTAGACGTTTTAATCTAGCGAGTAGAGTCTGATTAGTATTGTTGCATTGATGGTTGACCCACTCCTACCAAAACTGAGTGTGATCTCCTAACGTAGGTAATCTACTGATGTGGATCCATGACTAAGGTTGTGGATCCGCCATTTGGGGAGGTCCGCCTAAAGGATCGAATCATCGAGGAAAACGTGCCCAGCTGATGATAATGCAGTCGGAAACCATTAATTTGCTTACAGAAACAAGTTAAGGTTCTTACTTATGTAAGGGACTATGTTTTGAGGTAACTTCATTTACAGCAATCCTTTAAAATATATATATTTGAGAATAGCAATACTGTACAAGTGTGTGTGTGTGTGTGTGTGTGTGTGTGTGTGTGTGTGTGTGTGTGTGTGTGTGTGTGTGTGTGGTGTCGCGTGTGTGTGTGTGTGTGGTGCCAGTCTTTTAAGTAGAACTGTTAAGTGTTTTTCGCTCATTGTAAATTGCTTGCATTTCTCTTATTCAGATAACTCTGCTCTTTGTGTGCTCCCCTCCCGATTATTGTTTGTAATAACCCTGTTAAATGTACCAGCTCGTTTTCTGTCTTTCTCCCCTGACCCAGCACGGTGCGTATTGAGAATTAGTAAGGCCGTTGTGCCGTAAAGTTGTCATTGGACCGCACGGCTCTGGTAACTCCGCTTGGTTACGCCGGATCCGAGTCGGTACTTGCGACTCGGTTGACAGAGTCGGCCGGGGTGTGATTTTCCCGTAATTTGACGACTTGGGTACTTAGGTATATTGAAATTGGCTATTGTCCCTACCCCACGCCGTAGAGAATTGGCGATCTACGGTCCTTTAAGTGGCCCGTCGACTCCGAGTTATCCGGGGTGACGACCTTTTAATTCCGGTGTTCGTGGAGACGGCTCTACTGCTCCACCTAGTGTCGTTTATCGCCACCGAACCACGGCCCACAACATTATCAAGTAGTTACAACTCCATCACACGTTCTATGATTTGATAATTCATTAAATCAACACATCTTACGTTAAATATTAACATGCCAACAAACATGAACACCCACTCACCTCTGGACCAACTGTTGTTCAAATTTTCAAACGGTTATTTCTAAACGTTTTTTTTTTAACTTCTTTCTTGTCTCCTAGCAATCACTGAAATGGGTTTAAATGGTTTCCAATATTTTTAAAATAATGTATTTAATAAAATATCTTGTTTATAATATTTTACTATTCGTATTGTATTTGACTAATTCTATTTGGTGTCGTTTTATGATCTTAAAGAAAACTTGTTTAATCAAACTGCAGCTTCCTGTGTTAGCATCAGTCTGACTAGTGAGGTACCAAGCATACAAGCTGGTAACCTATTGTCTTAATACTGTTTATTACTTACGAAATCTAAAGATTTCGTAAGTATATTGATGACTTCCGTTCCTCTGTTTGTTTGTTTGGTGTTTTTGTGTGTGTGTTTGTGTGTTTGTGATTTGTTTGTAGGCACGATAACTCGAGAACGGAAGAAGCTACCAATGTCAAATTAACCAAGTGATTCGAGGGTGATGGCTAGCCGCTTGATTAGATTTTGGTCAAATCGGTCAAAGTCAAGGTCACAGTGAGGTCAAACACTCGATTTTTGATGGTTTGTACGAATCATCGTAAAACTTCTGGTTTGCGTCGCTACCTTCTCGAGAGACAGCTTTATTAGACAAGGTCAGAGGTCAAGTTGACGATTTCGTAAGTACCAGTCTATGACTGCTCGTTTATTTATTTATTTATTTATGTTCTTCCGCCAGCAATTTGCATGTTTACCTTCGCAAACTTTGTGCGAAGTTATGTTTTGTCGCTGTTGTATTATTTATTATTTTGAATATGTGTGTTGTTTGTTTGTTTGTTTGTTATTCCATAACTCCAAAAGTATTGACTGAATCGCAGCAAATTTGTTGGGATGATTGTTATTATCGGGACCATTGATTAGATTTTGGGAGCGATCGGGTCAAAGTCAAGGTTCAAGGTCATGAAAAGGTCAAAATCGTCTTTTACCATAGCGCGGTCAATTTATATCCAATTGCATGCAACTAATGCCAAAATTTCAGAATTTCAATGCCCCATCTTGTGATATGTGACATGAAACAATGACGTAATAACCCTTATTAACGGTTGGGAGTCAAAGGTCAGGGGGGTCACGACATTGCAAAATGTGCGGTTTTAGTCATAACACGGTCAATTCTTATCGGATTTGCATGAAAACCAACATCAAAATGTTGACTGTTCTGTTCCCACACTCTAAACCAATTACAAAATTAAGAGTACAAAGGTCAAGGTCGAGTCATTTAAAAGGTCAAAATCGTCATTTTGCCATAGTGCGGCGATTTTTTCCAATTTGCATGCAACCATGCCAAAATGTTGTGAATTCAATGCCAATCTTGTGATATACGATATGACACAGGAAATTTAATGTTTTTAAGCCATCATAACAACTAGTAGATGGCAGATGTGTATGGATTAAATACCCTCACAATCAACGGTTTCTGGGGGGGGGGCAAAATGTAGCGTTGGCGAAGGTATCGCTCTACTGAGTGCCCGTTATAGTTTTTTTTGGCTTTAAAACTCATTTCTCGCAACCGTAAGTCCAATCGACGCTAATTTTTCATCTTCACATGTATCTATTTGGTAGCATACTCCAATTGACAATTATGATGTCATAGGTCATTGGTACGGGCGCCATCTTGAAAACCGAAAACTTTTGGACCTTTGTATCTCTGAAACTGCACAATGAATTTTTTTAAAACTTAGCACATGGCAAGAAATCCTCATGGGGAATACGTACGATTTTTCATGACATCATCGTGAAGTGTATCCCGGTGAAAATTCGACAGGTGATGCTGCATCAGAAAATTTTAAAATTTCTTGAGCATCATTCACTGCAGAAAAAAAATATTATGACATCATAGGTCATGTTGTCGGCAGCCATATTGTTTTGAAATTAAAAAAATAATCTTTTTCTCCAGAACGTTGGACAGATTGAGGCGAAAACTTTACACACACATTCCCCATGACATCCTTTTACAAGTTTGTCAATTTCTAATTGATAGTCACATGGTTTGGTGCATATTGATTTTACCATAAAACCTTCAAACATCTCCAGAACGGATGGTCAGATCAGGGGAAACTTCACACACATATTTTGAAGGGTAGGAAATATAACTTTGCTCATGAATAAGTAGAGCTCACATGGTTTGGCAGCCATATTGGATTGAAGAAAATATTAAATAATGTTTTCTCTAGAACCACTAACCTATCGAAGCAAAACTTTGCAACTATCATCTACCGCCCTGGCTGCATATATGGCAAAAATTATGACATCACACGTCACATGGTTTGGTGGCTATCTTGGATAGAATAACGACCTCATCCGATTAACACGACACTTCCACAAGCATGATTCCCTACCCCAATAGAGCAAAATCTAAGTTTATGATGTCATAGTCACATGGTCATCAGCCATATTGGATTGAAAATTTTAAAATTTAAAAACCTTCTTCTCCAGAACAGCTGGACAGATTGAGGCGAAACTTCACACACCCTTTCCCCAAGACATTCTTTTACAAGTTTGTTATTTTCCATTGATAGGTCACATGGTTATTGGTCATATTGAATTACCCTAAAACTTTCAAACATCTTCTTCTCCAGAATGGCTGGTCAGATCAAGGGGAACTTCACACACATATTCTCTAATAGTCTAATGCAGAAGGCGTATAAGTTTGTTCATAAATAATTGATGTCACATGTTTGGCAGCCAATTTGATTTGAGAAAAATATTAAATAATGTTTTTGCTGGAACCACTTATCCTATCGAAGTGACACTTTGCATCTGTCAGCCATCACGATGTCTGCATATAGGGTAAAAATATGATGTCAAAGTCACATGTTTGGTGTCATATTGGATAGAAAAAAGCACCTCATCTGATTAACAAAAAACTTCACACCGTGATCCACTAACATTAGAGCAGAATATAAATGTATGATGTCATAGGTCATGTGGTTCCTCAGTTCATATTGGATTGAAAACTTAAAGAATTAAAAAATCTTCTTCTCCGAAGTGCTGAGCAATTGAGGCGAAACTTTACACATATATTCCCCCAGACATGCTTGAACAAGTTTGCTAATTTCTAATTGATAGTCACATGGTTTGGCCAGCCATGTGAATTTACCCTAAAACTCCAAACACTTCTCCAGAACTGCTGGTCAGATCAAGGGGAAATTCACACCCACATATTCTACAAGGAGGAGGAGGAGATTGGACCATACCTGTGCAGAGCGTTGTGCTGCCCTAAGCAGTCTCTTTGGCTATTGGCACAATCTGACGGGTCGCCACTCCAACACAGTCACTGTTACTAGCATGCTGGCACTCATTTTGCTGACCGAAGGATGACAGTCGATTAACCCCACCGTATTAATTCAACAGCTGAGCGGGATTTGAACTCAGGACCCACGGATCCAAAGCCCATCACCCTAACCATTAAGCCAACACCAGGCATATATTCTACAAGGCAAGGAGATATAGTTTGTTAATGAATAATTGATAGTCACATGTTTGGCAGCCCATATTGGAATAGGAAAAATATTAAATAATAGATTTACTCTGGAACTGCTTACATCATTCAATGCGAAACTTCACACTTATGATCTAGCGAACATGTGAATGTACATTTCAAATTTAAACCTGATTGCCGCAAGGTATGGCAGCGTCAAATTATTTAATTATTTGAATCTGAAACTTTTAGAATTTTTTTTTTTTACATAGGATCACTTGGCTGTGCCTGGATGCATTGAGGGTAGAGAGTAGCAATTCAATTGATACCGATGATGGCCCCAGGAAAAATGGTCAACTATGTTACATAATAAATGGATGGAACATGGCCTGTTCCTCGGTCCATAACTTGTGATCTGCATCCGTGGAGAAACATGAGGCCTCATTAGACTCAGGGGAATCCCCCTTACGCTCTGCCACTGATGGTGTCCACATTTATTACTTTGGTTTTAGGTTATTTAAACACCAATGCAATTGATACCAACGATTGTATCAGAAAAGGGCGAACTGCATACGTAATAAATAGATTGAATGCGGAATGTTACTGGTCCATAAGTCATCAGTCCCACATAGTAGAGAGACGCATTGGGAGCCTTGTATTGCTCGGTGGAGTTTCGGTTACTCTGTGAACACATGGTGACATTTTCCGCACATTTATTACTTCGTATTCAGGTAATTTAAATGCCAATTAAATTCATACCAACAATGTCCCCAGGAAAAAAGGGCCAACTGCATTCGTAAAAATAGATTGAACACTTCGTGTTACTCAGTCCGTAACTCATCAGTCCCGCATTGGTCAAAGAGGGGTATTGTATCAAAGCCGGACGTCTTGTACCCGTCATCACTCCCAGCAGTTTAAAGTGGCAGTTCTAGTTGTATTTAATCTACACATATTGTGCGTTTACTCGTTTGTTTGTTTAGTTAATTATTTAGTATTACACACAATATTGAGCACATGGAAGAGCAGATCGACAGGGACAATAGATCAACAGCCAATTCGGAAAAAGTAAAACAGTGGTGATGACAAAAATCAGATGAACCACAACATGAGAGAGTAATGTCAAATAAGGGTGAAAGCGGGTCTCAAGAAGTGCACTGAAACCCAGTTGCAATCAGTATAGTAAAGAAAGGACTGTTTGTGTCCTTTATGCATCCAACATCTCCTCATGAAAATCTTCGTGGGAAAAAAAATCCTGTGAAATTTCCTTCCTCAAGTACTAGCCTCTTCTTGAATGTTCCACTGCTACTGGTGCTGACAGCATCATTATCCTATTACTCAAACATAGGGCAATACTCCTGGGGTCTCACCTGGTAGTGGCTGGAGATAAGATAACCAGGAACACTGGTAGGCAAGGATGATCCACAATCCGCCAAGATATGGAACAGAGAAGAAAGTAAATAGCTGTGGATTTTTTTTAATGCCGTAAAAAACTTTGGTATATCACGGGTGATAAAGGTTGCTGCGTCAAGTTTCATTAAAAGTTGTGTCTGTGTTTTAGAGAGAAAGTAAATGCATATTTATGGGGGCAACCCCTCCCCCTTCCCCATAGACACCTTAGACTGATATTTTTTATGAGTGAAACAACATTGGACATCGCAGCTGGATGAGGTGGTGGTCAAGTTTCATGAGAATTGCATTGGATGTTCTGAGAAAAAACAATACCATTTTGGGAGCAACCCACATGGACCCTCTTAAGGCCGATATGTATATATATATATTGTTACGAATTCTGGCCCGCCGGCTGATCGCACGATGCGTAACTCCAATCGCAACCGTGTCGCCCACCGGACGTACAATTCAGTCGTGACCCTCCTGGAACTACCGCCAGGAGCCAGTCACGGGTGGGGTTTAACCTCACCACGATCGTGCCAATTGCCCACCGCGCAGGATAGGGTTGCTCGCCAAATTCGACCTACCTAAGTACCTGTGCGAGTAGTGCGACCGGGCGATCGTACCTCGTCGCAGATCGCTTAGGACACGAACCGCTTAAGCGGTCCGATTCCGTGCTACAGTGAATAACGAGCGTGTTATCGCCGACCTCGACGGATTGAATCTGTTTACCGGGCATTCAAAACCCTCTACTAATTATTTCCGCGATTCAAGATGGCACTTTCAAAAGAAAAAGACGACGAACGGATACATTTCACACAAGACATTTAGTTAAACAGCACACGTATATACAGCCAAGGCACCATGCATGTACAGGCACATAGAAGCAAAAGCAATACACCGACTACGATTATTATTTACAAGCACAGTCACTTTACACAGTTTCTACTTCAGGACACGGCGCCACAGCATGCATACAAAAACAAAGAAAAACCCTCCCATAGGCAGGGAGGTAGACGGATTCGTAAACCTTTATGGCACGGCGACCTGGAGGACTGAACGGGTCCCGTGAGGCGAAGGTCTACCCGCGCCCTCGTGGGCCGACCGGTGGGCAGGTCCGACGTCGACTCCCCACGCTTGCGTAAGCCGCGCTGACCTCGGGCCCTGGGTGGTCAGCGACTCTCTCCGGCGTTGCTGCTGGTGCTCACGACCCACGACCGAACAAGAAAAGACTGGAAGAGGCAGACAGGGGCTTTACGAGCGGATTATGGACGCAGCGAGAGCTAGACAAGAAGATGATGAAGGGAGTGACCAAATAGACGATATGGCACAGGGAGAGCTCATGGACCAGAGAAGAGACGGATGTGACACAGGGTGAGAGCTCATGAACAGAAGAGAACTATATGATGATGACCACAGGGCGAGAGCTCATGGACCAGAGAGAGAACGGGATGGCCAAGGGCATGAGCTCATGGGACCCCGAGGGAAAGAAACGGATGAGCACAGGAAGCTCATGGCACCAGAGAGAGAACGGATGATGGACCACAGGGAGAGCTCATGGACACAGAGAGAACGGATGTGGACACAGGGCGAGAGCTCATGACCAGAAGAGAAACGCGGATGGACACAGGGCGAGAGCTCATGGACCAGAGAGAAACGGATGATGGACCACAGGCAAAGCTCATGATCTCTCCTTTGAAATGTACCAGCTCGTTTTCTGTGCTTTCTCCCATTGACCCAGCACGGTGCGTATTGAGAATTAGTAAGGCCGTTGGTGCCGTAAGTTGTCATTGGGACCGGCACGGCTCTGGTAACTCCGCTTGGTTACGCCGGATCCGAGTCGGTACTTGCGACTCGGTTCGGACAGAGTCGGCCGAGGGTGTGATTTTCCCGGTAATTTGACGACTTGGGTACTTAGGTATATTGAAATTTGGCTATTGTCCCTACCCCACGCCGTTAGAGAATTGGCGATCACGGTCCTTTAAGTGGCCCGTCGACTCCGGAGTTATCCAAAGAGAGGATATTACAGGACTTTAGGAAGGAAAGAGGGATTTGAAGAGTGGGTTTGGGTGGATATGGGGTAGAAAGATCAAGGATTTGGAGGGGATGATAGAGGTGTGGTGAAGTGTTTGAAGCTTGGAAGGAAGAAGGGATTGATATAGTGAGGAGTTTCAAAGGCGGGAAAGAGGAATGAAGGTGAAGGTGGCTTGGATTCTGATTTGGTAGTGTTCAGAAAGGGGGTGTTGGCCGACCTTGAGGCTGAGGAATGTGGGGGGACAATTCGAGAGAGGGGGGGGGAGGCTGGAGAGAGACGGTAGAAGACAGAAGCACGGACAGCTGCGGTAGAGAGGTGAGCAGCCCAACTCAGTATTGCGGGAGATGCCATGATCCTGAATGCTTGGTTTGAAGCGTGAAGCGAGAAGGTGGGGCAGGACACAGCCAAGAGGAAGGACGAAGGTCGTCCTACTCATCAGGGGCGGAGAAGTTTGTACTGGTCATTGAGCTCAGTGGGCCGAGAAGGAATTTGCACGACTGGGATTCCCAGTCGGCAATGGATTTAGCGAGTTTGGATGTGCTCGAAGGTATGGCAGATAGTGAGCAGAAGCTTGAAAGAAAGGATTTTCCAGATGATTGGTTGAGAAGTGGTGGGGGTTTTTTGAACGGTCTTCGGAGAGACATAGTGAAGGGTGAATTGTCGATTGAAAGCATGTTCATGTTGGACCAAGTTTGTGATTTACCAGCTGCAGTGAGGAAGAAGTGCTGTGCCGTTGAGGATGACGATGGTAAAGGCAGGGGTGGAGTATCAGCAAGAGATATAGAGATTATTAGAGTCGGAGAATATTGAGAACAAAAGAAAGGGCCACGCTAACATTGAGAACTCCAGCCTGAAGAAGAAGGGTGAAAGAACTCTCCCATTTAGGCCACACGTTGACTGCAAAGGAGAGAGTCTGCAAGCCTGAGTGGAGTGGCTTCAATAACATAGGAAGAGAGTTTGGTGAAAGCAGGGCGGGTGCCCAGACGTGTAAAAGATGATATGTCCAGGGATAGGCTCAGATTCAGTCTGGATTGAGGACTCCCATCCATGTTGGAGAGAGAAGCAAGCAATCAGTGTAGAGTGACCTGGTCTGATCAAATTGATAGAATCAAGCTTGGGAGAGGATAAGGAATTTAATGTGAGCGATGATGGATTCCATAACCTTGCTGATGATTTGGAGAAGGCTGATTGGTCTGTAGGTTGCAGGGATCTGTTTTTGCGACCTTTTATGGAGGGCAGTAATGTTTGCTGATTTGAAGCAGAAGCAGATGACCTTGAGCAGAATGAGAGAGGTGAATAGAAAAGAGTGGGTGAGCAAGAGGTAAGAGCAGTTTTTAGGAAACACGTGGTTGATGCTGTTGGACCGTTGCAGATCTGAGTCAAGGGTTTACAGAAGCTTCCAGCTGAGAAAGGAACAAAGTAGGGGGTTGGGTCAACTGGGTAGTGGGAAGAGATCGATGGGTTTCGAAGAATTTAGCTGCAAAACCGAGTTTAGGCATCAGCTTTTCAATCGTGCGGTAATAGCAACTGGAGTCATTTGAGTGAAGGGAGGAGGATGGGAGGGGGAAATACAGCAGAAACAGATTTGCATAATCCACTAGGATTTTGAGAGAGAGAGGTTTGAAGTTAGAATTTGAGCTTAGAAAGATTTGTTTTCTGTTTCTGGTTGGGTGTTTAACAAGGAGAATTGATTAAGACATTGTGAAGCTGATACTATAAGTTTTATTTTAGTTTGTTATCTAAGTTGATGTCAATTGAGAGTGGGAAAAAACGATAAAACTGTACAACGAATTAAACAGTTAATCAAGAGGAACTTGGTGGATGAGTGGGGTGGGTCAAAACAGCTGATTTTATTTGGTCAGGTACGTGCCGATGACTATAAGTGGATACAAACGTCAACTGTTAAGCCTGGGGAGGTATGCGGCTCTACTGAGTGATGATGCTGTTTTGTACATTTTATTAAATGAAAAAAGAACAGGTTGCTTTTTTATCCAACGACGCGATGCTTTACATTTCAGCGCTTCTACTACAAATAAAATATTAATACATGGTTGTTGAACATAAGAAGTCAATGAATTTATAGTCGTCTGAGTCCAGTTAAAGCTGGCAGGAAGACTCAGTGGTCAAGCTGGACTCAATTTCGTTGCTTGTCTAATTAGGATGGACTATTTGTT
This sequence comes from Eptatretus atami, assembly GCA_035128595.1. Taxonomy (NCBI): domain Eukaryota; kingdom Metazoa; phylum Chordata; class Myxini; order Myxiniformes; family Myxinidae; genus Eptatretus; species Eptatretus atami. The sequence continues at coordinate 80,177,466 of CM068962.1, read as the reverse complement.
ACCATGTCTAATATTAGACTTGGTGCCCAAATTGACTATAATATGATAACAAGATGATTTGAAATTGGTGCCAAATGATAAAAGAGTGCTTACAGGATGAGGTGTATTAATTGATCCATATAAGATTGTTTCAGTGTTTAACTGGAAGGGAATCGTAGAGGTATGAATTGCTACGCTGATTATTTATTTTTTTGGTATTCACTGAAAGGCAGATTATCAAACTCACCAAAATCTAAACGGGTTGTTTACTTTTACGACCCAATTCATACTAAGTTTTGCCGAATCACACACTTTTTTGAGAATTTTTTTCTATGTCTTTTGCCTTTAATGTGAAGAATACTAAAATTCGGATCGGATAACGGATCGATTTCACAAATCGAATCATTCATCTTTTTACATACACAACATCACAAAGTTTACCGAATCTTCCAAGTTCTTTGAGATATTGCTATATTATTTAGCCCGCTACTCTCCAATGTTGTATGAATCATCAATTAATAGTCAATCGATCGGATCTTCACAAAATCTATAATTTGGCTTGCAATACACCAGCCTCCACCAATTCGTTCCAAATCATTGCATTGTTTTGAGATATTTATGTCAAACAAGCTCACAACAATTAAAAAATTCACTCGTAGAGCGCACTGGCAAACAGAAAAAGTAACGACATCGGAAGAGCAATATCCATCAGGCTGAAGTTTACATTTTGTATCCACTGTGGGCACTGATTTTGTATCCACTGATAAATTTTGTATTGCCAAATTGACGATTTTAGACATTTGGGCCTGATGTTGACTTTGGTCATGTTTTACCTCAGGAGAAGAACAAACATATTTCGCATCTAGACTGAACTTTCAAATGTCCTCCTCCAAATCTGTGGTGTCCAGCTAGTTCAAGTCTGTTTCATAATAGTTTCCACATCTCAGTTCTCAAATGGGCTAAAGCGCATGAGTGATGGCTGAATCTTAACTCGTGTTTGCATCTAATTGGGTACCAAACTTGCTTTTCTGTATCACTTGCCACAGTCGCCCCAGCTGTTTGGAACGTTCTTTCTCCGCAGGTGTGATATGCGTCAAACCTCGACTAGATCGACAGAACAGTCAGACGGATAGCCATGTGTCCTAAAACTTCTTGCTGCTCTAGCTCCTTACATGGTTCTAGTAACGATTCTCATTCTGCTAAGCGTATTTGCATCATTGAATCACAAAAATTATACTCATAAAAAAATGTGCAAACCAGTCCCTTACACAGATCAATCGCCTGTTCCATCATGAGCATGGTCATAATTCAACATAAATCTTCTCTTCTCCAATGGTTGAATTTCAACGAGATAATTTTGGAATAGAGGGTCATCTATCCCTGAACAATGCTGTTTCTGCTTCCACAGGATGGAGGTCTCATGGATTTGTTATAGACAATTTCTTGCATGTTTGTAAATTGAACATGATTTGTTTGAAAAGTAATCAACACATACAGATTATTCGCTGATGTGTCATCTGCTATAAATTTTCAAAAGGAATGCATTATGCATTATATAAATCGGGACAGCTTGGGTGATGAGATGAGATTGCCGCTGTGGATTGGAAAGCCTCAAGATGTAATAGAGATTTTCCAAATTCGTGCAGTTTTCTTAGAGACTGTATTGCATTATGTTTCTGGGTGTAAACTATCCAGAATACAGTAAAATCCATCATTCGAGAATCACATGACTCAGATCACGTATTGCATTGGAAGCAGGACTTTAAAATCTTTCCGACTAAGGAAATTTTAATGGGACCAGTGGATTCACCTACAGACTTTCGGAGTGTAGCTAATCATGGCAGACACTTTATGTCTGCAGTACGAAGTTAGATATTATGAACACGTTCAATTTTGTGCGCATTTTGAAAAAACATATTCGTGATCATCTCGTGTTCTGTGAACTTAAACTCACCACACAGAGCCTTCATTACCCACGACCAGTGATGGAGGTTATGTTTTCACCCGTTTGTTATAACTGTTATCTGAGAGCGGTATTCAAAAAGCTGTGACGGATTTGGACATAAACTTGTGCCATCAGGTTGGGTGTGTGACAATGAGAATTAGATTAGATTTTGTGAAGACCTCCCAGATTCAGATCTGAATAGAAATTTTAGTGTTCTTACAATTGAGAGATGGGCAAAATGGTATATAGTAGAGTATCAACAAAGTTTGAACCGGGTTATGACAATTTGGTGGACGATTTTATGAGGTGACAAGAACCAAGCTGATTTCGATTTTGGTTTCAGGTAAAGATACAGATCAACACATAGTGGGACAAGAACACGAAACTGTTCAGCTTGCAGAGGTATGGCACTAACGAGTGCCCGTGCGACGCTTTCATTTGTCAAACTATGATCTTTACAAACATGTGCGGTGACTTAGTTGCATACCCCATAGTGGTAGTGTAAGAAGATTCTCAAAAAGTGATCATCTTGTGTTTTCGTTCTTTAGCTGTATTAACTGCAGCAATCCCAGACGCCTGGTGTGCTTATGGTTAGGGTGGTGGCTGGGATCTCGGATCATGAGTTAAATACCAATCGACGTATTAATAAGGTGGGTTTGATCTGCTGTATTTCCAGGTTGCAAATTAGTGCCAATGTGTATCCCTGTCGGAGCCTGGCGACCGTCCATGAATGTCATAGCCCAGGAGACCGAGGAGCACCAATGTTGCAAGAGTTGTCCCAATGGAACATGGCTGATCACCCCAAGGTGAAAGGTGTCAGACCTGATTCTTTGAGCATTGCAACAAATTAACTGGTTGCACTGCTGCCTTCTCTGTTCTTGATCCAACCCAACGTGTGTACAATGATTCTTTCTTGATACAATCAACTGTCATAATATTCACTGGCATGTCGTTTTTGGCCCTACCCACAATAATTTGTAATGGATCACCCTGGCATAACAGAATGCAATTAAAATAATGATTATAATGAACAACACCAACAACAAAACAAAAAATCCCACCACACAAATAGTGATCTCATACTTTGCCTGAACTTGTCTGACGTTTTGATGTTCACGCGGAGTTATCCGCTATCTACAATCGTCCTCTCTCTCGCTCCCCAGTTTCGGCTAATACTGAACCCATGATGTAACGAAAATTATAAATTAACAACGTGTTACCACGTACTTCTTAAAGCCGTAGCCAATATTCCCACCTTCACTCGTGCGCGTTAGGCGGGAAAGTTCCTCCTTGGCCCCAAGTCTTCGCTGATCCATGCCCCTCGGCACCTCTCCTCAACTCAGCCCGAGTGGGAGGAATCTCCTATTTGTCATATGCCGTGAAATTTCTATTCTTAGTGGAAACAACCATGCGGTATTATGTCACCAAGACTGCATTCGGAAAACATCAGGATGACAATTGAGTAATACATACACTCTCCTACCCCGTGAGCCAAGAATTCAGCAAACATGGAACTGCTACGCAATAATAACCGATCCCACCTGCTCTCCAACTCATTACAGTGAGCGAACTTCACCTCGTTATCTCTCATTGATAAATGTTGTCTTACACACTCCCCCCCCCCAGACCAAAATGCGATTACGCACACATGACCATCTAGTGCTTGCTAACCCAGGTGGGCAGCCACGGTAGTGTAAATGCTTATGTATTTCATGGCAACTGATTGGATTCATCAGCCTTCTCAATCGCGCTATTCTTTATATCCCCTTGATTCATACCGACTCTTGCGCCTTCAAGATAAATGAATGAAAACAAGCACGAGACCAACAGTTCATAAATTACAAGTGAAGCCAAATCTGATACCCAAGTACCCTATCCCCACTCAGATTCAGTCGAATCCATCTGAACGATAGCATTCGTAAACGCCAGTGATTCAAAAGCCAAAACTAACCACGCTGATCACACGGACAGTCACACTCTCTCCTCTGCGCTGACATGCGCGCCTCGTGTCCGCGCTCTCTCGCACGCGCTTTTTTGAACTATCACGACACAAGCCCAGTTACCCGAGATTGGTGCTCATGGAACAACATCGCCAATCACCGCGTGATCTGTCAGGTTTGAGATAATGTATGAGGAATAGATATCTGGATAAGCAATCGCTCACGCTCTGACACTCTCACGTACACAAAAGTACATGGACGGATTGATCGGGATTGGTGCATTGGATGTCATTTTAATGTCCCTTGAGTAGTGGAGGGTAAGGGACAAAAATCAGGTACCAATGTTATGCGTTGTGGCACAATAGTTTGTATAGTATCCAATACTCGAAACACGTCTTTTTACACCATTACCTATTATCAGATGACTTGCATTCTTTACACTCCCAACCGACCAGTCAAGGAGTTTGCGATTTTCACCTTGTTTGTTTGTCTGCTTGTTTGTTATGTGCAGCGATATCTTTCAAAAAGTTTCGCACGCCGCATTCCGATGAAAATTCTTGTGGGAGGTTTGACATGTTGAAAGGATGAACTATTCGACTTTTCTCGGTCGAAGATCCGATCTTACAGGCAACATAACTTTTTTTAGCTGATCTCTTCACCATTCGACGAATCAAGAACAAAAACAATATATAGCGATATATAAAGTTTTGAGGAGCGGACAACACTTGTGGACCACACGTTGGGCGTGTGCACTGGAAGAATTGATTAATCTTTGGTGTAGCCGAATTTTTTTTCGTGATTCTTCCATATGAGCTGGGCCAAAAACGACATATCTAATTATAATATATCCTATATCTATTATATATATACATTACTTATATACTATCATTAGGTCTACCGCTGTGGACTTCGCAACCAATTCAGGTCGTCAGTGAGGTTCTTTAGTACATGTATATTACGCCCAAAACCGTTGTTTAGAGGGAATAATGTTATTACATATCGGGATGCGCCCTTGAGTCGTCCGTTTTCTTATCTTATCTTTATTTTTTGAACAACCACGTTCCAACCAGCACACGCCAATCCCCAACACCGCGGCCGACGGCCTGGCTCGGCAGCGCCGCTCCGCCACTTGCCGAACTGCTCTTCGCCCATCGATCTTTCCCGGTGACGGATGTGACAGAAACGCGGGGTGGGGAAGTGGCGCCGACATTTGGCTCGCCCCCCTCTGACGGCAGGGAGGCGGAACGCCCTCCCTTCGAGACTTTCTCGAAGGGGTCGGACAAGAACCGCGGCGGCGCACAGGCGCGCACGCTCCTCGGTCAGGACTCCGGGAGACGGCTAAAAAGAGCCTTTCGAGCGCTGCTCCCTCGGTGGGCCGCGACAAACTCCGTGACATGGCGGAGTGGCAAAAAGCTGATGTGGGAGCGATTTACAACTCGCCGCGACCATATAACGACGCGAACCCATGATGAAAGACTTCATGTTGAGATGAGTCTGAATGTTGCGGGCTGCAAAACGCTTCGCATCTTTCTCTCTGCCGCCCGCGGTGACGCGCGGAGCTGTGAGGAAGTTCGATGGCAGTCCAAGGGACGCGCGCAGGGACGAGGAGTGAGGTGTGGAGAAGGCCGACCGCCACACGCGACTCCTTGCTTCTCTTCTTCGGGATTTATTTGTGTGCAACTTGCTGTTGGCGCCGCTCCGCTGCAAGTAGAACTGTTATTTTCGCCCGTGTGTACGCTACGGTGTTACTCGCGTGCGATTGCTCATTGGTCTGATTGATTTGTTGCATTCTGTGACTTACCTGTGTTCCGGTGTGTTAAATAAAGTGCCTTGTGTTTCGAATTGTTCCTCGTTGCTGCGCTCTCTTTCTTTGTTGGGTCCCCATCTTGCTCCGAAAGGGTTGTCAGTGGCGTGATACGCGATAATTAATTTGAACCCGTCGAGGCCGAGATAAATGCTGGTTACGATAGCAGTAGACCGTTAAGCGTTTCGTCGTCCGAAGTAGACCTGCGGAGGTCGATGCCCGGTTTACCATGGGGGTATCTAGGATAGGTGAGTTTTGGGAACAACTACAGCGGGTGCGTGGCGATGTGGTGAGGCGAAAGCCCCGTGACTGGCTACGGCGTTAGTTCACCGAGGGTCCACTGAATTTCGGCCGTGGGCGCGACGTGCCGCGATTTGAGCGTGGCCAGTTCGCAAGCCGGCGGGCGCAATGAACTATATATATATATCATTGTTTATATATGTAAATATTATATATATATTATATATTAGTATATTATTATATATCATAGCAGAAATCAAATGAAATGGACTAATTTGTGGATAGCATTGCATGGTGAAGTATGCACTCTTACTGAGTGCCGAGTTTGACCTGTTCTCCATAAAAGTGCAATAAAGAACGCCACCCCCAAACCACGATCTATGCCTGTAGGGGATAAACGCTATTCAGAAGAATGAATGGTTATCCTGGCCAACTTAAGTACAGGAAGAAATTATCGTGAGGAAAATTATGTGGCAGCTCCAATGTCGTCTCGGCTGGACTACAACCCTGAACATATTAGTAGAGTCATGAAGACGACCTTGTCTGCGAATCTAGGCGAGAAGGAAGTTATCTGCAATCGGAACTGATGGACAAGGCACAAACCAAGCACTCCTTCAACGAATACCTCCGAAGGCAATAATACAACAACATGTGTCCAGCCTCGAACATGTGAAGGCACACCACCCCAAACATGCTCAATGCTCATCCAAAATTCAGCTGTTCCTCAAGTTATACATTGTTAGCGAGAAATGGCCTTAGTGCTGTTATCAATAAGTTCAGCCCAGATACCCCATTATGCCATGTTCGCGGTTGTTTGGTATTGGACTCATGTGTGTCGGAGGTAGAGCTGTCCATTGTTTACCATACGCTGTCGGTGCTACCAGGCGGTTTTCCTTCCATTCTTCCTTCCTCGACCCATGTCCCCCGCCCGCGCTATGAGAGTGTCGTTCGGCCCCCCGAAGAGTGTTTGGCAGAGATTGGCTGTGACGGGCTCTGCAAACTCAAGGTGCCCCTCCCGGGTCCCTGGGGCGTGTCCAAAGGGCGCGCCCCCACAGAAGGCAACGGGCTGGACTGCTGAGCTCGACACCGGGCGCTCGCCCACATGCTAAGAGGCAACTGCATGACCCGGCTTTCTTCGCGCACCTCCCCGGCTTCCGTGGGAAGGCGCCACCGAAAGGAGGTGGCATGCATAGGTCGTCCCCAGTCATCGATCCAAACACAGAGCTCCTGATTGTCTTTGCTCCCGGAACGGCTCGACACGTTTTTCCATCCCGTCGAACTCCGCCGCGGCCAGCCCACCCCACGATTTTGGCTAGTCTGGTGAGCCGGCAGGCCTGGATTCTGTTGCTGGCCGTGCAAAGCAGCCTGGAGAAACCCGTGGATCTTCCGATTTTGGTGCGTGACCCTTCAAGGGGGTGGACCCGCTCGCCCCCATCGACGCTCCGGGGCGCAAAGCGGTTTCCGGGAAGAAGGAGTAACGAGGCCATTTTGGCAACGCGCATGCTGAGATCGTTGATCGGATTGTCAGAGTCGGTATATCATTCGTGCTTTGACATTTTGCTTCGTCCTGAGAGCATACAAGTCTCTGTGTCTTGTCTCATGATTGTCTGCATGTTGTAAGTTTATTCGCTAGGGATTCCTTTGAAAACCCTAATACAGTAGTCATATTAAAAGCGGAATTATAGATTAAGTATAACTTGTGGATGTTTGCTTGTGTTGTGTTCCCCCCGATGCGTTCCCATAAATTGGCTGATCGTATAAGTTGTTTGATTATTGTGCCATGCTTGGGATAAAATTTCGCTTATTTGTATTTAAAACGAAAATGGCGACTGGCAAGACTCCGATCGGTCTTGACAACCCGTCTGTAACAGGGTTATTTCCCATGGAAGGAACAGGTGATTTGGTGGATCTGAGGTGGTAAAGAAAAAAAAAAAGAAAAAAAAAAAAAAAAAGACCTGTGCAGACCAGCCGGCGTTAAATACCAGAGACGGTGGTGCTGTTAGTGACGGGAATCTCAACATTTGGCTGCAAGCGGGGTGCGAAGTCCGCACCGCGATCCTTTACAATATCTCAGCATTGCCAGATGTCTGAAATGTTCACCATCCAGAGTACGAGAAGGAGGGCAAGCAAGCGGTGTCGCTGGAGGTAAATAGCAGAGCAGTGTTCGGCAAGTGTCAGTGCAAGTCCTATATTCCAGATCAATAATGGTGCTGAGTGAGTCGTTAACGATGATGATGATGGTTATAAGGTTAATACCTTTACTCCCTGCACTTTGGGATTCTGGAATCATTGCGGTGGGATATAAATGGCAAAGCTGGAACGGTGCCTGATGAAACTTGTAAATCAAGACAAGATATTCATGACTCCTGAGTAAGCGTCTCTTTATGTGTTTCAAATAGAGAGTAGTACAGTCTACTACACCGTTTTGGATGTGCATTAATATTTGTCTTTATAATCTCACTGTCTGGCTGTAAACACACCACAACCCACTCTCACACAACAACCACACAACACACACACACACACACACACACACATCACAACACACAACACCAATCACAAAGCATCCGCATCATTACTACTGTCAGTGATATTTAATATTTTTACTTCTGACAGGTGCTTGTTGCTGAAAGAAACTATAAGGGTTGAAATAAAATTACTGTTGAAAACATACAGTTTTTTAAGATATAATACACATCATGGCACTTCAATCACATATAACATGTGACTCATAATAACATCTTCATCTTTCTCTCCTTCTTCTCTTTCTTGCTTTTTTCTTCTTCTCTTGTGAAGACAAAACTTTATTGCAGATCGGCTCTTATATAATACCATCCGAATCTCTTAAATTAAACACTTGTAACCATATGATTGAGGGTTCCTTTTGAGGGTCTATCATGAACTTTTAAATATATTTTCGGACATTGCTTTAGTTTCGAAAATTCACGTTACTATTTAAAGTTATTCTCATTAATGTAATTGTAATTCTAATATATTTATTTGTAATACACTTATGTCGTAAATACGTATATCACTATGACGGGTCGCTCTTGGCTTAATCACGGATGTGACGAAATATCGGAAGTTGTTTTTTTTTTGTTTTTTTTTAGCGACAAAACTTGGACGCTGGCTTTGAAATTTGTCCTTGTTGTATATAAAGCTCTCGGCTGCGTGGAAGAGCCCAAGACTGGACGAACGATCAGGATACAGAACTAAAAGGACAATAGAACGAGGGGGGACCACAGAGCTGGGTGAAGGAGAAATAGAGGGAGAACTTGGATAACAGGAATGTGGAGGAAGAGGGGTGGGGAGCTCCCGGGTGACAAAATGGAAAGAAAGCAGACTAACGGAAGGTAAACTGGAATTGGAAAGAGCTGCTTGGAGGTGGGAATGGGTGTGTTGGCGGGGGGGGGGAGAACATCGGCAAGAAGAATGTGATTTGGATGGGGGTAGATCCTAATGGTGGGAATAAGTGCAGAAGACTGGATGAAGAAGAGAATGAAAGAAATGTGGAGGTTGAACTCAAAGGCGGAAAAAGAGGATGGATGACTGGAACGACAAATTGTCCACAATTTCAAGGTTTTTTTATCTGGCCAGCGATAAGTATCATCCCGGTGTTTACAGACGTTCATATGTATGTACGTTCAACTGGTGGTTTTGCAGCATTAAGTTAAGCTATCTTAATTTCCATGTGTCTTATGAAGAGTTGAAGAACTATTCTGCACATGGCCAAATTACAAATTCTGCCATAACCTCAGGGGACTGCATAGCCCTGCTCTGACAGCAATAATAACGGGAGCTGCGATTGCAAATAATGAATGAATGAATTGAGGAAAATCCATGGGAGAGATCAGAACCATAGTCAGTATTTTAGAGACCTAAGGTGTTTATCTACAGAATTATTTATAATACGTATTAAATGAGTAATGTCATCATGCTGTCAAAAACTGAAAATACAGTTAAACAGTAAGCTCAGATTCTGCTGTTTGAAATGTTTGAAATATATTGTGTACATGAGATGAGGCTTTTCATGATGATAAAGGTAAGAAGGAAAAGAGATGCAGAAAGGAATTATGGCCGGGTTACTCGTCGCATGGTCTGTCCCAAACAAGAAAAACCATATCATAGCAACACAATTTAAATCATTTAACACAATTAGGGCAGCCAACCGACCATATTAAACCGTCTCACTAACAGTTATTATAATTAGGTTCCCTGTTTTTGAGGATGGAGCTTGTGATATAGCTTGTACAGAATGTACCTGAATCTGAATATCTTCACTTTTATTTATTGTGGGAAGTGAAAATTGAACAAATTTCCATCCAGTGTGTCGTAATGCGTAGTTGCTTCGTGACATTTAGGATGTGATGGATTTAATCCTTTACGGTATGAGTGCTCTTAATTGTTATAATAATGGGAATCGAGGTTTTGTGCCACATCAATGATTCTGTGAATTCTAAGGCTTTTTATTATTTTTTTTGACAATGATAGGATTCACAATCAATGGATTTCATCTGGTGGCATGGATTTTAGAGTTTGAGGGTTGTTGTAATGAGTGTAAAGCAGAGTACAGCACTCACTGTAGTGATCAATGCCTGAGCCGTTCTGAGGCAGGATGCCGGTGTGTAGAAGGGAAAGGGGCGATTTTTGAGGGAAAAAATAAAATAAAAAAAGAAAAAAAAAGCCATATTCCCCCTCTTTTTTTAATTGGGAAAAAATTTTTGGGGGGGGTTTAAAAAGCAAAATATCGGGAAATTTTGGGAAAGAATCGCATCTTAATGAAAACTAAAACAGGCATAGGAATTCACATACAGTAACCTATTGCCATGGGGGGCAGTTACTGTACTGATTTACTCGTGAAAACAAATTTTTTTGCTTGTACAAATCTGTAAAATTCCTTTCTAGTTATGAGCTACTGAATGTAGTTTGGGGAGCTATGGGATATGACGTCGTCCGTCGTTCGTAAACATAGCAATTTAATCCCGAAGCTGCTGATGGATTGGAACTGGCCATACAGACATTTGGTAGTTGCAACTCAAGTTTGTTCATGGATTAAAAAAAAATAGTGTATAAGTGGGGTTAGGGGGTCAAAGTGGTCCAGCTTTTACCCCATAAACAGGTTATTTTCTTTCTTCCAGAACTGCACAATAATTAGATGAACTTGACAAACTTCATCACCCATGATGGAAAGTTGTTTACAGGCAAAAAAATAGGAGAGGTCTACTGGGGTGCCCCCAAATAGGTACTTGCTTATTATCTGAAAATAACACAAATTCCGATGACTTGACAGCACCTTCATCACCTGATGTTAAAAAGTTTGTTACGCGGCAAAAGAAATGATCAGGTCCTAAGCCCGAGGGGTCTGCGGTGTGGGGTGGGGGGGGCAGTGGGGTGATTGACTGGTGCTCGTGATCAGGTGAGCTTCAGGCTGCGGTCCCTATTTCTTTTTGTCTATGATCTCAATATGCTGGTAAATATTTTTCAATTGTTCCGAATATGGGATAAATTAAATGAACAAAGTATAATTTATTATTGTTTATGAGGTTTCTATTTTTTTAATTTAGGTAAGAATAAGAATACCAGAGGTTTAATGAAGGCTGTTGTGCATAGAGTCTGACTTTACGTGGTCGAAAGTTACTACATGATACATGCTCAATATATAGAGAGATAGAAAAGGATATTAAATATAATTTTATATTCCTTGAACTGTTTATCAATCGAATGAAAATGTTCATTTATTACAAGTAGTCATGGAGAAATCTATATTTAAATAATAAGGTTGGGCCAGAATTTTATGTTAGAATCTGGGTTCAGGCATTAATAACTTGGTACAGTATGTATCATGATCGCATTACTGGGGCGGAGGTATATCTGGTGACGTCGGTGAATTGAAGTTTTGCATTAATTATCTGGACTCTGAAATTAAATGATTAACATGGCTCTGAAAAACCTGGTATATTCTTATGCAAATGCTCTTTGCATAAAGTGTCTAGAGAATACAGAAACGGCTGCAAGGTGTCATTGTCTGATGATTTTTTTTCAATTACATTTTTTCTCCTATGTATCCATTAAGTGTTCATGACGAATGTTTCCAGTGTTTGATTGGACGTAGCGTTGATTGATCATTGCAGCTAGGCTTGTATCTTTTGTTGATGATGTCAAGGGTTGTGAAAGGGATGCTCTTCGGCTACAGGGAGGAATTTTTGTGGTTCTTATGGACATATTGAGCAGGCAAGGGCATTGCTGCCAACAAGATGCAGGGAGAGAACATTCGGATTATTGCAAAGTTTTAATCACATAGAATGGTCTTCAATGCTTTAAGTCCACACCGGTCTTAATAAAAGAAATGTAAGCCTCCAGTTTAGCTGCAATAACTCTGTTGAGCTCTTTGACAAGTCTGCTTTGACTTTTCCTGGGTGTTCACTATACTGCTCACTCCGGTATGGGGCAACAGTGGAGTGTGCAGTGCAAGTCATTCCTCAGCTATTTTGCTCTGATGTGTAAGCAGCCTCATCCAAATGAATAGAACCCGATTGCTTGTCAGCGGTGACGCAAATCTCCTTGTGCCTGAGGTGTGCAATTAAAGATGAGACTATTGGATTCTAATAGAAGTGAAGGTGCAAGGCTATTCTTTCTTGACCACGAAGGTTGGTGGGGCTGCAGTTTTAATCAATAATGGTTTGCAACACGTGATAGTATTTGCACTCACGGAATCAACAAGGAAACATCTAAGCTTAATGACAAGGCTTTGTATCTCGCCAAATGCGTGCTATATTGCTCAACTTCAATCATATGCACCCTTTCAACTTTTAAGTTGTGAGTATATCGCATTATTGTATCGTCTATCATATCTTGATCTTTTTATTCTCAGTGATTGCGATTTCTGTCCACCCACCTTTTCTATTCACTCCATTTGTTTGGCTTTTCCTTGATGCTTATGCCTCTTTTCTATTATCATGAACTACTTTACTATTATGATTGGCATAGAAAGGATTCGTAAAGGCCTGGACTATGAAAGAGAAAAGCAGACAATTGCTGTCAAGAAAATGGGGGAAATCTGCATTTAAAAGAAATGCATGTGAATGAATGGATTCATTATTTTTCTGTTTTCGTTTTCATTATAATCTACAGTGTATGAACATTCTTTTTCCTGATTTAACCTATCAATAACAAAATTGATTCAATGTGAGTATATATTAATACGAATAGAGTTTCCCTGATTTACACGCACACACGCCGCACACACACACAGCCAGCAACACACCGACACACACACAGACACACACACCCCACAACCCAAGAATGTGGCCGGGCTTTATTGGCCTATTCTTGCACACTGTCTGCTCGTGCGGTCGGTCGAGGCTTTTTCGGTGGGCGGAGCACTCGAACCCGCACGCCAACAACGCAGCACCAAGTCCAACAGGGACAAGAATAGACGCAGGAACCCAAGCCAGTACAGGGAACGGACGCAGACGAGACCCAGCAGGCAGAAACGAAGGTTCCTTCTTCGTCTCTCTCTCGTATACTCCATCTCTCTCTCTTCGCTGGGACTCTCTCCTCTTCTCTGGCGCCAATGAGTCACCTTCAGGCTCACCTCCTCTATCCTTCCCCTCCCCCGTCGAAGGAATGCTCTAGGTTGGCTTGGACTCCGGATGGATTGGAGCTCCAATGGACTGGGTGTCGGGCGACTGTGGCCGCCGTTGATTGGACGAGCTCACCGTGGGCGAGAAACTCAACCCTGTAGTGACACGCTGCAGTGGGCAATGGATGGCGATGGTGTAAAACGAAGGATGAAGATTTAAAGATATAAAAACCTGATATAAAAGTAACTCGTAGCCACAACACGATTCATTAACAGAAGGATGGAACCTGACTATAAACACATACTTACGAAATACTGAATCCGGGGCTGCTGTCGTCCTGTGATGAATGAGCTTCCAGATTCGTAACATAATACATTCAATCTCTAGCGAGTAGACTGTTTAGTATCTAGCGAGTAGAGTCTGATTAGTATTGTTGCATTGATGGGTTGACCACTGCCTGACACAACTGAGTGTGGTCTCCTAACGTAGGTAATCTACTGATGTGGATCCATGACTAAGGTGTGGATCCGCCATTTGGGAAGGTTCCGGCTGAAAGGATCGAATCTGCGAGGAAAAGGTGCCCAGCTGATGATAATGCAGTCGGGAAACCATTAATTTGCTTACAGAATCAAGTTAAGGTTCTTATTATGTAGGGGCTATGTTTTGAGGTAAATTCATTTACAGCATCTTTAAAATATATTATATTAGGAATAGCAATACTGTACAAGTGTGTGTGTGTGTGTGTGTGTGTGTGTGTGTGTGTGTGTGTGTGTGTGTGTGTGTGTGTGTGTGTGTGTGTGCGCGTGTGTGTGTGTGTGTGTGGTGCCAGTCTTTTAAAAGTAGAACTGTTAAGTGTTTTTCGCTCATTGTAAATTTGCTTGCATTTCTTATTCAGATAACTCTGCTCTTTGTGTGCTCCCTCCCGATTATTGTTTGTAATAACCCTGTTAAATGTACCAGCTCGGTTTTCTGTCTTTCTCCCATTGACGCACGGGCGTATTGAGAATTAGTAAGGCCGTTGTGCCGTAAGTTGTCATTGGACCGGACGGCTCTGGTAACTCCGCTTGGTTACGCCGGATCCGAGTCGGTTATTGCGACTCGGTTGGACAGAGTCGGCGAGGTGTGATTTCCCGGAATTTGACGACTTGGGTATTAGGTATATTGAAATTGCTATTGTCCTACCCACGCCGTTAGAGAATGGCGATCACGGTCTTTAAGTGGCCCGTCGACTCCGGAGTTATCCGGGTGAAGACCTTTTTAATTGGTGTTC
>CM068962.1:80133842-80156232 GCA_035128595.1 Eptatretus atami | reverse complement strand
AAGAGAGAGAAGGGTTGGACAGGAGATATAATACATTAATGTAATAAGTCTGTGGTTCTGCATCACTTTGTTGGATAGGTTTTCCTATTTTATAGGTCAAGAAAATGAAGAATTACCAGAGGTTTAATGAAGGCTGGTGTGCAGGAGCGCAGTCTGTTCTTACGATGGCTAATTTGACAGTTAACTAACACATAGCATCAACACAATGCTCATTTCTTTATTTCCGAAGAGTGATCGGGGGAATGATCGGAGGATATCAAAAATATATCAAATTTATATTTCCTTGACTGCTTTATCATCACATGAAATGTCTCAATTTATTACCAAATAGTCTATGGAGAAATCTATATTTTAAAATTTTAGCCTGATCTAAGAGCGCATGGTCCTGGCAGCCAAGAAATTACTTTAATGTTTAGAATTGGGTTCAGGGATTTTAAATGCAACCTTGGTACAAGTAATGTATAAATGAATGCAATAAATGTGGGCGGGAGGTAATGACCTCTGGTTGACGTCGGGCTGGACATCGAGTTTTTGCATTGATTACTCTGAGCCATCATGCATTACCAAAGGTGATATTATCGCATTGGCTCTCGGTAAAAACCCTGTATATTGCTTTTGGCAAATTTGACCGGCTCTTTTGCCATGAAAGGGTGTGCTCAGAACGAAATTAACAGACAGGTCTGCAGGTGCATCATTGTCTGCATAGATTTTTTTTCAAATTAAACGCTTATTTCCTTCCTTAATGTCATCCATATATAAATGTGTTGACAATGACGATATTTTTCCATTTGTGTTCGTGAGCTTGGGAACGGGGTAGCGCTTGAATTTGATCCATTGCAAGCTCAAGGCTTGTCATTCTTTTGTTTGATGATGTACAAAAGGGTATGTGAAAGGAGTGCTTCCTTCGGCCTCAGGGAGGACAGTTCTTTGTTGGTTCTTCATGGCACAATCCAGTGAACCAGGCAACGCGCAAAGGAGACAATGCCTCACAATAACAGAGATGCAGGGAAGAGAAAACATTCGATTATTTTGCAAAGTGGGTTATGCACCATAGACATGTGTCATGGTCAATGCTTTCAAGTCCCTCACACTGTCTCTAGCATAAAACAAATGGTTAGACCTCCAGTTTAGCTCTGCATTAACCTCTGTTTTGGAAGCTATTTGAAAAACTAACAAGTCTGCTTTTGACTTTCTCCTGGGCTGTTTCACATAATCACCATGCTCCACCCTCCAGGGTAGGGAGGCACATTGGGTGGCTCCCTGCAGTAGCCAAGCTTCATTCCTCAGCTTACTTTTGGCTCTGAAGTGTTGTAGCCAGCCTTCATTAACCATACAATGAAATAGAACAAGCGCAGCACTTGCTTCTACTGTCCAAGACTGGTGTTTACGCTACCAAATCTCACCTTGTGCCACTCGGAAGGTAGGATGAAATTAAAGACACTTGAGACTAATTGGGAGGTTACTCAATAGGAAGCTGAGGTGCAAAGCTACATGTCATTTCTCTGACCACAAGGACAGGTTGGTGGGCGCTGCAGGTTTAATTCACCTAATGGTTTGCACCACGTGGGCCGTCAGTCATTGCCGTCGATTAACAATTGAGGAAACACTCCCTCAGCTTATCGCCCAAGGGTTTGTATCCTTCCAAATCGTGCTATAATTGCTCACCTCACATATTGCCACACTTCACTCTTTAAAGTTGTGAGTCATCGCATCTATGTTATGGTCCTATTCATATCTCTTGATCTTTTCATTCTCAGTGATTCGATCTCTCTGTCCACCCCAATCTTTTCCTCATTCATGCCCTATTGTTGGCTTTTCCTGTGCTTATGCTCCTTTTTCTATTTACTATAACTACTTACTACTTATATTGGAAATAGAAAGGAATGATCGTAACAGCCTGGAGGCTAACTGAAGAAAGCTTAAAGCGCGGAAAAGACGAATTGCAATGTCAAGAAAATGGGGGAATCTGACTATCTAAAAGAAAATGCATGTGAATGGAATGGATTCATTATTTTCTGCTTTTATCGTTGTTTCATTATAAATCTAAACAGTGTTGAACCATACTTTTTCCTGAATTTACCTATCAATACAAAACTGATTTCAATGCTGAATGTATAATCATTAGAATCACGAATAACGACTTCCTGATTTTCACACGACAGGCACAAGCGACGACACACACACACAACACAACACCACGACCACAACCACACACACACACACACACCAGAAGAAATGGTGGGCCGCGGCGTTTATTGGGCCTGATTCTTGCCTGTCTGCCTCGTGCGGTCTGGTCGAGATTTTCGGGTGGCCGGGACTGCAGACCCGCCGCACACCAAGCAGGCCAAGCTACAGGGCCAGGAATTGACTGCCACGGACGCGCAGCGCGTACAGGAAGGACAGACGAACGGCAAGCAGGCAAGACGAGGCTTCTCTTTCTCTCTCTCTCTCTGCTCTCTCCTCTCGTCTCCTCTTTCGACGATGGAGCAACTTCTCGTTCTTCTGCCATGGCTCGCACCTCGTCTTATCCTTCCTCGCCCCACGGGTCGAGGGAAATGCTCTGAGTTGGATTGGACTCCGGATTGGATTGGCGAAGCCTCTCGGATTGGACGTGGGGTTGTCGGGCGAGACTTGTGCCGCCGTTGATTGGACGAGCTCACCGTGGGGAGGAAAACCTCACCCTGTACGTGACACGCTGCGACGTGGGCAATGGATGGCGATGGTTGGAAAAACGAAGATGAAGATTTAAAGATATAAAAACCCTGACTATAAAAGTAACTCGTAGCGCACACACGAAATTCCATTAGACAGAGGAATGGGACCCTGACTATAAACACATACTTATCGAAATAACTGAACTGCGGGGGCTGCTGTCTGTCTGTGTGCAAATGGCTTCCAGATTCGTAACATAAACATAATCCCTTAGCGAGTAGACTTTTAAGTGATCAGCGAGTAGAGTCTGATTAGTATTGTTGCATTGATGGGTTTGACCCACTGCTGAACACAACTGAGTTGTGGATCTCCTAACGTAGGTAATCTACTGATGTGGATCCATGAGCTAAGGTTGTGGATTCCGCATTTGGGAGGTTCCGGCTGAAAGGGATCGAAATCTACGAGGAAGACGGTGCCCAGCTGGATGATCAATGCAGTGTCGGGAAACCATTAATTTTTACAGAATACAAGTTAAGGTTCTTACTTTATGTAAGGGGAACTTGTTTTTGAAGGTTAATTCATTTACAGCAATCCTTTAAAATATATATATTTGAGGAATAGCCAATACTGTACAAGTGTGTGTGTGTGTGTGTGTGTGGGGTGTGTGGTGTGTGCTGTGTGTGTGTGGTGTGTGTGGTGTGTGTGTGTGCGCGTGCTGTGTGTGTGTGTGTGGTGCCAGTCTTTTAAGTAGAACTGTTAAGTGTTTTTCGCTCTTGTAAATTGCTGGTGCATTTCTCTTATTCAGATAACTCTGCTCTTTGTGTGCTCCCATCCCCGATTATTGTTTGTAATAACCTGTTAAATGTACCAGCTCGTTTTCTGTGCTTCTCCATTGACCCAGCACGGTGCGTATTGAGATTAGTAAGGCGTTGGTGCCGTAAGTTGTCATTGGGACCGCACGGCTCTGGTAACTCCGCTTGGTTACGCCGATGCGAGTCGGTACTGGACTCGTCTCGACAGAGTCGGCCGAGGGTGTGATTTTCCCGGTAATTTGACGACTTGGTACTTAGGTATATTGAAATTTGGCTATTGTCCCCTACCCCACGCGTTAGAGGAATTGGCGATCAACGGTCCTTTAAGTGGCCCGTCGACTCCGGAGTTATCCGGGGTGACGACCTTTTAATTCCGGGTGTTCGGTGGGAGACGGCTCTACTCTCACCTAGTGGTCGTTTATCGCCACGAACCACGGCCCACAACATTATCAGTAAGTTACAACTCCATCACACGTCTATGATTTGATAATTCATTAAATCAAGCACATCTTACGTTAAATATAACATGTCCAACAAACATGAACACCCCACTACCTCTGGACCAAACTGTTGTTCAAATTTTCAAACGTTTATTTCTAAACGTTTTTTTTAACTTGCTTCTTGTCTCCTAGCAATCACTGAAATGGGTTTAAATGGTTTCATATATTTTTAAAATAATGTATTTATATAATATTGTTTATAATATTTTACTATTCGTATTGTATTTGACTAATTCTATTTGGTGTGTTTTATGATCTTAAAGAAAACTTGTTTTAATCTGCAAACTGCAGCTTCCTGTGTTAGCATCAGTCTGACTAGTGAGGGTACCAAGCATACAAGGTGGGTAACCTATTGTCTTAATACTGTTTATTACTTCGAAATCTAAAGATTTCGTAGTATATGATGGACTTCCGTCCTCTGTTTGTTTGTTTGTGTGTTTGTTGTGTGTGTGTGTTGTGTGTTTTGTGTATTTGTTTGTAGGCACGATAACTCGAGAACGAAGAGAGAGCTACCAATGTCAAATTACACCAGGTGATTAAGGAGGGTGATGGCTAGCGCTGATTAGATTTTGGTCAAAATCGGTCAAAGGTCAAGGTCACAGTGAGGTCAAACACTCGATTTTTGATGGTTTGGTACAGAATCATCGTAGAAACTTCTGGTTTGCGTCGCTACGTCTCGAGAGAACAGCTTTTATTAGACAAGGTCAGAGGTCAAGGTTGACCGATTTCGTAAGTACCAGTCTATGACTGCTCGTTTATTTTATTTATTTATTTATGTTTCTTCCGCCTAGCAATTTTGCATGTTTACTCGCAAACTTTGTTGCGAAGGTTATGTTTTGGTCGCTGTGTATTTATTTATTTATTTTGTGAATATGTGTGTTTGTTTTGTTTGTTTGTTTGTTATTCCATAACTCCAAAAGTATTGAACTGAATCGCAGCAAATTGTTGGGATGATTGGTTATTATCCGAGGACCATTTGATTAGAATTTTTGGGACGATCGGGTCAAAGGTCAAGGTCAAGGTCATGAAAAAGGTCAAAATCGTCTTTTTACATAGCGGCGGTCAATTTAATATCCAATTGGCATGCAACTAATGCCAAAATGTTCAGAATTCATGCCCATCTGTGATATGTGACATGAAACAATGACGTAATAACCTTATTAACGGTTTGGGAGTAAAGGTCAGGGGGGTCACGACATTGCAAAATGTGCGGTTTTAGTCATAACACGGTCAATTCTTATCCGATTTGCATGAAAACCAACATCAAAATGTTTGACTGTTCTGTTCCCCACACTCTAATACCAATTACAAATTAAGAGTACAAAGGTCAAGGTCGAGGTCATGAAAAGGTCAAAATCGTCATTTTGCCATAGTGCGGTCGATTTTTTCCAATTTGCATGCAACCAATGCCAAAATGTTGTGAATTCAATGCCCAATTCTTGTGATATACGATATGACACAGGAAATTTAATGTTTTTAAGGCCATCATATACACATATGAGATGGCAGAATGTGGTATGGGATTAAATTACCCTCACAATCAACGGTTTCTTCTGGGGGGGGGGGGGCAAAATGTAGCGTTGGCGAAGGTATGCGCTCTACTGAGTGCCCGTTATAGTTTTTTTTGCTTTAAAACTCATTTTCTCGCAACCGTAAGTCCAATCGACGCTAATTTTTCATCTTCACATGTATCTATTTTGGTAGCATACTCAATTGACAATTATGATGTCATAGGTCATGTGGTACGGGCGCCATCTTTGAAAAACCGAAAACTTTTGGACCTTTGTATCTCTGAAACTGCACAATGAATTTTTTTTAAAACTTAGCACATGGCAAGAAATCCTCATGGGGAATACGTACGATTTTTCATGACATCATCGGTGAAGTGGTATCCCGGTGAAAATTCGACAGGGTGAATGCTGCATCAGAAAAATTTTAAATTTCTTGAGCATCATTCACTGCAGAAAAAAAAATATTATGACATCATAGGTCATGTTGTTCGGCAGCCATATTGTTTTGAAATTTAAAAAAATAATCTTTTTCTCCAGAACGGTTGGACAGATTGAGGCGAAACTTTACACACACATTCCCCATGACATCCTTTTACAAGTTTGTCAATTTCTAATTGATAGGTCACATGGTTTGGTGGCCATATTGATTTTACCATAAAACCTTCAAACATCTCCAGAACGGATGGTCAGATCAAGGGGAAACTTCACACACATATTTTTGAAGGGTAGGAAATATAACTTTGCTCATGAATAAGTGAGAGCTCACATGGTTTGGCAGCCATATTGGATTGAAGAAAAATATTAAATAATGTTTTCTCTAGAACCACTTAACCTATCGAAGCAAAACTTTGCAACTATCATCTACCGCCCTGGCTGCATATATGGCAAAAATTATGACATCACACGTCACATGGTTTGGTGGCTATCTTGGATAGAATAACGCACCTCATCCGATTAACACGACACTTCACAAGCATGATTCCCTACCCCAATAGAGGCAAAATCTAAGTTTATGATGTCATAGGTCACATGGTTCATCAGCCATATTGGATTGAAAATTTTAAAATTTTAAAAACCTTCTTCTCCAGAACAGCTGGACAGATTGAGGCGAAACTTCACACACCCTTTCCCCAAGACATTCTTTTACAAGTTTGTTATTTTCTCATTGATAGGTCACATGGTTTATTGGTCATATTGAATATACCCTAAAACTTTCAAACATCTTCTTCTCCAGAATGGCTGGTCAGATCAAGGGGAAACTTCACACACATATTCTCTAATAGTCTAATGCAAGGGCGTATAAGTTTGTTCATAAATAATTGATGTCACATGGTTTGGCAGCCAATTTGGATTTGAGAAAAATATTAAATAATGTTTTTGCTGGAACCACTTATCCTATCGAAGTGACACTTTGCATCTGTCAGCCATCACCATGTCTGCATATAGGGTAAAAATTATGATGTCAAAAGTCACATGGTTTGGTGGTCATATTGGATAGAAAAAAGCACCTCATCTGATTAACAAAAAACTTCACAACCGTGATCCACTACACCATTAGAGGCAGAATATAAATGTATGATGTCATAGGTCATGTGGTTCCTCAGTCATATTGGATTGAAAACTTAAAGAATTAAAAAATCTTCTTCTCCGAAGTGGCTGAGCAGATTGAGGCGAAACTTTACACATATATTCCCCCAGACATGCTTGAACAAGTTTGCTAATTTCTAATTGATAGGTCACATGGTTTGGCAGCCATGTTGAATTTACCCTAAAACCTCCAAACATCTTCTCCAGAACGGCTGGTCAGATCAAGGGGAAACTTCACACACATATTCTACAAGGAGGAGGAGGAGATTGGGACCATACTCTGTGCAGAGCGTTGGTGCTGCCTAAGCAGTCTCTTTGGCTATTGGGCACAATCCTGGACGGGTCGCCACTCCAACACAGTCACTGTTACTAGCATGCTGGCACTCATTTTGCTGACCTCGGAAGGATGACAGGTCGAGTTAACCCCACCTGGTATTAATTCAACAGCTGAGCGGGATTTGAACTCAGGACCCACGGATCCAAAGCCCATCACCCTAACCATTAAGCCAACACCAGGCATATATTCTACAAGGCAAGGAGATATAGTTTGTTAATGAATAATTGATAGGTCACATGGTTTGGCAGCCATATTGGATTGAAGGAAAAATATTAAATAATGTTTACTCTGGAACTGCTTCATCATTCAATGCGAACTTCACACTTATGATCTAGCGAACATGTGGAATGTACATTTCAAATTTAAACCTGATTGGCCGCAAGGTATGGCAGCTCAAATTATTTAATTATTTGAATCTGAGAACTTTTAGAATTTTTTTTTTTTTACATAAGGATCACTTGGCTGTGCCTGGATGCATTTGAGGGTAGAGGAGTAGCAATTCAATTGATACCGATGATGGCCCCAGGAAAAATGGTCAACTATGTACATAATAAATGGATGGAACATGGCCTGTTCCTCGGTCCATAACTTGTGAATCTCGCATCGTGGAGAAACATGTAGGGCCTCATTAGACTCAGGGGAATCCCCCTTTACGCTCTGCACTGATGGTGTCCACATTTATTACTTTGTGTTTAGGTTATTTAAACACCAATGCAATTGATACCAACGATGTATTCAGGAAAAAGGGCGAACTGCATACGTAATAAATAGATTGAATGCGGAATGTTACTGGGTCCATAAGTCATCAGTCCCACATAGTAGAGAGACGCATTGGGGAGCCTTGTATTGCTCGGTGGAGTTTCGGTTTACTCTGTGAACACATGGTGACATTTTCCGCACATTTATTACTTCGTATTCAGGTAATTTAAATGCCAATTAAATTCATACCAACAATGTCCCCAGGAAAAAGGGCCAACTGCATTCGTAAAAAATAGATTGAACACTTCGTGTTACTCAGTCCGTAACTCATCAGTCCCGCATTGTGTCAAAGAGGGTGGTATTTGTATCAAAGCCGGACGTCTTGGTACCCGGTCATCACTCCCAGCAGTTTAAAGTGGCAGTTCTAGTTGTATTTAATCTACACATATTGGTGCTGTTTACTCGTTTGTTTGTTTAGTTAATTAGTTAGTATTACACACAAGTATTGAGGCACATGGAAGAGCAGATCGACAGGGGACAATAGATCAACAGCCAAATTCGGAAAAAGGTAAAACAGTGTGATGACAAAAATCAGATGAACCACAACATGAGGAGAGTAATTGTCAAATAAGGGTGAAAGCCGGGTCTCAAGAAGTGCACTGAAACCCAGTTGCAATCAGTATAGTAAAGAAAAGGACTGTTTGGTGTCCTTTATGCATCCAACATCTCCTCAATGGAAAGATCTTCGGTGGGAAAAAAAATCCTGTGAATTTCCTTCCTGCCAAGGTACTAGCCTCTCTTGAATGTTCCACTGCTACTGGTG
Organism: Eptatretus atami; assembly: GCA_035128595.1. Classification (NCBI taxonomy): domain Eukaryota; kingdom Metazoa; phylum Chordata; class Myxini; order Myxiniformes; family Myxinidae; genus Eptatretus; species Eptatretus atami. The sequence continues at coordinate 80,147,311 of CM068962.1, read as the reverse complement.
CTGACAGCATCATTATCCTATTACTCAAACATAGGGGCAATACTCCTGGGTGCTCACCTGGTAGTGGCTGGATAAGATAACCAGGGAACCACTGGTAGGCAAGGATGATCCACAACTCCCCCAAGATATGTAACAGAGAAGAAAGTAAATAGCTGTGGATTTTTTTTAATGCCGTAAACAAACTTTGGTATATCACGGGTGATAAAGGTTGTGGTCAAGTTTCATTAAAATTGTGTCTGTGGTTTTAGAGAAGAAAGTAAATGCATATTTATGGGGGCAACCCCCTCCCCCCTTCCCCATAGACACCTTAGACTGATATTTTTTATGGAGTGAACAAACATTGGTACATCGCAGCTGATGAAGGTGGTGGTCAAGTTTCATGAGAATTGCATGTGGAGTTTCTGAGAAGAAAGCAAATACCTATTTTGGGAGCAACCCACATGGACCCTCTTAAGGGCCGATATGTATATATATATATTGTTACGAATTCTGGCCCGCCTGGCGTGCGAGCGATTGCGTAACTCCAATCGCAACCGTGTCGCCCACCGGACATACAATTCAGTCGTGACCCTCCTGGAACTACCGCCAGGAGCCAGTCACGGGTGGGGGTTTAACCTCACCACGATCGTGCCAATTGCCCACCCGCGCAGGATAGGGTTGCTCGCCAAATTCGACCTACCTAAGTACCTGTGCGAGTAGTCGACCGGGCGATCGTACCTCGTCGCAGATCGGCTTAGGACACGAACCGCTTAAGCGGTCCGTTCCGTGCTACAGTGATAACCGAGCGGTGTTATCGCCGACCTCGACGGATGTGATTCTGTTTACCGGGCATTCAAAACCCTCTACTAATTTATTCCGCGATCAAGATGGCACTTTCAAAGGGAAAAAGACGACGAACGGGATACATTTCACAAAGGACATTTATTTAAACAGCACACGTATATACAGCCAAGGCAGTCATGCAATGTACAGGCACATAGAAGCAAAAGCAATACCACCGACTACGATTATTATTTACAAGCACAGTCACTTACACAGTTTCTACTTGGCAGGACACGGCGCCACAGCATGCATACAAAAACAAAGAAAACCCTCCCCATAGGCAGGGAGGTAGACGGGGTTCGTAAACCTTTATGGCACGGGACCTGGAGGACTGAACGGGTCCCGTGAGGCGAAGGGTCTTACCCGCGCCCTCGTGGCGCGACGGTGGGCAGGTCGCGACGTCGACTCCCCACGGCCTTGCGTAGCCCGCCTGACCTCGGGCCCCTGGCGTGGTCAGCGAGCTCTCTCCGGCGTTGCTGCTGGTGCTTTCACGACCCACGACCGAACAAGAAAAGACTGAAGGGCAGAAGGGCTTCAGGACCAGAGAGAGAACAGATGATGGACCACAGGGCGAGAGCTCATGGACCAGAGAGAGAACGGATGATGGACCACAGGGCGAGAGCTCATGGACCAGAGAGAGAACGGATGATGGACCACAGGGCGAGAGCTTGACCGAAGAGAGAACGGATGATGGACCACAGGGCGAGAGCTCATGGACCAGAGAGAGAACGGATGATGGACCACAGGGTGAGAGCTCATGGAACAGAGAGAGAACGGATGATGGACCACAGGGCGAGAGCTCATGGACCAGAGAGAGAACGGATGATGGACCACAGGGCGAGAGCTCATGGACCAGAGAGAGAACGGATGATGGACCACAGGGCAAGAGCTCATGGACCAGAGAGAGAACGGATGATGGACCACAGGGCGAGAGCTCATGGACAGAGAGAGAACGGATGATGGCCACAGGGCGAGAGCTCATGGACCAGAGAGAGAACGGATGATGGACACAGGGCGAGAGCTCATGGACCAGAGAGAGAACGGATGATGGACCACAGGGCGAGAGCTCTGGACCGAGAGAGAGCGAGCCTCGTGTGCGTCGCCCTTTTATAATCTGAGGCTCCGCCCTTCGCCCCACCACGCTTCTGGCTCCACCTCCCTTCTGGAAGCTTCCCAAAAAGGGGCGTTCCCTCACCCCGACCGCCTCACGCTGTTCATCCACCAATAGGCGGCGATCTGCCCTCCCCCTGCCTCCGTCACACTCCTCGGAGAAACAGGCGGGAAAAATTCGCGCGCCCATCGGAACTCTTTTGTTCCCTTTTTCGTTCGACGGTTTTCAACGCGGTTTGTTGCTTGCGTGGAGGTTTGTTCAAAATAACAATAGAAAAAGAAAAACGGCTATCTCAAAGAGTCGCAGCCTGGTGAACATGAAGATTCCCTTTAAACAACGGTGGGAACTATCTGCACATAAACTTAGCGTCATAACTGATCTAAGGACCCTTTATGGTGTACTGCGAATTTCCACAGCCGTAACTAATATGTATATATATGTATATATATATATATATATGTATATATATATATTATATATAATATATTATAGTTGTTATATATATATATATATATATATATATATATATATTAATGCCATGACCAAACTTTGGTACGTACACGGTGATGACGTTGTGGTGACGTTTCATCAAAATTGTGTGTGTAGTTTCAGAGAAGAAGTTGCAAGTATTTGTGGACGGACGGACAGACGGACGGACAATGCACCATTCAATAAGCTTCCTGGAACTATGTTCTGGTAAGCTAAAATCTGTTCATCTGCCTTGTTACCCTCCGCCAATGAGGATGATGCTTTCACTCCTGTTTGTCTGTCTGCGAGCAGGATATCTCAAAAAGTTGTGGACAGATTTGGACGAAACTTGGTTGACAGTTTGGTGTGTGACAAGGATAAATTGATTAGACTTTGGTAATGATCCGGATCTGGATACTCGAATTTTCAAAGTGATTCTTCACCATTGAGAGATATATCAAAATGTTGTGGATGATTTATGATGTAGATCAGGCCTATGAGTGGGATACAAAACGTGAACTGTTCAGCCGGTTGTAGCGTCGACGTAGGTATGTGCCGTACCGAGTGTCATTGTTGTCTATTTATGTTTCCCTTTGTGTTTTTTTCAAGAGAATTTTCCGAGGGCTATTTTCCTGCATTATGTAAATCACCAATGTTACGTCAATTCATAATCTATAGTAATGGTGCCTCATTTGACCATCTTAACAATAGACCTGTCAACCATCTCCCTAGCCTGGTGTTGGCTCAGATATTAGGGTGGTGGCTTGGGATCCTGGGGTCCTGAGTTCATGTCCCGTCGGCCGCACGGACTATACACCAGGGAGTTGACTCGCTTGTCAGCCTTTGAAGGTCGGCGAAATGAGTACCAATTCCAGTGTGTGTACTGGTAGAGGGGCACTGCATCAATGACACAGTCGCGCTTCAAGAAATGATATCTACCCCGGCAGCTAAGCTGCCATACGACCACCACCACCACCAACCATCTCCCATCATACTGTCAGGAAAGTATGGTTATAGAATCCATAATTGCAACAAACCCCAAGCCTCATCTTTTCTCGATACTACTATTACGTCTACATCTACTTCTACTTCTACTTCTTTTTTCACATCCCAAATTATTCCCATCTTCTTGTGGAGTAGACCAAGTAACGTTTTCAGTCCAAGTTTATCGTTGGCATGTGAGTCGGACCCAAGCCTGATGGGTCAAAGGTAAATGCGTTCCCTCTGCACCATCCTGTCGAACAAAACTCATCTTTTCTCGAACACCGATGACCCTTGACCATCACTTTGGCTTCTACCCAGGTGATTCCACCTTGGACAAATGTATTTTCCCTTCTCACAACTCAATGCTGTGAACTCTCGTGGGGTGTAGTCCACACACCTCCCATCCAATGTTTCTTTCATTGCTCCCTCATTGCATTCGCTGCTGCAGAGACAGCAGCAGTACAAACTCCGCTTGGCTTTGCCACGAACCCACCCCCCACTTTGGCATTGAATCCTCGTTCTCAGTGGTTTACAACTGAATAATCAAAACGAGTCCATCTACTCACTCAACCTTTGTCAGCATGATTTTTTGAAATATAACCATTAAAATACTTATTTTTGCAGTGGTTGCTGACTATGTATTGATATGAGTATGGATCACTTTGGTCAATTCTCAGTGAGTACCCTGCTTATAAACTGCGTATTTACCATACTAATTGGCAGTTGTATTTGTTGTCACCTAATTACTTGTATTTATTTCTATTGTCATTTTTTGAGTATTTTTGGATGTGCGATTGTTTGGTGCTCCCCCAACTGGCAGTTGTATAACATTTTATTTTTATTTTAAGCGTTTTGAGCATTTATTGTATAATCTTAAACAATTTCAGAGAATGCTCAGTCGGGGCAGTTTAAATTCCCAATGTGTACTAGGACAAAAGGAAATATAGTAATACCTCTCAAAGCAATAGAAAAAGATATAAAAGTACACAGAAGGAGCATCCAAACACCAACTACCACAGCCACAGCGGCAACAATCACTTGTTATAAAAAGATAATTTTTGTGTGTTTTACTTCATTTTACATCCTCATTGACACACACAGACAGACATGCAATATGTTTGTGAAGTACAACATGCTGTCTTTGATTAAACCCGTCAGCGAAGCGCAGCATCAATTGTTGATAAATTGTAATGCGCTTTGTCATAAAGAACTTCAACATTGCAAACATGAATGAAAAGAATATATCTGAAAATATATTGCAAACCTTCTGGAAATACGACGGCTTTATGGTTCTGTTTCATAATTTATCTACTGTTCTGTTCAAACAAAAAATTTAACATTACTTTGATAGTCATGAGATATCCACCTGGTCAGAGGCTGATCCAGCAGTTTCAAAAGGAAATCCAGGAGTTTCAAAAAATGCTTTGCGTCCTAAAACTGCGATGAATTTATTTAGAACATTAGAGGTACATCGTGAGAATTGCTGGTTGGCAGGATCACTTTGAGGTGGACAGACTTGCCTTTGAGTTATCTCACCTGGGTTTGAATCTCAGTCCAGCTGTAAGTCGTCACTGGTGTTTCACATGCAAAGAGAGATTTTTGTCCATCTGATGTATATCAAACCGGAGGATCCGTCTGCCAACACTGTCTGTTGGTGAACATTAAAGATCCCACTGTGTCATTCGCGAAGAGTAGGTGAATTAACACCCACACCCTGAACAATTAATTACAAATTATTGCACTGAGCGACTGCTGGGAAGGCAACGGCAACCCACCCAGCATAACCTCAGCCCAGGAACTGATTCAACAGCACCGATGCTCTGTCATTTGATTGGTTGGAGAAAATATGGTAAAATTATTTTGGAATGAAGCAAAAATGACGTTTTTTTAACGTGAAAATGAAGGGAGAAGGTTCCATTCTCGATGCAGGTTTTATTGGTGTCAGACCAAGATGAATCGACTCCATGAGTTGCTAGCTGATGATACAGCAAACCAATAACGATGACTTATATTGTTTTTCCATTTTTATTCAAGTCACAGTTTTTGTTTTGTTTTGACATTTGAGCAATCCACAGGACAAAATCTAAACTGGTGGAATTTTGGGGGTTTGGATAATGGTGGGTTTAGTGGGGTCACTGATATTGTGATGTGGCAATGCAATATAATTTCTAAAATCAGATTGTCAGTCATTAAATGAAATCCAAAGAGCAAACAGATGCTTATTTGAAAAGTCAATTTTATTTTACAATTTGTTTCTTTACGTATCATCGATAATTGTTTTGTAAAATATTGTGAGCATTTTGAAACTGTGACAGAATAATCGATGCTCTGGCATTCCCAGCTTTTGTTATTAGCTTTTTGCAATTTACTGTAAATTTGTACCTACAACGAGTTTCATCATTATCCAACATGTACCATTCTCGAGGCAATTCACACCAGAAGGCAGAATTTGCTAACGATTTTGAGGCTTGATGATATTAGTGATCAGAGAAAGGTCATTGAGGCACTAAGTGTGCTGCATGGTGGCACGATCATCCATTCGTGGAAAAGTGTTCGCAGCTCAAAGGATCGTTTGTAATTTTAAACCTGGGTTGCACTTTATTAGTCTCCTACCAGTTTCAACAGAGGGTTTGCTCTCCGTCCGTTCGTCAGTCTGTCCGTCCCATCAGTGGTTTTTCTGTCTTTTCCCCATACCCTTTGACATATTCAACTGAAACTCGATACATGACTTTATTATGATAAGTTACACAACAAGTTCGAGTTTCAGGGTGTTTCGTCAATTTTTCACAGAGTTATGCCCTTTTTGGACTTAGAAAATATCACATCGGTAGGGGACATGTATTGAAAAGCAATTTGTGCTCTTGTTCTTTCTGTTATGCACAAGCACAATTTGCCCTGTGAATGAAGCATTCACAAGTTAGGACGAGTAATATATTACATCCCACGGAGTATTTCGCGACAAGTAGGTGAGTTATCTTGGCACTGATAAAATTACAAATTCCTGCCTAAACTGTGGGTAGCAAGTGGTCTAATTCTTTTGGATATCCTTTGACTCCAGGTTTCACTGGTTGCTATATCAGTGTGGCTGTTTGGATGAGCAGCTCCTACGATGAACAAATCATCTTCCCAGGTTATTCAGATATCACATGTGAACGACCATCTTCGACGACAAAGGTCAATTGTGATGCATGATCAGGACACACATTTTTTTTAACCATTCTGTTTTAGATCCGCCATGACTTTATAATATATGCATTTTGAAGCTCTGCATTTCCCTTTCTTTTTCATAGTATACAATTTTGAAATGAAACAATGGATGCTTTAGCTCTTTTTCATGTTCCTCATCCCAGCTCTTTGCTATGCTATGTGTTTGATGAGAATCAGAGAGTAGATTGTATTATGATATGCTAATTCTATAATTTGTTCTCGCCGCAAAAAGACTCCTTGCGAGATAATGCTCCTGCAATTACAAGGAAATTGAGATGCAGACTTTGCATTATGATCTGCTTGCATCAGCAAACAGACACAAAATACTGGAGCGGCATGGCTAGTCAGAGCGGCGGGAGAGCTCAGTTGGTAGCCTGCTCGAATTGGTGAAGCTGAGCTATCATGCTACGAGCTTGATTCGACCTCTAGCAGAATGGAATCATATTTGGGTGCCAGCAGGGGGCGGTGTACCGTGGAGAACTGTCGCACATTGCCTAAAAGATGTTGCTGCAGATTTCCGGCTGGTTTCCTGGCAATATTAATTCTTCCAGTAGATTACCTTAATGGGCCATGGCTACGAGACGACTGGTTTGGATGGACCCTCTTTTACTGTAATTTGTGCTGCTTCACCAATTCGCTGAATCATTTTCAAAATAAATGCGCATCCCCCCTCCACAATCCCACCATCCACCCACCCCACCCTCCTCCCCCAACCCAAAACATTAATTGCGTAGATATTTTTGACATTCATTGTGCATTTTGATTCTGATTTACATATTGTCTGCACACTTGCGATCCAGTAACCATCCCACCCCGAACCCCACCATCCCTCCTTTGTTTTAGCAGCTGTTTCCTCATGCCCCACTTCGATACATTTGCCCGAAAATAGACTTTCCCCGGAGCGAATCGATCAAATGAAATGTCAAGATGCTAAAGCATGAAGTGATGCTGAAATCGCACAGAAGTGTGACATTTTATGCGATGTTCCATTTTACACTTGAGCAAATAATGCTGTGTGTGTGTGTGTGTGTGTGTGTGTGCGTTCACTACAGAACCTTCCACAAGACGCAATTAGGGCGAACAATAGATCCAATTAAATGCACATGTGACGGGCTGTGCCACATGCACGAAAAGGTAAGCACATTAAATGCTGATGAATGGGCCATAAACTTTGTTGACAAAGCAAGATATCTCTGTTTATCTGCCACAAGACAGTCACCTGTCTGTGATGATGATGATGATGATGATGATGATGATGATGTGATGATGATGATGATGAGATGATGATGAACCATACTCTTTGCAGAGCAATGATGCTGCTGAAGTAGTTTTTTGGCTAGGGTTTTTTTTTCTTTTTGTATACCTTGTCGAGGCTCGTGTGAGAGCTAACACACAACGCACGCAAGGGGGGCAGGAGACAAGAGGGGCGGGAGTGGGAAGGACAAACAGTGGGGAACAGAGACATTAGGAGATCTGTGGAAGGGAGAGGGATGGGGCAGGGAACATGGGAATACAAGATGGACATTACAGGGACTTTCAGTAAGGAAAGCAGGGAATTTGAAGGGGTGGGCTTGGGCATTATCGGGGGTAGAAAAGATCGAGGATTTGGATGGGGGATGATAAGAGGTGGTGTGAACAGCTGTTTGAAGGCCTGGAGGGAAGAATGGGATTGAATAGAGTGAGGGAGTTCATTCCAAAGGCGGAAAAAAAGGAATGAAAGAGTGAAGGTGAGCAGTCATTCGTGATTTATGTAGTTTTACCAGAAGGGGATTGTTGGCGGACCTTGAGCGCCCTGCGGAAATGTGGTGGGGGCAAATCGCAGAGAGATAGCGGGGGGGGGTGAAGCTGGAGAGGAGACGGTAGAAGACAGAAAGACACCGAGCAGCCTGCAGTGAGAGAGTGAGAGCCCAAAAACTCAGCCTCATTGCGGGAGATGCCAATGATCAGAAATGCCTTAGTTTCCACAGCGTGAAGCCGAGAAAGGTGGGAGGCAGGAGCACCAGCCCGGAGTGGAGACAGTACTCCATCAGGCTGCGGACAAAAGCTTCGTAAGTGGTCAGGAGCTCATGTGGGCCGAGGAAGGACTTTGCACAATGGAGGATTCCCAGTCGGCGACTGGCTTTGGAGGCGAGGTTTGAAATGTGGCTTTCCCAGGAAAGGTCATGGCAGATAGTGAGACCAGAAGCTTGAAAGAAAGGACTTTCCAGAGGATTGTTGAGAAAGTGGATGGGGGGGGGGGGCTTTCTAAACGGTCCTTTCAGAAGAGCATCGTGAGAGTGTGAGATTTGTCCGAATTGAAAGACATGTTCCACGTGTTGGACCAGTTTGTGATTTTATCCAGATCTGCAGTGAGCGAAGAGGCTGCTGCTTGCCAGTCTGAGGGATGACATATGGTACGGCAGAGGGTGGAGTCATCAGCAAAGAGATATAGAGGATTTTCCAGAGAGTCGGAGAGATCATTGATGAAAACCAGAAAAAAGACAGGGCCAGAACGCACCTTGAGGAACTCCAGCCTGGACAGGAAGAGAGGATGAAAGAACTCCATTTAGGGCCACACGTTGACTGTGACTGGAGAGGAAGTCTGCGAGCCATGAGTGTAGATGGCCTTGGATACCATAGAGAGAGAGTTTGGTGAGCAGGGCAGGGTGCCAGACCATGTCAAAAGCATGTGATATGTCCTGGGATGTGGCTCGGATTTCATGTCTGGCATTGAGGACCTCCATCCATTGTTGGGAGAGCAGAAGCAACATATCCAGGGTAGAGTGACCTGGTCTGAAACCAAATTGATGATCGGAAATCAAGCCATTGGAGAAGAGGAAGGATTTAATGTCTGAAGCGATGATGGATTCCATAACCTTGCTGATGATTGGGAGAAGGCTGATTGGTCTGTAGTTGCAGGGATCTGTTTTTGCTCCTTTTTAGCAGGGCAGTAATGTTTGCTGATTTCCAGCAGATGGCAGATGACCTTGAGCAAACGAGAGGGTGAATAGAACAGAGAGAGGGTGAGCAAGAGCAGAAGAGCAGGTTTTTAGGAACACTGGGCTGATGCTGTCTGGACCGGTTGCAGAATCTGAGTCGAGATTTGACAGCAACTCTCCACTTGTCAGAGAAAAGGACACAGAGTCCAGGGACAGTTGGGTGCGACTGGGTAAGGTGGGTAGAGAAAGCGATGGGTTTTGGACACAATATTTAGCTGCAAACACCGAGTTTAGGCATTCAGCCTTTTCACGTGCGGTATAAGCAGTGTGGCCATTTGAGGTAAGGGAGGGGATGGAGGGGGAAAATACACCAGAAACAGATTTGATTGGATGCACCAGGATTTTGAGGAGGAGAGAGGTTTGAAAGTTCAGACTGAGATGAGAAAGAGGTTGTTTTCTGGCTCTCCTGAGGGTAGATACACACTTGTTCCGAGCTTTATGGAGAAACTGAGATTACCTCAGTTGGGTTTGCTTTCCATGAGGCAAAGGCAAGTTGTTTCAGGACAACTGCCTCACCACAAGCTTCAGTGAACCCAAGGGCGGGAGGAAGGGTAGGACAAGTGAAGACGAGGGGGGATAAATCTGTGCATGAGGGAGAGCAAGTTTCTTTGAAAGAATTCCCAGGATGAGTTGATGTTGGTTATTTGAGGGTTCCCAGGATGAGGGTTATACTGGGTAGTTTGCCATTTCCTTCCCAGCGTTGTTTGTGCTCTATCCTTTTAAATGTTGAGAATCAAGCAAGGAAGCAGCACAGTCAGTGGTTCAAACCCTGGCCACATCATACCAAGGAAGAGTCTTTAGTTTGACTCAGACAGGGTTTGAACCACTGACTTCCTGAATTCAGAGCAGATGCTCAAACCCAGTGGTCTCCAACCAATCGATCACGATTGATAGATCAATCCCTGAGTCTTGAACAGTCGATCTTAAAAAAATAAAATAATTTACATTTTTTTTCAACACAGTGAGAGATTGGAAAAAGCTGAGATTCTGTACGGTAGTTGTATTTAAAACTGTGGTTGCCGTGAGTCGCAAATACAGGCTGCTGGAGAGTTTAAAATAAAAGAGCTAAATGTCGGTGCACAGACTAATCAGAAATGATTTGTGTTTAAACAAGTCAATTATCCATATGTGACGCAGTCACTGTACTGCTGTGCCCACCGTGCAGTTGTCAGTTGCTCATTACCTGTTGTCAATTCCCCAAAACATGGAATAAGCTGGGCTTTTTCATTTTTTCTTGTTTCTAAGATTTATTTCCTAAAGCCAAAATGACGAGTGAGGAGCCAAGGCCGTCCAAGATGAGGGCAAAAACCAACAATTTCCACCAGGAATGGAAAAGTGAATTTCTTTTTACAACTATCCAACACAAGAACATCTGTATCATTTGTCACCAGAGCAGAACATTGAGTAAAATAGGTAATTTGGAATGGCATCATAAGACAATGCATGCAAAATTTCAAGAAAATTTTCCTTTAAACAATGCAATTCGGACGAAGAAAGTTGGAGAGTTAAAAATAATTTTGAAAGCTCAATAGCCACTCTTTCCAAAATTTGTGGCGAAAGGCATGGCTAGCACAGAGGCGTCTTTTCGCATTAGCCATCTGCTGGCGAAACGTAAGAAACCATTCAACGATGGCGAAGTTATCACGGAGGCCATGATGGTTGCTGCTGACATCTTGTTCAAAGACTTTTAAAACACAGATTAAATTACGACAGCCATCAAAGGCATGCCGCTCAGCACTTCAACAGTAGCCAAAAGGGTGGAATCGTTGTCCGAGGAGGTGTCTCAGCAAATACACCAAGACTTATCAGACTGTGAATGTTTCTCACTGCAGTTTGACGAATCAGTAGAGATGATGGATACGGCTGAGTTGATAGTTTTTTTTCGCATGGTATTCAGACTCAAAAACAGAGGAGGACATTCTTACTCTTTTGCCACCCAAAGAAAGGACAAGAGGCGAGGATGTCCACAACAAATTCAAGAGGTATGTGACTGAGAAAAACATTGCGATCAAGAAACTGGTTTCAATCACAATCGATGGTGCACTGGCAATGCTAGGTGTCAATGGAGGCTTTGTTGCACTTTGCAGATTGGAAACTAAGGATTATGAGACTAAGGATCCTGAATTCCCCTCCTTTGTCAATTACCACTGTGCTATCCACCAACAAGTGCTAGTGAGCACGGTTATTGACTTTTCTCATGCAATGACAGTTGTTGTCAATATAGTCAACTCAATTCATGCCAGAGCTCTGCAACATCACTCATTCAAATCGTTACTCAATGAGCTTGATGCCACCAAAAGTGAACTAATTCTTCATGTTGATGTGAGGTGGTTAAGTCGAGGAAAAGTCCTCCAGAGACTTTTAGTTCGATCTGAACCATGAAATTGTCACCTTTCTTAAATCAAGAAATGCAGTGTACAGTAAGCTGTCAGATAATGCATGGTTGTTAGACTTGAGGTATCTTGCAGACATAAGGGCAAAATTTAACGAGAACAAGTTGAATCGTGAACTGCAGGGAAGGGACACAGACTCGTCACACATGATCATTGCAGTGAATGTGTTCAAGATGAAACCGGGCCAGTGGTCCACCCAGTTAAAGAGCAACATGACAGAGCACTTCCAAAATCTGGAGAAAATCCTACAAAATGTCAAAGAGAAAGGGTTCCATCCCAAAAATTTCTGTAACAACCGAAACAGATTGGAAAAGGAATTCAACAGACGGTTTTAGGAGGTAGACAAGATGGAACAAATCATTGTTTGTCTCAAATCCTTCTTTTCAAGTGGACATTGGAAAACTGACAGCAAAATTTCAGCAGGTGTATGAAGAAAGCAATGGACTTGACATGGAGATAACCACCATGCAACATGACAGAGTTGAAAGCTTTGTCAAGAGACAGACTTTTGGGGACTTGTAAACAGAGAAAAGTACCTTCTTAAAACAACCTGTGCACTCAAGATAAAGGCCTACTTTAGTTCCACATCCCTCTGTGAGATGGTTTTTACCCCAATTAAAATCATCAAGTCCGAGTATTGCACATGTCTAACAGATGCTCATCTGATGGACTGCATGAGACTAGCCATCTCAAACTAGGACACAGATTTCAAAGAACTCACAGATAATGTGCAGCAACAGGTATCATATTAAGAATAGGTGAGTGTCATGCATAGTGTACATTTTTTTTTTTTTTTTAGTAAAGTAGAATTTTTAAGGCTTGGTCTGATCTTGTGTTGTATTTAGATTCTAAAAGTCATCTTGTGTCGAAAATTGTTGGAGACCATTGCTCTAACCATTATGCCACCGAGTGTGGTCACCCGTCTGTAGACAATCACTATCCTGAGATGGATCTGGTGTCAAGGTATACCCTATTGGCCATGAATGCTCAGTCACTCTAGAAAACCTTGGTGATATGAGGTCATTCATTGGTGTCTCCAACATGTTTACCGAGGTTGTAATAGGGCTGCCTCACCCATATTGTCAGGTCAGGCCAAATCAGATCTGTGACTTGCTACAGGTATCATGTAAACCTGTACAAACCTGTTCCATGGTCGGGTTGGCAGCAACGAAACTGTCTCCCCCACCAGATTTCCTGGTGAGGAGGGTGTTTGGATATGGACACCCAGCGGGATTAAAACCAAAACCGGTCAAAGGGCGGAGGAGCTCCTTGTGAGCCAACGGCCATCCATATCTAGTACCCAACTGTGTCTGTGGACGTCCTCCCACAGTTTAGTTACTTCTTATTAGGAGGTTGGTGACAGGATTTGCACTCTGGCCACCGTAAAACCCTTCATTGCGCAAAACATTCTCGAAGCATTAAAAAAAAATCTGAAAACCCACTGTGGGAGTACCTACTGTGCAGCTTCCCTTCACAGGGCAGCTCACCGGATGACGGGATTGGGGC
>CM068962.1:80114206-80127336 GCA_035128595.1 Eptatretus atami | reverse complement strand
CGGGTGGTGAATGGCCGGGGTCCACGGAGGGGGGTCAGGGTCACTCTTCCCTTCCTCGTAAAGGGCCAGCAGAAACACATTCGCCGCCTCGACGACCACCAAAAACTCTTCAAAAGAACTTTTAAAACACTCTCCAAGACACCAAAAAGACCCTCCAAGACCTCAAAGAGACAACCCAACACCTCAAAAAGACCCTCCAAGACCTCAAAAAGATCACACGCCTCAGAGAGTGCTCGGGAATTTATGGACCTCCCTCAGCAGGGAGGGGCCTTGGTGAACACACCTCGCTGTCCTCTGATTGGACAGGTCCTACGGCCCACCTTTCTGGGGCGGGGCCTTGGCCCCTGCCGGGAAACCCCAGCCACTCCTCCATGCGGGCACACACTCAACGAGTAACAGTATCAATGCTTATAGAGTACCAATCGGCCAGCAGTAAAAATATAATCTTATATTTTCCACTTGGTTGGCAAATTGGAGAGAATTACTTTGGTGACACCGGAGAGTCTGGTCCCCAGAGGCATTAGTCTCATTAACTCTGGCCTCCCATTCAATTGCAAAGTTGTACAAATACGAACTCTGTCTTCCCATTGTCCTCTTATCAACAGGAGTCTCATGGAACTGCAGAGGTCATTGACCTCAAATTGTTCTGCAAAAGCTGTGCAAACCAGTTGCTCCACCTTCATGCTGAGATAAATGCTTATTGTTGTATAAGGTAAATGAAGGTTTACTGTGCATACACGCCCTGAAGGAAGACACGCATTCTTTCACAATACAATCTGCTTAATTATGCACAAGATTGTTTTCTCTTTGTTTAAAGGAACTCGTGTGCAAACAAAACTTTCTTGTAGTCTGATTGGCCAAGTGCCCTGTGATGCTTTGACCCTTCCTGATTTCCAAATGTATAAAAGGCCATGTATTCTGGCTCAAAGGCAGAGATCTGCTTGGACTCTTGAGACAAGCTCTTCTTTCCACATATATGTGTTCTTTGTATAATAAACGATCTGTTCAATTATAAAGGCTTTTCTCTATAATGGTTGGAAATCTTTGCCAAAGTGGCTATGATTATATAAATAAATCGACTCCTCTCATGCTCTTCTAGCCGAATAAAGCTGCCTAAAGCAACCATGAAAGCCTACACAAGGTAAGCCCATTTGCTGTTCTCAGAAAGTTTTCAAACTAATGAAAAAAATACTCTACTAACAAAAATAAGTTCCTGTGCACCATAAATATTTTTACACAAAATGATACTGATGTGTACCCTAGCATTATAATGGTCAGCCAACATGTACCTTGACATGTTTCCCAGTTTACCCGTGAATATCCGGAATTTGCATGTTCACTTGCTTTTAAGGACCGCAACACAGACCCGCTGCTGAAGAGTGAGGATAGAGGACACAGGCTCTCTGCGACCAGAGAGGAAATGCCAGCTTGGATGTTGTCTCTGAGACACCAGAAAGGCAGTAGATTCATCGAGTACCAACCGGCCAGCAGATAAGATTGACCAGCATCCTCAGGGCTGAAGCTAGTTCTTAAGTCAGGGCTCTGAAATTGCTAAATCAGATGTGGTTCACAAGCAACACTCTCAATACCCTCTTTGCTGTTTGAGCCTGGTTTTAAAATGAAATCAGCCGCAAGACATGCAGCACACGCAGCTGTTCCTTCTCACACTGGTCACATCGTGTCCTCCTCCTAATTTGCAAGGCTCTTTGCCCATTCTTTCATGTTTTTCACACAAGATCACTCAGAGACCTGGCATCGAGAAGTCTGCATTTCGTTGTCAATTCCTGAACTTGTACATGGTCCGGATAAATGTGTTCCACAATAACTCTTTCCTCCAGTCTGTTTTTCTTTCATGTGGGAGCACAGCTGTGATATTATTCAGACACTTTAGCCTTATCACAGCTTTGTCCAGAGTGATTTGTCCAGCCACTGGAAATTCGCCTCCACCTACTTCCTCTTATCAGTAACCGTAACCCTGACAGTCCTTTACTCTGCACATCCTGACAGCATGCAGCTAGCTGACTGCCTTTTTCACAGTGTATACTTATTTAATTTTAAGATTAACTCTTGCACAGTATCTACTTAACAACATTTTCAATTAACTTTTCTTATTCTGTTACAAAATTTACATTTCAAACCTTTTGACCCTTTAGACCGCTGAGAACGCTTAGACATTTGAAAACCCTTTAAGACCCTGAGCTTTCAAACCATGTTAGACATTTACATCCTTTAGATCCCTTTAACACCTCTATATATTGAGACCTCTTGACACCCTGAGGACCCCTTAAGACCCTAAGACCCCTAAGGACCTGAATACCATTTAGAGCTTTAAGACTCTGAAAGACCCCCAAGACCCCTATAGACCCCTAAAAACCCTTTTACCTTTAATACCCTTTCAACATTTCAGACCCCTTCAGCCTTTTGACCTTTTATACCCTTTTGACCCTGAGCACCTGAAGACTCCACAGATGCTTTAGAACTTTATGCTCCTTAAGTCGCTTTACCCCCTTTAGACCACTTAGACCTCTTCGACTTAGACCATATCAACGTTTAGACCCCTAACTCCCTTCAGACATGAGACAGTTTGGACCCTTGACCATTTAGAATTTTAGACCACTTAGACCTTTTGAGACCCTTTTTACATGCTTGCGAGATTTGACTCTTTCAACCCCTTAGACCTTAAATACCACTGGAATGTACCCTTTAGACCTGCAGACCATCTAGAACCTTTTTGGTTCTCACCACACAAACATCTATAGTCTTCTTGCAAAACACAGAATATACTTTTTTCAGCAAGTAATACACAAACACAACCAACCCACAGGGTGGGTACTCTGTCAGTACTGTATATAAAACCAAAAAACATGGATAGACGGTGAACCCCCATCGAGATGAAGCCTTTGTTGAACTATGTGAATATGTCTATTAATTGCATGCTGTGATATGCAACTGGCAGTAGATACGTGTGTTGGATATGAGTACGTCGATAGATAACTTAATATTGGACCTTGACTACATCTATTAAATATATTTTTGCATACACAGTCGAGGCTTGTGGAAGAACTAGTGTACTGAACAAATCAGGACGTAACAGACAAAAATGATGCAAAACACTCAGGCACGGGGTGGACAAGATGGACACAGAAGGAAACTCCAAGGAAGGAAAACTGGAAAATTGGAAGAAGGAGGGATTTGGGTGGGGTTAACGAGAGTAGAAAATATCATGGTTTTGGATTGGTGATGATCTGAGATGGTGGTGAAAAGCTGTCTTGAAGACCAGGAGGGAAGAATGAGATTGTAGAGAATGTGGAAGTTCATTCCACAGGTGGGAAAAAAGAGGAACAAAAGAGTGGAGGCAAGCAGTGATTCTGGATTTAGGTAGTTTCACAAGAAGGGGGTTGATGGTGGGCCATGTGAGTGTGAGCCCTGTAGAAACCTGGAGGGGCCAAAGCACAGAAAGAGCAGAGAGAGAGTAAGACCAGAGAGGAGGCCGGCAGGAGAAGAAAAAGAGACCATTGACCTGTCTGTGATGGCGAAGTGATAGACCCACAGACTCAGCTTCATTGCAGGAGATTCCAATGATATTGAAGGCCTTGGTTTCCATGGCTTCAAGCTGAGCAAAATGTGAGGCAGGGGAGCCAGCCCAGAGGAGAGAGCAGTACTCCATCAAGCTGTGGATGAAGGCTTTGGAGGTGGGTAGGAGTTCAGGTGTGCCAAGGAAGGACTTTGTATGATTGAGGATGCTCAGTCAGCGGCTGGCTTTGGAGGCCAACTTTGAAATGTGATTTGCCCAAAAAGATCATGACTGATAATGAGACCCAGGAGTTTGAATGACTGGATGTCCTCAAGTGGATTGCTGAGAAAGTAGATAGGATGGTTTGCCAGACAGTCCTTTTTGAGAGAGATAGTGACGGTGTGAGATTTGTCAGGATTGAAAGACATATTCCAAGTGCTTAACCAGCTTGTGATTTTTTTTCAATGTCTGAAGAGAGGGAAGAGGCTGCAGCATGCCTGTGCGAAGGATGAGAAATGTCATGGACTCATGGCAGAGAGTGGAGTCATGAGCAAATAGATAAATAGGATTTTCCAGGGAGTCAGAAAGATCATTGATGAAGATTAGAAATAGGACTGGGCCCAGAACACTGCCTTGGGGCACTCCAACCTTGACAGGGAGAGGAGATGAAATGTTGAGTTCCACATGTTAGCAACAAGAGTAGAGGAAGTCAGTAAGCAATGTGTGGAGTTGGCTTTTGAAGCCATTGGCAGAGAGTTTGGAGAGCAAGGTAGGATGCCAGACTATCAAATGCACGAGATGTGTCCAGAGAGACAGCCCTGATCTCATGTCTGACATTGAGGGCCTCTATCCATTGCTGTTGTGTAGAAAAGGCATTTTCAATGTGGAGTTACTTGGTCTGAAACCAAATTGGTGATCTGAGATGAGGTTTTTCGAGAAAAGGAAAGATTTTATAACAACTGTGATGATGGATTACATGACCTTGCTGAGAATTGGAAGTAAGCTAATCGGTCTGCAGTTGAGGAGATCAGTTTTTGCACCTATTATGTAGTGCAGTAATATTGCCGGATTTCCCAGCAGATGGAAGATGACCTAGCTCAAATGATTGGGTGAAAAAGGCACAGAATGATGTGAAAAAGCACAGCGCAAGTTTTTATCACACATTAGCTGATGCTGTCCGGTCCAGTTGCAGATTCAGAGTCGAGGGTTGAAAGAACTTTCTACACCCTCTCAGGTGTAAAAGACACAGAGTCCAGGAGCAGATGGGTTCAACAGGGAAGGATGGCTACTGAGAGTAAGGGGTTGGGGACACAAGATTTGGTAGCAATCTCAGAATAGAGGCATTCAGACTTCTCACGAGCAGAATTGGCTGTGGTGACATTTGAAGAGAGGGAAGGGATGTAATGGGAACATACTCCAGAAACAGATACAACCTGGCACCACCAGGTTTTAAAGGAGGGAAATACATTTGAAAGTTCATTCTTGAGGTTGGACAGATGTTGTTTTCTGGCTTTCCTGAGAGAGGGCACACACTTGTTCCGGACTGTTTAGATTGCACAACCAAACTGGAGGATTTGGAATTTGGTAATGACATTGCCCTTTTGTCATCATGCTACCAACATATGCAAATGAAAGTAACATGAATCAATTTGCATCAAAAACATGACTCAAAACAAGAAAAAGAGCAATCGGAGATTGCAGACCCTCACCAGGACTTCCTTTGTGTGCTGTTTGTGTAGTTTTGTGTGGTGTATTTTTTGTGGCATTTGTGTACTGATGTGTTACATAATTAACAAAAAGACATAATTAGAACTGCCACTTTATAACTGCTGGCAGTGATGATCGGGTACCAAAACGTCCTGCTTTAAGGCAACCCCACTTTGATTTGACACCTGACCCTGACCCATGACGTTTTTTTTTTTAATTCAATTGAATTTAGAATGGGATTCAAATATATTCAATTCAAATCAAATGGAAGACCAAATAGATACAGTCCCACATTGGAATAATCAAAAGGAACCCAAACAAGCAAAACGCAAAGAGGAAGTCATCAGGAGGAACCTGGATAGGATTCGCATTTCAGCTGTTACTCTTCTACCCTCAAACCCATCTTGGTACAGCCAAGTGAGCCTTATTCAAAAATAAAATTATACATCAAAAAAAATCAAAAATAACCCAGTTCAAACAAAATTAAATAATTCTGGTTGCCAAACCATGCGTCCGATCAAGTTAAGATTTAAAACTTGTATTCTGCATTCGTACTAAATCATAGTTTTGAAGTTCCACTTTGATTGATTGAGTGGTTCCAGAGAAAACATTATTTAATATTTTTCTTCAATCCAATATGGCTGCCAAACCATGTGACCTATCAATTATTCCTAAACAAACTAGTACACACATGACTTGGAGAACATTTGTGTGAAGTTTCCCCTCGATCTGTCTCGCCGTTACAGAGAAGATTTTTTTTATAGGTTTGAGGGTAAATCCAATATGGCTGCCAAACCATGTGACTTATGATATCATTTGTGTGAATCTTTTGTTCCTTATGGATAGGTGGTCATACGTTTAGCGTTTTGCCTTGATCTGACCAGCCACTTCAGAGAAGAAGATTTTTGAAGGTTTTTTTGTTTTTAACAATATGATTGCCGAATTACATGTCCGATGACGTCTTCAAATGTTTTTTCTGTGGACCATTTTTTAAGATGCCGAAAAAAAATCACTTGCCGTGTGCCAGGTTTCAATATTTTCTTTCATGCGGTTTCAGACATACATAGGTCCAAATTTTTCCCGTTTTCCAACATGACCGCCACACACATGACCTATGACGTCATAATTATCAATATAACATTCTACTTGAGTAGTCGCTCCGATGATGAAAACTTTGTTTCAATCCAACGAGCGGTTGCGGAGAAAAACACGAGTTCTGTATGGACAAACAAACAAACAAACAGACAAACAAACTGACCCAAATACAATACCCTCTCCTTCGGTGAGGGTAATAAACAAGAAAACGGAGCTTTTGAGGATAAATAGCAAAAGCAACAACAGAATTCAAATTGGAGACCAGCATCTAAATGAAGTCGATAAGTACACCTAACTAGGGGCCATCGCCAACAAACAAGGAAGAGGGGAAGAAGATATGAGGAACAGAATTTGTAAAGCTATGGTGTCCTTCATGAAACTCAAGCAATTATGGAGCTCAAGCATTTATGCATTGAAAACTAAATTAAGATTGTTTTACTCACTTGTCAAATCAGTACTATGATATGGATGTGAGGCTGGGAAGATAAATGAAGGGGACAATCGGAAACTTGACACATTTATGTTCAAATGTCTGCGTAAGATATTGAAAGTCAGATGGCCATACGGTACATCTTATCAAATGAAGAAATACTCAAACGAAGCAAAGTAATGAAGATAAGTGACGAAGAGAAGACCGGGAGATGGAAATGGATTGGATAGTGCTAAGAATGAAAGATTATAACAACTGTATGACAGTATTGTCATGGAAGCCCGGAGGAAGAAGGGAAGTGGGACATTCAAAATCAACCTGGAGGAGAACAGCAGAAAAAGAAAGAAAAGAGATGGGATGGAAATCATGAAATGAAGCTGGGCTGATAGCCAGAAACAGGGCAGACTGGAGAGTATGCACTGCAGCTTTATTGGCCACTTGGCCCGAAGAGGATAGATGAGATGATGGGTGGGAAGAAGTGTAGGATAATTGAAGACGAGATGGGATTAATTTGCGCATGAGAGAGAGCAGGTTTCTGTGGAAGAATTCCCCAAGCTGAGTTAACATCAGAAGCAGTAGATATGGGATACCAATCGTGAAGAGGGATGGCTGCTTGCAGTCCCTGCCAATCTGCTTGAGTGAAATGTTAGACTCGCTGGCATTGAGGCACCTCTCTGAGAATATCCAGAGATATTGACTTTCACAAGCACATTGATCAGATGAACCAATTGAAGCAGAGGAAGAGCAGGAGACATTTGTGGAAAAGTTAGTCATCACCAAGTCCAGAAGGGAGGATTTACTATTTGGAGAAATCTGGGTTGGAAAGTTTACAGATTGAGTCAGCCCCATGGAATCACAGAAGTCCTTTGCTGAAGTGCCATGGCTGGAGAGAGAGGTACCAACCAACACCTAGCCAAGTTGCATGGTTACAATTGTAATCACCACATGTGAGGAATAAAGAGTTGGGATGAGTGGTTTAAAGTTTGTCCATGTTATCTGAGAGAGTGAGGTCTTGATGGAATCATCACTGTTAGGAGGATGACACAACACACAGATGAACAAGAGGAGGGAGTGGAGGTGAAGTCACAGCCTAAGGTAGTCCTGGGGGTTGGGAGTTGTAAGTTCAGTACAAGGGCATTGAAAAATTGAGTTATTGATGTAAAGTGCAACTCTGCCACCAAGGAGTGGTTCAGGCCTATCAAATTGGATGAGACAGTAATAACTGGGGAGAGACACGACATAGTCAGGGACATTCTGTGGGAGGCAGGATTCTGTTAAACAGATGATGTCTGGTTTATCTGTAGCAGCCTGGATTGTGAGATCTGTCAGATTATTAGTGGAGACCTCGGATGTTTGAGGTCAACACAGTTAGAGATTATGGGGGGAGGAGGTGGCGTTGAGATTGTGCAAGATGGGGGTGGAGGCTTTGCGGGAATAAGGTGACACCTTGGTAGGGTGGGATTTGGGATGAAGGTTTTAGGTTTGAGTGTGACTTGTGTGGGAGAATGTTTTAGTGTAGTTTGTTGGGTGTGTGGGATGGTTTGAGAGTGTGGGGTGCATGGGAATGTGAAGGTTTGTGTGTGGGGGGTGTGGGCGAAGGTTTGACTGTGTGGGGTGTAGGGAAGGTTTTAGAGGATGAAATGAGGGGAAAGCATTTAGGGGGTGGGGTGAGGGGGAACCATTGAGAGGATGGGGTGAGTTGAGAGACAGAAAGGGGGATATGAAGCTTTGTGGGGTGGGGGTGCATGCTTTTCCTGATTCCATATTCCCAACTTAGACAGACAGAGATAAAGATCAAGGGATGGGAGATTTGAAGGGTTATTAAATGCATGTAGAAACACTGTGCTCTTCTGTGGAAGTATCTTTCATAAAGATGTGGACGAGGCACTGAGCAGACAAACACCTCAGAAAAATAATTACGGACTATTGGAACATACGTTTGGACATGAACTGTACACCTTATCGACCCGTTAGACATTTTAGATCCCTTTAGAACATTTACCCCTTATGACCCTTTGGACCTTTTATGACCTATTATTCCCATTTTAGATCTTTTTAACCTTTGCACCCTTGAGACCACATTGACCCCCTTGACCATTTAGACACATTGTCCCTATTGAGATACATCAGACCTTTCAGATCCTTTAATACCCTTTTTGACCTTTTAAGACCCTTTTGACCCCCTGGACTCCTGAAGACCTATTACACCTTTTAGACCACTTAGACCCCTTGACCTTTAGACCTTTTAGAACATTGGAGCCATTAAACCCTGTTTTTACCATTTAGACCCCTTTTGACTCCTTAGCCTCTTCAGACCTGTAATGACTGTTTAAACATACCCTTTAGACCCCTTAGATATTTTAGACCGCTTTAGACCCTCTAAGCGCACAGATATATTTACCTTACGGACCACTTATATCCCTTGACTTGACTTTATCCCATTTAAACCCCTAAGACCACTTAAAACCCTTATAACCCTAAGACACTTAAAATGCCTAAGATATTGTAAACCCTATAGACCATGTTAGCACCCTGAGACCAGAAATACCCCCAAAACAAATTAAAACCATAAGATGCATTAGAACCATAAGACACATTTGAACCTTAACACCATATCGACCCTTAAGATCCCTAAGACCCTTTAGAACCCCAAGATCTTTTAGACCATTTTGAACCTCAGATCCTTAAGACCCCATTTGACCATTTAGCAGCCGAAGACCCTGTTAGACATTCACTACTATTGGAAAATACCCTTTAGATATTTTGACTCCTTCAGACCCTTATAGACTCTTTAGATCTTTACACCCTTAGACACCTTCGACCTGTAGACTTTAGACACACACCCCAAAGCTTTAGATGCACACCCCACAAACATCTACAGTCTTCTTGCAATATACTGACTTTACTTTCTTCAGCAAGTAATGTGCAATTTCTACCGACCCGGAGGTTGAGTACTCCACAAGGTGGTACAGAATTTGTATGTTGGGTCACTGAATTGGTTCACCAATCAAAACCTGTAAGTATTTTCTTTATTTGGATTTCGCAAGTATCACACGTTGCACGATATTTTTTCTTGTTTGTTTGCTTGTTTGTTTGCTTGTCTGAGCAGGATATTTCAAAATGTAAGGACGGATTTAGACGACACTTGATTGACAGGTTAGGTGTGTGACAAGTACGAATTGATTCGGTTTTGGTGAAGATCTGGATCTGGATCTGAGAATTTTCTAAGCGATTCTTCAACATTGAGAAATGGGGCCAAAAACGATTAAAGCACAATATCTCAAAAAGTTATGGACGGATTATAACAAAACTTGGTGGATGAGTTGGGTAAGTGACAAGAACAAGCCGATTAGATTTTGGTGAAGGTCCGGATGCAGATCCGGTCTATCAGTGGGATCCAAAACGTAAACTGTTCAGCCTGGTGGAGGTATTCACTCTTCCGAGTGCCGTTCTAGTGTTAAATCTTTCTCCCAGCTCTGAAGCCATTCTTCTGATGGTGCCGATGTCGTACCAGGAGTTACCCGTGTGTGCCCGGTGTCAATGTATTATTTATACGCAAAAGATTCACCTTACTAAAAACAGAAAAATGGAACAATGAGGTAGGTAGAACTCCTTCGCTGATATCTAAGTACAACTGCAAACAACACACTGAGGTGTGAGATCATCATCAATGCACCCTGATCTTGACAGTGTTTATGCCACTGAAGTAGTCTTTTGGCAAAGATTATGCTAGATGGTTTGCCTTGCTAGCAGTCAGCCAGGGCAGAAATTTGGAATTCAGCCAAGGTGTTGGCAGTAGTCAAAATGAGCTCACAACAAGCACAATCAATGGGTGGATTGAGCCTGCTGCAGTGATCATTTCTGAGGGTCGATTTCAAGACATTCGGCTCATACGACTGACTTGGGTAAGCCAATCATTTTCTTCCAAACAGGAGACAAGATGTTGCATGGAAAAACGACTCCAATTTTGATTGGGAGATGTTGCAAAGCCTGCGAGGCCTTGTCAATCAGCCCGTTGTATTAGGAAAGATCTACTGTATTGGTATTTTGGTGCCATTTATTTGTGTGTAATTCGTTTGGAAGCTTTAAAAATTGCCTAAACACAACTGTTTCTTTATTTGGTTGCTAAACGACCTTGAATAGAAGACATTCGTGCTGAGAGTTTAGATTGTACACTTGCAGTATGTGTGATGATTTAAGACTGAGAATGCCATAACAAGAGTCATCTATAGTTGTTATGTTACAGTTACAGCTTCTTCACCACATTATATATCTGTTAGCCAGCATATTTTCCTTACTCGACACAGAACATCCTTTTGAAATAACATTCAAAATAATTATGGACGATTGCATGCATTATGGTGTCCTTTAGTGGTGTAGACAAGCCCGTGCATCAGTGCACCATCGTTCTGATTCTGCATGCAGCTTGTCATGGTATGCAGAGTGCAAATGGAAACCTACCATAATTACACCAATATAAATGCAGCAGTGGGAATTGAAAGTGTAATTTCTACTCAGCCTGGTTCAACACGACCCCGACTTAATTATACTATTAATTACTCCTATTTGTACATCAATGGATAGGCCACGGGCTATTCACCCCATCACCAGGTGGGTGCTACGCACGTTTGCGCAAAAAGATAAGGCGTTTAATCCAGCATGATGCATGCAGGGAAGTTCGAACTCCATTATGACACCCTTTTCTGAGTGGGTATCCTTGAACAACTTTGAGCCAATGGAGAACATCTCCCTACCGCTGCAGATAAGGCAGGAAAGATATCTCTCTCTCTCTCTCTCTCTCTCTCATCTTCCTCTCTCTCTCTCTCTCTCTCTCTCCTCTCTCTCTCTCTCTCTCTCCTCTCTCTCTCTCTCTCTCTCTCTCTCTCTCTCACACACACACACACACCACACTACAATGGGTATATGGCATAATGTTTCCCCATCCCGTTGAGTTCAGTTCAGTTCCTTCCCTGAGTTGTACAATTTGTAACAGCTTGGCAAAATGCAGTGTTCCTAAGACCAATTCCCATTCCTTCCCCTGTGGAGTTCATGAAATGGATAGATGATGTGAGGGTCAAATCTCACCCAAGCCAGTGCTCGATTCACCCTGCCCACTTGCTTTCAATGAAATTCACAGATTATGCTGACGTTTTCACGCACCGTGGGATTCATTCTAACATCGATTTATTATTGCAATATGGTTGTCCCTTATTTGCTCTAGCCCCTCCTCTCCCCACCCCCCCCCGATTCAATGTATATTAAATGCTTTATTCTTGTTATTATTACTTTACATTGATCATAAGCTCATTGTAGAACTTGAACATTAATTAATCACATGAAGGACAAAGCTATCAATGCACATTATAATTACAAGGATATTGGTGCATACAATAAATTGTATACCAGCAGGACACACGGAGATTCCTTGTAATCTACAGTCAACACTCTAAAAGGCAGTGTGTGTGTGTGTGTGTGCGTGCGTGCGTGTGTGTTGTGTGTGGTGTGTGGGTTGTGTGTGTGTGTTGTGTGTGTCAGTGCGTGTGTCTCCTCCATAACTCCAAAACTATAAAATGTAGACTGAAACTTTGCATGCATACTAAGAAGACTCCAAGGATAGTGCATGAGGAAAATGGTGTTTGGGTTAATTAAAACATCCCTTTTGAAGATGATTAACGGCCTTATTTAATTATATCCTACATCAGACGATCCTCAGCCACCTTGCTGCCTGGGGTCTTAAGGCGTTTCCTGGGTAACATCTCAGGGGTCTGAAGCTGCCCGGTGTTTTTGACCTGCTCAACCTCACCTTGACTGAGAACAGGCAGCAACTTGGAACAAGCTGTTCAACATAGCTACGGATCGCTGGCTACATTGCAATGCTTATATATGCCCGGAGACGTCAGTGTTCGTTGTATTATTTCATTTCTGCATTTGCGTTCACCACGAGTATCTCTGAAACTAAAAATAATTACAAAATTTAAGTTCCAGAATGGATCTTCCAAGCAGTTCCGACTCCAAGAAGAGTATTCATTTGTCTAATTCGGACACATGTGCCATTTTGGGCGTCTCCGGGAGGTTTCTGTTTAACATGACGGTTCGGTGATTGCCATTTGTATGCCAAGGGAGCCGTTTCATATCAACCGTTTCATTGGATTGCTTGCGTGAATGCTTAATCCATTTGGCGAGCGCTCTCCAAGCTGCTTGGTTGTTCGTTTCAGGAAAAAGTCCACGTGCTTTCAATCTCACATCGATTTGACATATAGTCTAGGCTCTGGGGGGGGGAGTTCGTGTCCATTACTCTTCTACGGCGTTACCTTGGATTTTCTTGTTCTACATACTAAGACCTTCAAGAAAAGTCTGGGTAACACTTCCAGACCAAGTACGTTT
>CM068962.1:80086270-80096916 GCA_035128595.1 Eptatretus atami | reverse complement strand
TTGACAGTTGGTGCCACACACTGAGGAACCATCCTTTCGCCTACTCGACGGCGTACAACAACCCTGCGTGATGAACCGAAGATTTCAGATTTTGATTCATCGGTCCATAAGACCTTCCAGTTTTCAGTAGTCCACTGGCGGTGCTTCATGGCCCAGGCCAAGCCTCTTTTTCTTATTTTGCCATCTTAGCAATGGCTTTCATACTGCCACTCGACCTGTCAAACCTGCAGCTCGAAGTCTTCCTCTTCACAGTTGAAACTGAGACTTCCTTACTTTGACCAGTATTAAGCTGTGCTTGAAGCTGCTGTCCTTTGAGCCACCTATCACGCAAGCTGTTGACTTTCAGAAACTTGTGTTCTGATTGTGTTGTGGATTTTGGTCTGCCAGACCTCTTCCTGTCAGAGTTTCCTCCAGTTTCCAAGTGCCTTTTGATGGTGTAGGAAACTGTACTCACTGACATCTTGGCTTCTTTGCAATTTCTCTGAAGGAAAGACCTACACTTTTAAGAGTTATAATGGTCTGTCTGTCTCCCTTTGTTAATTGCTTTTTCTCACCATTATGATAGCAATATACTACTTCCTGCAGTGCAATATTGTCCAAATAATGCTTCAGAGGGTGTAGCAACACAGTCTGTTCCAACACTGCTTTTATACAGAGAGAGGGTTTGTACCTAATCAACAAAAGTTGGAACAACTGTAGGAATTGTTTGCATCAACTTTCAAGGCTTAATTTACTTTCATTGCTGCAGAACAGCTGCAGTTGCTAACCCATTACTTGTTCTCTGAAAAGGGCCTTTTATAACAACTCTGAAATTTACATTATTTTTCAGTTTTTGGTAACCTAAACTTTTTTTTAAACCTCTGGCAGTTTACCGCTTAGATTTGTACCATTTCAGGTCATTCACCGGACTTGAACTGCTTAAATTTCAGTAAAAAACTGAAAAATGTGGGTGTTCTAAAACTATAGACCAGTAGTGTGTGTGTGTGTGTGTATGTGTGTGTGTATTAAAGAAAGACCCACCCACATATCTCACCTGTGAATGGAGGGAATAGCCAATCAGTTCTTACCTTATCAACTAAGCCCAGGTGGCTAGGATTATAAAAATAAATTGACACCTCCCATGCTCTTCTCTGCCTGATGTTGGCTTAATAGTTCGGGTGGTGGGCTTGGGATCCAAGGATCCTGAGTTCACATCCAGCTTGACTGTTGAATTAATACCAGGTTGGGTTGACTGTGCGTGTCATCCTTCTGAGGTCAGCTAAATGAGTGCCAGCTTGGTGGTATCCTGTGTCAGAGTGGTTTCCTGTGCATGATTGTGCTCAATAACAAGGAGACTGCTTAGGCAGCACCAACGCTCTGCACAGGGTATGGTCCCGATGGATGGATGCTCTTCTAGCCGAAGTCACTGCATAAAGAAACCGAGAAGGCCTACACAAGGTAAGCACTTTGCTCTTTCAAACTCTACCCAGAGTTCCTCCACAGCTATAAAGACATTCACAAATGGTACACACATGAGAATCCCAATCCTATACACACCCTCAGCTTCTGGACCGGTTTCATCACTCATTGGCGAATCATCAGCGACGGCGCAGACAGCAATGCATACCAATGAAGCTCCCAAGCATGTACCATGTGCAAATGTCAAAAGCAGTCAATGTATTAATTTTAAAGGAAGACCCACCCACATCTCTAACCTGGGAATGGAGGTAATAGCCAATCAGCTCTCACCTAATCATCTAAACCCAGGTGGCTAGGATTAAATAAATAATTGACACCTCCTCCACTCCTCTAGCCGAAGAAGCTGCATAAAGCTTTTAAATTATGTCATCTTTAATTGTAAGGATTATACCCTTTATCCACTAACATTACATATCAGTGTGCTGTATAACAACTGACAGTGGTTTGTTTCATGCATTCTTGCTTATTGTGTTTTATTTCCCCAATAAATTTGTAATTCTTTATCTTGCAAACTGTTAAACATGTTGACTGATCATATCGCATCCATAATATATAATAAATATGGTACATCATGGTCACTGCAGATGTTATAAAAAATAAAATAAATGTCCAATGCCCCCTATATAAAAAAATCCCCATATAATTTGAGACTGATTCTGAAATGCTATCTAGAATTATAATTCACAGAAACAGATGGTCGCCATTTTGTTTTTGTAATCAAGTGCATTATTATATTTTATTGTAATTCCAATCTTCTCAATCACTGATCCAAAACCCATATACAAGACTAATTTCAAATTTATTGAATGATGATATTATTGGTTATTGGTGGGTTACGAATTATAGAGATGCTCAGATGCAGCCATCGTGGTGGCCATCTTATTTTTGGATCATGCCCATATACAAAACCAAACTCTTCCAGGAATAGTCCAGTACATATGCAAGCATTCAGACATATTGGAGAAAGCTAGACCAAGTGTCAACTGAAATCATATATAGGACAGTCACAGAGATGAATTTTCTTTCAGTCCAATTTTGTATCATAGTGATTCTGTTTGGAAACAAGTTGCGAATGGAAAACTACAAGATATCGATGTCCAGCATGTATGTTTGGAAATTACAGACAATAAGCTTTCAGAAAAGCATTGTTTCATTTGGTACCTCTTTGTGAAAAATTTGGATCTTGGACGATTCTTTAATGACCCCAATTATTTCCACCTTCTTGTGGGGTCAAAATTTATGCCTCGAGTCATTCACAAATTGGCTGGAGAGGTGTGTCGTTCACTGGAGATGGTAGGAATTATTAACATGTTAAGCATGACTGAAAAAACTCGCCAACTCTTCAGGATGCCTCCATATTAACGTTCTTCTGATTGACAGCACACACATTGATGCCTCACCCTGCATATGAAACACCGAGTTGACAGTTTATAGCTGTGTCGAGATTCAAACCCAGGCTAGACTGCTGAGAGGTTAGTGCTCATGCACATACATCTAAGTTACCCTGACAGCCACAATTATGTATGTACTGTCGGACCCCGCTATTCATGGATTCGCAATTCACGGACCCCACATATTTGTGGGTCATAAGGTGTCACCTGCTTCTACATATGTTCACAGCTTTCTTTATTATTTTTTATTTACACTTCAGGACTGGTCTCCTATATCCACCTGGGAAATTGGAAATGAGCGAACATCACAGCATTACATAAAAAAGGTGAAAAAATGTATCCCCTTAACTACAGACCAATTAGCTCACTGTACTTCTAATCATCAGCCATGTCATTGAATTCATCATTGCAGTTGACAAAGTCATTCCTTTTCTCCAATAGCCTCATCTCAGATAATCAATTCTGATTCAGACCTGGTCATTCTACCTTGGACATGCTGCTTCTACTATCCCAACAATGGATTGAGACCCTCAATATCAGTCATGAGATCAGAGTAGTCTCTCTGGAAATATATCGGGCTTTTTATACAATCTGGCATCCTGCCTTGCTCTCCAAACTGTCTACGGAATCCAAGGCCAACTCCACTCTTGGATTGCTGACTTCCAATGATCTCACTGACTCTCTGGAAAATCCTCTTTATCTCGACTGATGACTCCACTCTACACCATGACATCTCTCATCCTTCTGACAGGCAGGCAGCAGCCTCTCCCCTCTCCTCAGACCTTGACAAAATCACAAACGGATCAAACACAATTTTACGTATGTATCCATATTGTCCACCCTTTGCGTTTTCTCTTACCCTCATCGTTACCTGCCTCTCTTGTTTGTCAGTCTCCAACTACTTTCTCCCTCTGCTCTGCTGTTGGCATTTCCCCTTTCTCCTACTGTTCCCTTTGTTATGTTGTGTTCCGATTTGTTCTGTGTAATCACTCTTCCACGAGCCTAGACCATGTTAAAAAAATATATAAAATAATTATAACCCCCCCCCCCAAAAAAAAAATTGCCCTGACATTCACGGCATTTTCCAGGAACTTATCCCCCACAAATGGCAGGGTCCAACAGTACATACATACAGTATTTTATTCCAGGAAATCAAATTACAAAGCAAGTTGAGGGAACACCTTTTTCTGGAACAGAATTACAATCTCTGTTCAGGCTAGTCTCACCCTGTGACAGCAGTAATATCAAAAATGGATTTTATCAACTTAGGGTTGGTAAGAATATTTTCACCATCTTGGAAAAAGATGTTCAGCTGATGCTTTGAACATCAGCCCTTTGTCAAAGGAAATGATTTCTGATGGAGGGCTACTCCTTGAAATATCAACCGCACGTCGTTTCCCATGGTGGTAAATATATTATAATAAACCTCAACTTGACAAAACCCATTGCCTTCTTCTGCTACTCTTATTCACATTTATCCCATGGATGTGGTTCTTCAGTTCTGCCATGGTGCCATCTGTAAAGATATCTATGGGACGGATGTGCCACCATTTCAGGGCAAGTGCCTTGACATCTTCATCGTTGATCTCACTATTATTATTTATTAAAGCCCTATTTAATAGACTTTGCCTGAAGCTTTATGGCTGATGGCTGAAATTTTAATGTTTCAGTGGCAGGACGATGAGTATCTGCAATCAATTCTGGCTTGCTTTGACTCTAGAGTCGAGAGTGAAAGGATGAACCCAGGATTCATCACATTAGACAATATTCTTCAATACATCGTCTCCCCTTGCCTGGTAGTGTTCTCGGAGCTCTGTTGTGATGGTGTTTGTGTTCATATCTGCACAACTCTTTATATTCACAACCAAAACCACCCCCAGGGACATAAAAACTGACAAGAGACATCACAATGTACCTGAGAAGTTTTATTGCTCATAAGGGGTTAGCAGTCAATATGGACCACCCTTAAGTTATCCTCAGATTTGTGTATAGTTTTACAATCACACGTGTGGTGGCATTAGTATTCCACATTGATAGGAATTACAAAACAAAAAAAAACTTTTCCACTTTAAATTAAATTAAATTCCCAAAACAGAAATGTATTAGTCATGTGTTGAAAAACCATGCATAGCAATTGAGGAAAGAAAACCAATCAGGAAATTAGACCTGAAACATTTGATGGTGTTATCACCACCTGAACGGGGAGATAATGGAAACAGCATATAAAGATAATGTCCCCCCACGGTATCTGTGCATATCTGCACACCATCCATGTCAGTACCCTCTATTAATTGGCCAATTTAAGAATGGTTAGCTGTCATTTAACGAAAAAAAAACTGAGTTCTGTTGCTTCCTAATACAATGTTAATCCCATTGTTATTTATTTGGCAATGACAAAGTACTGTCAGACTGGACACGGCTGAGGCAGAGCTTGATCAGGTCACCCAAGGGTTATAACCCCTGGTGAAGATTACTATCTTGTCATGCTTCATTATCGACTTTTTTTTTTAGCCTTTTTAAATGCAGTATACACAATGCATCTCTCAACAGAGATGACGACCAGAGAGCGAGAAATACATCCATGGATTGATTCCTTTCCCCAGTGATAAGTAGGCGATCTGCCAAGAAAGAGCTTCTAAAGCCTATGCAGGCTGGTTGATGCTGCAGTTACCAGTATAGCAGGTGACTGCTTAATGCAGTGGACAGTTCTGTTTCTCACAGACTGCAACTGAGCGGGATTACTTATTCAATTCGGATATTATATATAGTGGCCTGAAAAAGTATTCTCCCCCCCTACGAATAATGCCACATACAAATGAATTATGTAGAAACAATTTTTCCAAGTTAACTTTTTTATTCATATCTGAAGACATCAAACTAAACACTGTTGTAGTTGAAGGAGGTCACATGTCAGGAATACCTCCAAAAAACATGTACTGTACAAATCAAAATTCACTGGTTGGAAAAATATTATTATAATAAGTATTTAGGAAGAACGTTTTTAGCAATGACTGCTTTGAGTCTGTTTGGGCAGGTCTCTCCCAGCTTTGCACAGTGAGATGGTGAAATCTTTGCCCATTCTTCACGTGAAAATTTCTCTAGTTCTGCCAAGTTTGATGGGGATCGTCGTTGGACTACAATCTTCAAGTCTTGCCATGAATGTTCAATTGGATTCAAGTCAGGACTTTGACTGGGTCACTGAAGAACATTTATTTTATTATTATTCAGCCACTCTAGTGTGACTTTGGCTTTGTGCTTCGGATCATTGTCCTGTTGAAATGTGAACCTCCTCCACAGTTTCTGATTCGTGGCTGACTCAAGCAGATGTTCAACAGCTCGGTTTCTCCTGTACTTTCACTGTCCATATCCTGACAAGGTGCCACCACCATGCTTGACAGTAGGGATGGTGTTGACCAGGTGATGTGCAGTGTTAGACTTGCACCAGACATAACACTTTGAATTTAGATGAGAAAGTTCAATATTTCTCTCATCTGACCACAAAACCTTTCTCCACATGCCTACAGTATCACTAAGATGCTTTTTCGCAAACTCCATTTGAACTTTTAGATGGGTATTTTTCAGTGATGGCTTCTTTCTTGCTACCTGTCCATCGAGGCCAGCCTTGTGAAGGGAATGGGATATTGTTGATTGATGAACATTGACTCCCATCTCGGACATAGAGCCTTGCAATTCTTTCAAAGTCATTGTTGTATTTTCAGTGACATCCCGAACCACTTTCCTGCTTTCCTGGCTGCTGAGTTTGGATGGGTGACCTGATTTAGGTAGAGTCTGGGTGGTATGATACATATTCTACTTTTTAATGATGGATTTCACAGTACTCAAAGGGATAAGGAGTGACTTTGAAATCTCCTTATAACCCTCCCCTGAACGTGCTTCTCCACCACTTTATGTCTGACTTCTTTGGAAAGCTCCTTGGTATTCATGTTTGCCTTGTTGGTTGACCAAGTGAGTTGCACCTTAAACCTCCTTAGATAAGTGGGGGAGATTATTTTTTAAGTTAAACCACTGATTATAGACAGGTAAAACCTATTACACTTATTTTGTAACCTTTCAAACAAATAATTTGCTCCTGAAGTGATTTTGGATGAATTAGGCAAAGGGTTTGAATACTTCTGCAACTGAGAATCATCTGATTTTCTCTGTTAATTTAAATTATTCACATTTTATCTGCAATTTTTTAAGCTCTATCACTTTGGAGTTGTTTGTGAAGACTCTTTAAATTAAGTTTGATTCAAAAGAAATAAAGAAATATGGTCAGGTGACCTCAAAATGTGAAAATTTTGGAGGGGGGTGATTACTTTTGTAGACCACTATGTGGGTGGGAGTTTCCTTCTCGATTTATTGAAGCTCGGGCCAGAGTACATGCAGGAGTATGTGCACCGGAGTAAGACAAAAGTACGTGCTTGTCTGCTGGCCATGGGTGACCACTTAAGGCCAGTATTGGGGTAAGAACAAGAGCTAGAACCAGATTTGTAACCTCTACATATGCCCAATAACTGTTAAATATCAACTTTGGAGTTTTGGTGACCGAAAAAAGTTGAAGAAAGCAAAGGGCTTACCTTGGGGCCAGTATTTGGGTAAGAACCAGAGCTAGAACCAGATTTGGAACCTCTACATATGCCCAATAACTGTTAAATGTCAACTTTGGAGTTTCTGTGACCGAAGAGAGTTGAAGAAAGCAAAGGGCTTACCTTGGGTAGCCTTTCATGGTTGCTTTATTCGGTTTGTGCAAAGGCATTTCAGAAGGTGTAAATTGATTTAGAAATTCCATAGGATAATTTAGTAACTCTTCAAAGTCATCACAGACAAGGGAATCAGTGCTGAAGTGTGTCTTTTCTTCCCCAAGAAATGCTTCCAGTGTCTCATCGTTGATCACAAATGTGGATTCATTATCTGGATACAACATGGCTCATTATGCCAGCACATCATAGTTTGTATGTATTTCGTTCAAAGTACCGACAACAGCCTCTGCCAAAGAAATGTTGTGTTCTACAAAGATATGATCAGGCAGTCAAATTAAATCTGACTCAGGAATTGTTTTCACAGTCCCATTTCCAATTGGCAGCAACCAATTTCAGAATTCTTCATCATAATTCGCTCTCATGTTTGATCCTAACTTCAGCTTTTTGAACTTTGGACACAACTTGCTACGCTTGGTGCATTTGGCGATGATTTCTGCAGGTGCAGCATGTTCTACAATTGGCAAAACCTGCCTGAAATCCCCACCAAGAAGTAGGACCTTTCTACCAAATGGTATGTTACTGGTTACATCCCGGAGACATTGATCAACAGCCGCAAAAGCATATACTGGAGCTTCATCCCAAATGAATAGGTTGGCCTTTATTATTATTATTATTTTGAAACATCTGCATGTTTGCTGGTAGGTGAGATGCTGAATGTGGAGTTTCCCAAAATGGACACTGGCAATAAATTTAAATCTATAGTGTGATGGCCGGCCCCCTGCAAACAATGTTGCTGCAATACCCGACAAAGCAATTTGAAGAACTAAAAGGCACTGGCCTCACAAGATGTGCAGAAGTGTATTGCAGACAAAAGTCTTGCCACTTACACTTGGTCCATCGACCAAAAACAACCTGTTTCCTGTGTACTGCTACCCATGCTGAATGGCCTCGAGGATATCATCCATAATTTGCCTTTGGATATCATACAGTAGTTGTATGTTTTTTAGAGTTTTTTCATGTTAATCTCCTGCGGACATACTGATAATCATCACTTGGATGATCTTCAACAGTGACTGATGATATTGTTAATTGAAATGCTTCCAAGGTCTGTCCATGTGTCTGTAGGAAGAACTGTATTTCTCACAATGCCATGTTAATATGTGTACCAAAAGATGGCCTTTTCGCATAAAATCTCACATTTTTTTCTCACAGTGCTGATGTGTCTGCTTTGTGCTTCGGATCATTGTCCGAATGTCCCCCCATTTTAGGAATGCAAAAAACCACTCCTCAGATGCAAAGTGTTGCAAAGAGAGATCTCAATTTTTGTGGCATGGCTAAGATGACTGCATCTGTAAGGACCGGTCCCATTCTGTATCTTCTGTGAGATTTAATTTCCTGGCTGCATCCTTGTATGTTCCGCATGCTGTTCCATCTACGGTTCTGAGATCTTCAAATTATGTTTTACCAGGACTGTGTAGCTTGAGTAAACAAAGATAAAACTGCTCAATATGCATCGGGCTTGCCAAAACTATGCATCCGATAACGTTTTTTGCCATCCCTGCATTTAAGTTTCCATGTCTTTCATCCATCTTTGAATACGTATTGCTTTGGAATGTCATGATACCGATAACTTTGTGCCTCAGGGTTTCTCTGGTCTAACTTGGGGTTTCTCTGGTCTCACTCAAACCAAGCTGTAAGTGTTTTACCCCTGTGTCATGCAATGGCTTCTTCCTCATTACAATCCCTGAACACAACAGTCTGCAATTCAGGTAAATGTACCACAAGTCTGATGATGGAATGGGACTCTTTGTGCATTTAAAATTCCATCAAGCACCATGCTGCCTCTGGGGTACTGACATGCAGTGCCAAAAGAAGGTATACACCCCCTTTCAAATTTTTCACCTTTTGTTGCCTTATAGCCTGGAATTAAATTGTATTCAATCAGACATTTTCCACCTTTAGTTACACAACGTAACTCATAACTTCCAAATGAAAAACAAATTCCACAAATTTCAGAAAATTAATTAAAAACAAAACTAGAATATAGTGGTTGGAAAAGTGTCCACCCTCCTTATAATAGTAATTGTAAATTAGGTCAGGTGTAACCAATCACTTTCAAAATTACACACCAAGTTAATTGGCATCCACCTGTGTTGAATTGCAGTGATTCTGATTATTTCAGAATAAAATCAGCTGTTCCTATAGGATTCCTCTGCTGGGTAATGCATTTCACAGCAAAGACTCAACCATGAGACCCAAGGAGCTTTCCAAAGACCTCTGGAATAAAGTTGTGAAAAGGCACAGATCAGGGGATGGGTATAAAAATCTTTCAAAAGACTTGAATATCCCTTGGAGCACGGTCAAGACAATCATTAAGAAGTGGAAGGCATATGCTACAACCAATACCCTGCCTAGATCAGGCCGTCCCTCCAACCAAGTGGATAACCAAGCAAGGAGGAGACTGACCAGAGAGGCCACCAAGAGGCCAATGGCAACTTTGAAAGAGCTACATGCTTTTATGGCAAAGACTGATCACTGTGTTCATGTGACAACAACATCCCAAGCACTCCACAAGTCTGGCCTGTAATGTCGGGTGGCAAGTAGGAAGCCATGACTCAAAAAAGCCCACCTTGACTCCCGTTTGAGGTATGCAAAAAACACTCGAGATTCTGAAGCCATGTGGCAAAATGTTTTGTGGTGTGACAAAACCAATATGGAACGTTTTGGCACAAACCCAACAGAGCACAAAACCCACAGAATACTATCCCTACTGTGAAGCATAGTGGTGGCAACTTCATGTTATGGGGATGTTTCTCATCAGCGAGGACTGGGGCACTTGTCAGGATAGAAGGGAAAATAGATGGAGCAAAATACAGAAAAATCCAAGAGGTAAACCTGCTGCCCTCTGCAAGAAAGCTGAAATTAAGACGGAAGTTCACCTTTCAGCATGGCAATGACCGAAAGCACACAGCCAAAGCAACACTGGAGTGGTTAAGGAACAAAAACATAAATATCCTTGAGTGGCCCAGTCATAAGTCCAATCGAAAATCTGTGGCATGACTTGAAGATTGCTGTCCATCAACACTCCCCACAC
>CM068962.1:80066018-80083536 GCA_035128595.1 Eptatretus atami | reverse complement strand
ATGGTTTGGAACACTGTCAAATGTAGAACATAAATGGCTTTTGTGCACTTTCAAAAACCTTCAGTTTAGCTGTAGTTAGGCCAAATTGTACGCCCTCTCGACCATTCAAATTGTCACTTCTTTGCATAAAGTGTTTCCAATAAAGTCCCTTGTTCAAATTCCAATGAAGTCCAATGTCCTTTTTTAGGCTATTTCTCCGAAAATAAGCTCATAGAGTGTCCCGACGTCCGGCCGTCCATCTGTCCGTATGGACGTCTGATAACATTTGACTAAAACATCTTCTCCTCACAAACTACTTGACCAATATGGACCAAATTTGGTACGATGCACCAGGACAGCAATATCTCATGGGGTTGTACTCCCCATCCGGATGTGCACCCTATAAAGGGGATGAAAGGGTTATTTTGCTCAAGACATTGGTATATTATTCAAAAATCTTTTTCTCAGAAACCATCAGACAGATCCAGACCAAACTCGCAATAAGGCATCGAGACCCTGCCCTAACCTTAAGTTGTGCCCCTCATGGCCGTATCTCACCCAGAAAGGGGGACACAGCCCCTCTCTCCTAATCCCACATATTCACGAAAAAATATTTTCCGCACAAACTACATAACATGAGCGATTCAGACCATGCTTGGTACGATACATCAGAACAGTAAGGTCTCATGGGGTCGTGCTTCCTATCTAGATCCAACCCCTATAAGAGGATAAAAAGTTGGGGGAGGTGGGGGGGGGGTTCGCCTGAAATTCAGGTAATATCTTTTAAAACCTTCTCAGAAAGCGATGGCCAGATGCACACCAAACTCTTCATGAAACATAAGGACCACAGCGTTAACTTTAGTTGTGCTCCTCATGACTGTACCACTTCAAGAAGAGGCCAGTACCCCTTCCGCCGATTCCCTCATTTTCACCCTGTCTGTTGGAGAAATAACCGTCAGTTCCCCATGGGGATATTTTCTCAAGACTGCGTGTTGCATGGGGTAAGGTGTTCTATTGATTTATTTTTTATACATTGTCGAGGCTCGTATGAGAGCTAACACACAACGCACAACAAGGGGAGCAGGAGACAAGAGGTGGAGAGGAAGGATAAAACAGTGGGGAGAGAGACATCAGGAGATCTGTGGAAGGGAGAGGATGGGGGCAGTGAACATGGGGTATACAAGCGGGGAACACGGGCTACAAACTCTTTAGTTATGTATCAGTGAAAAATTAAATGTTATAGCCATTGTCAATTGTTTTAAAGGGTAATATGTGAAGGGAGTGTGGTCAAAAGCTTTATTTCACGAAACAATTCTTTTTTATTGAAATGGGATGTATATAATGTAGGTGTGTGTGTGTGTGTGTGTGTGTGTGTGTGTGTGTACACAATTTTTGAATCATAATCACACACAGATTTGTTTTTTATTATTATCATAAACCCAATTAAAGATCACTCTATTTGTGTGATTGCAGGATTCTTCTTGCACTGAGTGCTTTGAAAGGAATTATTTCAAGCGGAGCATAATGAATAATTAATTGTAATCCCCACTAAGATTATATAATTCATTTTTTGAAGAAACTTAAGGGTAAACGGAATTGGGGTCAGTTTAAATTGTCACCTCTGATAATTCAACTTTAAATATCAGCATTAATCAGAAGACAGATCGTCCCGGTTTTGGTCGTGGTTCATACATGGTCTTGCTATGAGACGACATCCTGGTGGATGTTAGAGGGAGTGGTGATTGCGTGGTGCTTTTTGCCGCATGCGGGGGCGGTCTTACCATCCATAATATGCATGGCTGGCCAGTGTCTGCACCATCATTGAATAAACATTTAGTGCATGCTCGTTATGTTCTCATTTCAGAACTTCACAAAAACACGATCCACCAGCGGTTCTCCCCCCCCCCCTTATGCTGCATGTTGTATTACATACTGCAGTGAAATTATATTTGGCTTCTGTTTGGTGCCATCTACTTGCACGATCGGTGTGGTATGAGAATTAAGGGTTGTGTGGTGTGTCTGGGCCGTAACTTTTTTTTACCGTTTCAACAAGGCGTTATTATGAGAATATGGAGAAGACAAATTAATAATTTGGTTAAAAGGTCAAAGGTGAACGTCACATAAAATCGTCAATTTTCATTCAATGGACTTGAAATTTTAAGAATTTGCATATTGGGTGTCTGAATTGGTTCACTAATCAGAATCCAGAAGCTGATTGTTTTTTTTTTCAATCAAAAGGTCAAAGGTAAAGGTTGCATAAAAATATCAATGTCAGTCATATCAATATATCAGTGACCCAATATGATCAATTTAATTGAGTGTAACCTGTGCTCTGTAACGAATGTCAAAAGGTGAAGGTCACAAGATCGTCATTTTCCATGTGATCGACTTGAAATTTGAGCATGGTTTGCATATTGGGTCACTGAAGCCTATTACATTTGAGGTCAAAAGGTGAAGGTCACCGAAAATCGTCAATGTTTTTGTATTTATTTTTAGCTGTTTTTGATTAACATACAAAAGACTCAGATGGGCTTTGCATTTTCAGACTCTTTCCAGTTGTCAATTATAATGTTGCCAAAAACTGACAGAAGTGCTGAGAAAACACCTTTGCAGATCCAAGCTTGTAGCGACAGTTTATTTATTATATTACACTGTGAAGATAAAAACCGTAATGAAGGGACGCGGTTCATAAGATATGGAATATCGTTGTGGCACTTTGACCTGCAAAGCATGTTCTGCTTTCACTTCCAAAAGATGTGTGATCTCAGTTTGACCGTCACCTTTAACCAGTACATAGACATATTTGTAACTTTCTGTGTCTTTTGTTTATCTAAATAAATGTGACTGTTCAGCTTTTCAACCCAAACTGTTCTTTCCAATAATCTCCATACAGTATTTTCATTTATTAATGAAATAGCAATGATTTACTTATCTTTGGTTGAAATGTGTTCAATAAAAAAATAAAAATAAATTGACAGTATAGATAAATTCACTCTAAATTTTCTTTAGAAAAATCACAATCATTTCACAAAACACCTTGCATGATTCTTTACTTTTAATCATTATGGGCCAGATGCAGTGGTTGTTGTGATTTGTGTTGCCATCTGAAAAAGCTAAAAACAGAGTGCAGCTCACCAAGCACAAAATGAACCTGAAAAGTCATTAGACTATTCCAAAGAGCCATTTAGAGCGTTCTTGCTTCCTGTGTTGACAAAGTCTACTATCTCTCATTAATATGCGGGACTGCCTGCAGTGTATACATCCAGCTTGTTCTGCCATTAATTGTTAATTTGTATTTCCTCTGAACTCCCTTAAGAGGTTAAAGGCACCCTTCCGGATTTTTCTTGCAGAAGATTTGCAAGAATTGATGAATTTGCAGGAGGCATGTTTTCTTATTAGCCTTGTGATAACCGTTTCTTTGAAGTGTACTTCGTTTGTCATTTGGTTCATAAAACTCACCAACCGACAGAGCAAAGAGTGGAGGTGAAAAAAAGTTATCCGTCCACATTTAAATGGAGTAAATACATTGCTAACTAATGCTGTCATTAAAAGAAGTTAATCAGCACTAGAACTTATTCGATGCAGGTTGCTATTATTCATCCAGTCGAATTAAAACAGTAAAAGCAACCACTATTTGCAGTTTGATTCACACCACCCACGGATCTATATATGATGTGTCATTCGCACTCTTTTCTGTGTTGTAGATACCATTCCGACCACACAGGAGGGGGAGTTGTGTGAGAAGGAGAATATCAGGAGTGCTTTCAGTAAGTGTGGTTACCCTGGATGGTCTTTTTTAAAAGAGGGTAGTAGCAAAAACAATATCATGTCTGGGGAACAACAAGAGGACACAGCTCACGAAAATATGACAAGAGTGACCATTCCGTATGTGGCGGGGCTATCTGAGAAAGTGAAGATCCTTCTCTAAGTTTGGCATTTTACGTCATTAAAAAGCCCTGCAGAATTCTGCACAGCCAGTTAGTTCATGTGAAGGACGAGATCCGGAAGGATAGGGAATGTGACTTGGTGTATGGCATCAGATGTGGAGAGCCATCATGCACTGAGACCGACATAGAAACTCAGCAAACCCTTAAGACCTGTATGAACCAATAACGTCGTGAAGAGGCTTTGAACTCTGCTGTATCTCCGCACATGAACCTGCATGGTCACCACTTTGATAACAGTCGAGAGGTCATCCGAGACAGAGAAAAAAA
Organism: Eptatretus atami; assembly: GCA_035128595.1. Taxonomy (NCBI): domain Eukaryota; kingdom Metazoa; phylum Chordata; class Myxini; order Myxiniformes; family Myxinidae; genus Eptatretus; species Eptatretus atami. The sequence continues at coordinate 80,079,343 of CM068962.1, read as the reverse complement.
AGTGACGTGTTTGAGGTGTAAAGGAATCCATTTGGGAAAGAGCGGAATCACCAGCTTTCAACAAAAATGGCGGTTGCAATTTAATCTGTAACGTACGTGGGACAAGGCTATAACGTCTCTTCCACATGACGCTATCTGCAACCGTCACGTGATGTTTGGATTGGTGTACGGACCAACTCACCCTACCACCGGTGGAGGTCACGTGGTGATTCTCAAGCTTCTTCATCACTTCAACTTCTGCCTGACCAAAGAAAGTGTTTACTCGTATAAACGTTGGCTTTACCAACAAGTAAGTCCAGCTTTTTTCAATTGTAAACTTTTGCAGCACTGGAACTTGTTTACTTGCTTATTATCCAATCATGCCACCTGGAATATGGAGCTTCTTATGAACTTTCGCTACTTTTGGCGGTTTTGGGCCAATGTTCAAATTTAATTCCAGGTGACCTTCATTCCTTTCATTTCCTTTGCGACGGTATCCTCTCCTGGCTGTCATTTCCTCTCCTGGCTGTCAAACCCTTCTCTTCCTGTCACCTGCCCAGCATATTGCTCTTTTTGGTATATCTTGATACTACACGTACAACACATGAACAATACATCTCCACCTTATAATTTTGATCTATTCAATGATGTTTTTCCTCCCTATCAACCTCTTTCTTATGAGCCATGCCAGGCCAAAACATTCTCAAGCTTTTCTTATAGCTGCTGTGGATGAAAGACTCGAGTTTCCATGTTACTTCTTTGGTGATTTTCCAAGATTCACATCCAAATAGGAGGCCTGACTTTACATTGCTGTGAAAGATCCTCAGCTGATTTTTGGTTTTACATTTATTTTATTTCCAAATTTGCTTGAGTCTCATGAACGCCCCCTAACCTTTTGTATCTGTTGAAGTACATCTGCATCTTCAGCTCCTGTTATGGTAACCATGGACTCCAGATATGTAAAGTAATTTGGTGAATTGGTGCACAAGATGTTGTTGGTGTGTGTGGCACATATGCTCATGCTTTCTGTAATTTTCAGCCCCACTTGCACCATGTACTCATGTAGCTTATGAATTTTCTCCTACATGCTATGTAAAGATTGTGACATAAGGTTGATGTTATCTGTAAAGCAGAGTTTCTCTGGCTGTTAGAATTGGTTCCTCCAAGGTATCCTGTTCCTTCTCTGCTCAGTTGTTTTCTGTTAAACCCAGTCTAACACCACAAAAAACAGCAATACAGACAATATGTGACCTTGTCTGACCCATGAGGTAACTTTAAATTTAGATGACAACTTATTGTTGCAAATTGCACAGCATTTGTATTCATTGTCTGTACCCTTTATCATTTTATAGCCCGGGCAGATTTCAGTATCTCAGACTTGCCCAATGTCTAAGTCCTCCTCTCAACCTCACAAGCTAAATCCAGAGGAGAGACGAAAGTCCCTATGTCTGGAGCTTGTCTGGTTGTAGGAGTTGCCAGAAGATGTTTGCTGAAAGGGATCACCATACACTTAATGGGGCTCCACTCCACCATAATTTTTCTGTAGGGGTTAGGCTCCCTCAGCCTTTGACTCACCAAAGTCTGACTCACAAGGCAGTGAGTGCTATTTGACCCATAGATGAGATCTGGATGATGGGACGCCAGGGCATGTCCACACGCCAGTGGGCCTGCACGTCACATCTCTGGGGGCCGAGGTTCCTCTGAGATCCCCTGTAGATTAGCCAAGGTCTGCAAGGTGCCGAGTTGCTGAGTGTTGTCACGAAGAGGTGCGACAGGAGTCTTGGCAATACTGAGACCGTATACTGCCAGAAGAGATTTACACACTCGGCTCTCTCCTCGCTGTGAGCTAGCCAGTGGCAGTGGATCGAGACCATGGCACTAGACACATGTCATCACCCTGTAGGAAAACCACTGACACAATTGTGCTTGTTTAAGCATCATCATCTTAACCAGCATACTGATAGGGAATAATCACCACAATTGGTGACCCCGACGTGATTTGAACACGCAACCTTCTGATGACCAAAGAGAGATGATCAATAATTATGTGGACAGACTGCGAAGGACAATGAGTGAGTTGCACTACATCCCCACCAGAGCTCAACAGAATTCCACGCGTCTGCCCAAAGATCTTTCGTCTTGTACCCATGTGTTTTGTACGTGATGACACTGTCAGAGTTTCCCTGCAACCTGCTTACCGGGGCCCCTTCTGAGTCATTTCGAGGAAAGACAAGTACTTCATCCTTGATTTTAACGGGAAGCCTGAAACTGTGAGTTTAGAGAGACTCAAGTCTGCCTACATGAATAAAGAATCTGAGGCATCTCATCCTACTGCTACAGCAGAACAAACTCCAGCTACATCGACTCCCACTGTTCCTGTAAGCCCACACCCAAAAGCACCGACTTCAGCCCCATCAACATCTGCATCAGCCCCTTTGCCACCGCCAACTACATCAGACGTGAGGAAAACTCGTTCTGGCAGACATGTCCATTGGCCTAAGAGATTTGTGCAAGTATTCCGTTAGGGCTGATGTTTGTCTACATCATTGTCGATCGTCTCTCTGGTCATCGATCAAGGGGGATCTCGTGTAGTGACTCACTAATTTTCTCAATAATTCATTAATTTTTGAAACACGTGAACTCTGGTAGCCAATCAGTTGCATCTTTCTGGAGAGCCAATTTAACGCACGGGATGTTAAAAAGGCCGAGGGCTCACGGGAGTTCTTTGGTGACAACACGTTGGAAGCTTGCACGCCTTCACAGACAAGCCTTTCTCATCCCTATTCATGAGTCACTCAGCACGTCATTATTTTTCATCGTGACTTCTGGTTCGACTTTATCAAGAATATTGAGTGAAGTGGATTTCGTTTGTTTGGTTAAACAACCACGAATGCAACGAATGAGTTTTTCCTCTTCTGCTTGCCATTATTCAGGGCCACTTCTGAAGCCGCATTGGCTGAGCGCCATTAAATCTTTCCTTCTTTCTCAACCACTGGGAGACCCGAAGGAGTAATCATCAGCCGGACATCATCTGCAACTCGTCGTTGCATTGTCCATGTGAGTGAGATTTCTCTTGTTCTGGTTTAAGCCTCATCATCTTAACCAGCATACTGAAAGGGAATAATCACATATATATATATATATATATATATATATATATATATATAATATATATATATATATATATATATATATATCTTCTTCTTCTTCTTCCTTCGGCTGCTCCCGTTGGGGTCGCCACAGCGGATCATCCGTATGATCCGCATAGTGATTTGGCACATGTTTTACGCCGGATGCCCTCCTGACGCAACCCTGGTCGCCTCTTACGACACAGGGATATGGTACACCTATTTTGTAGTGTACCATATATGTACATATGGTACACCGGTACACCCGAGGTATACACCGGCCCAGTATACTGGTACTCATTGCCGACCTCGGAAGGATGACAGGCTGAGTCAACCCCCTGGTGTATTAATTCAGTGGCCGAACGGGGCTTGAACTCAGGACTCTTGGATCCCAGCCGCTGCCCTAACCACTGCGCCAACACAGGCTCTATAATATATATATATATATATATATATATATATATATATATTATATACATACACACACACCTATGTCTCTCTACCAAGTCGTTTTCTTCTCTTTCCCTACTTCCCACACTTTTGTTCTCCCACTCTTCCTCCCTCCACTTCTCCTGTTCTCTCGCCTTTCAAATCACCCAAAGCTGTATCCTCCTTTGCTCGATTTGTTTTTGCAGCCGATTACATGTGCTCTCCCAAAATCCGCCCGTCCCCGGAGCTGATCTCCCGATTCGCCACGGAGTCAGAAAGTTGCCCTTACCTATCTTGTTCTCTTCCGTGAGGTCAATTCTGGTTTGCCTGACGACCTCAAGTCTCTCTCGTTCTGGGACTCCTCCTAGCCACAACAACCCTCAGACTTGCTCTCGGCGTTCTGATACAGCATCCTCAGGATTTCACCTGCACTCCCTTTTTGCAATCACCCATGGGCAGTGGCTTACCAACTTTTGTTTGAGAAGGTAGAAGGTGTTTGAGAATAATTTCACGCGATTATGCACCCCCCATGATGTGCCCTTTCCTGATACAGCATCCTCAGGATTTCACCTGCACTCCCTTTTTGCAATCACCATGGGCAGTGGCTTACCAACTTTTGTTTGAGAAGGTAGAAGGTGTTTGAGAATAATTTCACGCGGATTATGCACCCACCATGATGTGCCCTTTCCTTAACTGGATCACTCAGGCATTTCGGCATCACCCATTGGAAAGTAGTCGAGACTCTCGGGCTTAATGGCGATGACTGCTCTCGGCTATTTGCGTGTCGGAAGTTGGCCACACACAACTGCCATGACATTTGTTTTCTGACTCCTTCTCGTGAAAAAACAAAGAGTTAAAAATCTGCCATTTAGCGGAACTGGTATTGTGAACAGTGTGAGAATTCCTGCTCTAATACAACTCTTATGACATTACAGACACAAATCACAACAACTGAGAGATGTGACACAAAATCCCTGCTACAGCAAACACAATCTGCTGAGCATCGCTGCCATGCCTGGGGAATGGAAATGTGGTCAAATAATCAAACTACCAAGAAAGGGGACATAACGGAATGTGGGACCTGAAGAGGAGTGACCCGAATTTACATTGCCAGCAAAGTACTTTGCAAGATAATGCTAAACAGAATGCAAAAGCTTGTTGACAGCACCATCAGCACTGGAACTACAGCATTAAAACTGATAATCATTTGCACCTTCTTCCCAATGGTTTCTTAGATAAGGCTCTCCAGAATACAAATACTTCAGTATGCAGTTTATCATTTGCTAGTCAGCATTGCTTTGGTTGCATGTCAGCCTTGCTTTGGTTTTGTCTGCATTGCTTTAGTTGTTTGTCTGCATTGCTTTAGTTGTTTGTCTGCATTGCTTTAGTTGTTTGCATTATTTTGGTTGTATGTCGGCATTGTTTTGGTTGTTTATCTGCATTGCTTAGGTTGTTTGTTTGCATCTCTGGTTGTTTGTCTGCATTGCTTGGTTCTTTCTCTGCATCGCTTTGGTTCTTTGGCTGCGTTGCTTTGGTTGCATGTTGGCATTGCTTTGACTGTTTGTCTGCATTGCTTCTTTGGTTCTTTCTCTGCATTGCTTTGTTGTATGTCAGCATTGTTTTGGTTGTTTATCTGCATTGCTTCGGTTGTTTGTTTGCATCACTTTGGTTGTTTGTCTGCATTGCTTTGTTTGGTTTGTCTCCATCACTTTGTGTGGTTGCTTTGTTTTGCTCCTCACTCTGCAGTGCTTTGATTATATTATCATTCTAAAATGCCTTATTATTCTGGATTGTTCATCCAAACTTTCAAAGAAAAAAACACATATTCTTGTGCAGCTGAGAGCGTAATTTTTGTCTTTCATTTCAGCTTTGTGACTATCTGTAAAACACTAAAATCCTTTCAAAATTTTATTTGCAAGAGTCGAGGGAAAGGGGTTGAGGGAGCGAGGAAGTCATATAGAGCAGGATGGGGTTGAGGAGAAAAGGGAGAGTTGGAAGTTGGAGATTGTGGAGAAAAAGTGAAAGGGATTGACTAATTGGGTTGACAGGAGAATGTATGAGAGGGCGTAGAGATGACTATAAATAATGTGCCATTTTGGAGTACATGACACACAATGCCCCCTAATTTCACTTTATCTACATTGTATTGCTTATTCCAACGTCTGTGGCTTGTGGTTGAGTTTGTTTATATATAATACATGCAAGAAAATAACAATAAAGGATATTGTCTTATGTTTACATGAATTGTCAGGGCATTAAGTAGACAACAGACATCCTTACTATAATTCACTGATCTGTGTTTTGTCGCAGTTGTGCTACTCCTACAGTTCTGGGTTGATTACATCCAGAATTGCTACACAGGATCAGCATGACCCGAGTTAATGTATGGGAGTGTTTTTATCTTTGCTGGTGGTCTTGGGTCGGGGGGAGGGGGGAGGGGGAAGGGGGAAGGATGCAAATTCTCTCTGTAAATGTGGATCATGTCATGCCACCTCCAGGTGTGGCAGGGTATTACAAGTTTTCACCATTTATATTCCTGTCTCCACGTTTTCCAGTGCAGTGAGGTGTTTTGAATTAATTATAAGCAGTAGGTACAGTATGTTTTTGATTTATGCACGTAACGAAACCCAGGTTATTTTTTTTTTGCCTATACCGAGCTGTCAGTTGCCTATACACTGCCTAATTAAAGGTATGCATCAGAAGAACGTGTTGTATGCTTGGAACAAGATTACCCATTGGGCAGGTACTCTGCTCGTATAAATAATACACAAATTCAGTGTAGGAAAGTTGAATCTCGGATCCTCACATCATGTGTAAAGTGCTCAAGTGGGAATAGCAAGTATGTGAGAGAGTACCGATTCAAAGGAGGTTTTAAGTGACCAGATATTCCTTTCCTGTAATTTTTTTCTATTCTTCTCAACAATAGTTCAACAAACTGATGCCTCAAAAACGCACATCTCTCCAGCTACAGCATGAGCTCTGCCACAATAGGTAATTATACGTTAACACAACAGTTAAAGTGTATAGTACAAAAACAATTTGGACTGCATAATCTACCATCACAAAGTGATTGCCAAGAGTAAGCCCCACACCCTCCCCCCTCCCCCCTCACCGGGGAGGCTTACCTTGGTGATCTCCAGTGACTTACTCTTGGCCCGTGATCCAATGATGGCCATATTTTTATCAGACCACCAGACAACCTTGACTTTCATCGTTTAGGGTAGAATGTAAATAAAGAAAATGTGTCCCCATCTACAGTCTATCCATAAAACTCACATCATGAAGATCAGAGGAAAATTATTCAAGTTATGATCAAAAAGATGTTTTTTGTTAATTAGGTCACAATCCTAAAAATATCGGTCAAAGACAGAAAACAAATAACAAGTGCACAATTCAATGCAGGTACACTATTATGATGCAAGAACATATTGGAAGTCAAAGTGGCCTTTGAGATTCTGAATTGGCAAAATTGAATGATGACAAAAAATGCATTTTTTTTTTCAGACTGCCATTTGACCTCTTGACCTTTAACCCAGAGTGGCATGTAAATTAAGCGTAAATGCACCTTAATCAAGGCTATCGAGTGAGGACAATTTTGTTATGATCAGACAAGCCTTAGTCGAGTTTTGGTTGTGGAAAGTTGAAATGTCTATAATTGGGTCATGACTTAAAATTAGTTCAAGGTCAAAAAATGTCAACCCCACATAATTTTTATTTCCATTATTGATGCAAAATTTCATTCCGAAAGTCCCAGCTCAGACAATGGCAGAAAAAGGGGGGAAAAAACCTAAATTGTAGTTTAGTACTTCTCATGATCTGAGACCTTGACCTTTAAGTTGGAGGGGTAAGATATAAATTAACCTTAAATGTGACTTGATCTGGGCTATTTAGAGAGGGCAATTTCGTTCTGATCGGACAAACCTTCGTTGAGTTATGGTGAATAATGGTAAAACATTTATAATTGGGTCATGACCTTAAAATTAGGTAAAGGTCAAATAATTAGGTCAACCCGCATACTTTGTATTGCCATTATTGACGCAAAATTTCATTTTGAAAGTCCTCAGATCTTGGCAGAAAAAGGGAGAAAAATTTAAATGGTGGTTTAATATTCTTCGGGGTGTAAGACCTTGATATTTAACCCGGTGGGGTATGATGTGATTAAGCGTAAATGCGTCTTGCTCTCAGCTATCTCGCAAGGGCAATTTCCTTCGATCAGACAAACCTAAGTCGAGTTATTGTGAAAAATGTTCGCATGTCTTTTATGAAGTCATGAGCTTAAAAATTAGGTCAAGGTCAAAAAAAAAATCAACTCTGTGTACTTTCTATTTGCAATAGTGGTGCCAAAATTAATTCCAAAAGTCCCTGCTGGCTCCACGATAGAGCTTGGAAATTGGAAGAGTTGAGAGTGCAGGAAGAATTATTTTTCTTCTAAATGGTGGTTTAATACTCCAAGAGGTCAAAGAAACTCCAGAGTACCATTAAAAATTGGGGGCACTAATTGTCGTATCAAACTCTACACCAGCAATAAGCCTCCCCCTAAGCTATAGGGGGAGGCTTAAAAAAAGAAAATTGCTCATCTATAACAATGCGTATTCACCATTTCTGCCTTGCACAAATGATTTCCTGGGAATGCACACATTTTATACGCACACATTCATTTTTGTTCGTATCTTGTATCTTGAAAAGAGGTATGGTAAATATTCATCTGCCGACTTCAGAAACACAAAGGATGGGCATATTATAGTTTGCCTTTTGTTAAAACAAAAGAGCGGGTGAACAATTGAAGATGGCTCTTGAAGTATAACTCTACAGTGCATGTTGTGTGGTTTGTAGTGGTATGTGCGGTTATCTAAAGTGTAACTGTTAGTAGTGGTTGCAAGGTCGATGAGCTTCAAACCTATAACTCAGTTTTTTGTCTTCCCCAGTGGTTTGATTCTCTGTTTGGCAAAGAAACCGACCCCATAACTCCAAGGCTTAAAATGGAGACCTCTTTTCCTGCTTCCCCGTGGTGGCCATACAATTTGCCTGGGAGATTGAATAACGATTACTCTTTATCACAGTTCTTTTAGAAAGCTGCTTAAAGCTGAATTCACAATAGGCTTCAGCGGAGTTCACAGGAAGAGGCCACAATGGCAGAGAGAAGACATCAGAAGTCGAGCATCAATTATGTTGTCATGTGTCAACATCGGCAGTGCATGTAACTGCGTGTGGGAGAGCTTTGCTTGTACGAGATTGATTTCCATTGTTTAAACAGAGTCCAACTGGCATTGATACAGTGGAGAGCCATCAGCAAGTGGCGCTACATTATGGAGCACACTGTTCCTCGGAATCGATGTCAAACCACCTATTCCACTTAGAGTCAGCAGGGTCTATTCGATTTTGTGATGTATTTTGTTGGAGCAGACCTTTCATTCGGCATCATGATTTAAAAGTTAGAATGGAAAGTTAAAAAAAATTTAACACATTGATTTCCAAGTAAAACCTTACATGTGTGGAGGCAGTTAATTATGGTTTGCTATTTTTCAAATATGAAATTCCTACAGGATCGAAAGCTTGAGGGTCGAAAGCTGAAAGAGGGTCTGAAACACTAACTACGCAAATTCATACAGACAAACTCAACATTTTTGGGTGGGGGGAGAGGAGAAATTGCAGACTTGAAGAAGAAAGGGTGAGGTAGGGGACAGAGTTGGAGGGGAGGGGATTGAGAACTTGGGGTGAGGTGGTGAAGAATTGTAGTAGGGATGGCAGTTGAAAACTTGGCATTTAGGGGTGACTTTGGGGACATGGGGTGGGGGCTGGGGGGGAAGGGTGGGGAGTGGTGAGGACTTGGGTGGGATGGTGCTGAGGACTTGGTGTGGGGTGGGGTAGGGTTGAGGACTTGGGGGGATGGGGTGAGGACTTTGGGTGGGGGTTGAAGTCACATCTTAGATTATGCAGGATTTCCGAGAATGGCTATGAAGAATATATATATATATATATATTATATATATATATATATATATATATATATATATATGTATATATATTTGTACAGAAAGTAAATGCAGACTGACCCTAAGAGAACAGTAAAAAGAGCAAAGAATGCAGACTGACCCTAAAAGAACGATAAAAAGAGCAAAGAATGCAGACCCTCACCAGGACTTGTTCTGTGTGGTGTTTGTGTACTTGTGTGTTATGTAATTAATAGGAGACATAACTAGAACTGCCACTTTATAACTGCTACCAGTGATGATCGGGTACCAAAACGTCTTGCTTTGTTGGGCACCTGACCCTGACCCATGACGTTTTTTATTGTTATTATGCTATTGAATTGAGAATGGGATTGAAGTAAATTAAATTCAAATCAAATGGAAGACCAAATAGGTACAGTCCTGCATTGGAGTAATCAGAAGGAACCCAAACAAGCAAAAAGCAAAGATGAAGTCATCAGGATGAACCTGGATAGGATTCCCATTTCAGCTGCTACTCCCCTACCTCAAACAAATCCAGACACAGGCAAGTAAACTTTTTTTTTTAAATAAAAAACAAACAATCAAAAAGAAACCAGATCAAAAAATATAATAATTCTGGCTGCCAGACCATGTGTCCGATCAAGTTTAAATTTAAAACATGTATTCCACATAACTACTAGATCATAATTGTGAAGTTTCATGTCGATTAATTAAGCGGTTCCAGAGAAAACATTATTTAATATTTTTCTTCAATCCTGTATGGCTGCCAAACCATGTGACCTATCAATTATTCTTTAACAAACTTGTACACCCATGTCTTGGAGATGATTCATGTAAAGTTTCCCCTCGATCTGTCCAGCCATTCTGGAGAAGATTTAATAGATTTTCGGGTAAATCCAATATGGATGTCAAATCGTGTGACCTATGACATCATATGTGTGAACCTTTTGTTCCTCAAGGATTGGTGGTCATATGTGTAAAGTTTCACCTCGATCTGTTCAGCCACTTCAGTGAAGAAGATTTTGAAGGTAAAAAAAACAAAAACAATATGGCTGCCAAATCACGTGACCGATGACATCATCAATTTTTTTTAATGTGGACCATTTTATCCATAGATGACCCTCAAAAATTTTCATACTGATCAGATGTAGCATTCTACATATGCAATTATGACATCATAACGAAGGCACACATGACGTCATAAAAAATCCACATTCACCATGAGGCGTACTTGCTGTGTGCCAAGTTTGAATTTTTTTCTTGGTGCGGTTTCAGAGATACAGAGGTCCAAAATTTTCCCATTTTCCAACTTGGCTGCCACACCACATGACCTATGACGTCATATTTATCATTAAAACATTCTACATGAGGAGTCACCTCCTATGGTAAAAAATTTGGCTCAATCTGATAAGTGGTTGCAGAGAAAAACAGTAAAGTTCTGTGCGGACAGACAGACAGACACAAACAAACAAACAAACAAGCAGTCATAGACTGGTACTTACGAAATCGTCAACTTGACGTCTGAACCTTGCCTAATAAAAGCTGTCTCTAAGAGAAGGTAGCGACGCAAACCAGAAGTTTCTACTATGATTCTGTCCCAAACCATAAAAATCGAATGTTTGACCTCACTGTGACCTTGACCTTTGACCGATTTTGACCAAAATCTAATCAGGCTAGCCATCACCCTCCTGAATACGTGGTGTAATTTGACATTGGTAGCTTCTTCCGTTCTCGAGTTACGTGCCTACAAACAAACAAAACACACAACAAACAAACACACAAACAGATGACGGAAGTCATCAATATACTTAGAAATCTTTAGATTTCGTAAGTAACAAACAAACAAGCAGACATAGACTGGTACTTACGAAATCGTCAACTTGACCTCTGACCTTGTATAATAAAAGCTGTCTCTAGAGAAGGTAGCGAGCAAACCGGAAGTTTCTACGATGATTCTGTACCAAACCATCAAAATCGTAACGTCGACCGAAGCAAAAATCTCCATTTCCACGCAATTATTTAATATTATTTTATCAAAGTCACAAAACCGTAATATTCGGCCATCCCACCAATCTTTATATAATCCGACGGCTTAGCGAGTCAGGCATGCGACGATAACCTTTATTGGGATAAAAAAGACTTTTAAATACCATCTTTATCAAAACACCATCAGCGCGCAAACGCAAAACCTTTACGTGACTCAACGACGCGTCTGCTCGAGCGCGCTGCACCACGTGACGAGCCGTGACGCGGCGAGTGAAATATTTTTTATACAATCTTAAAACTCTCCAAAACATCCGATTTTTACCAGAATTTCGACAAGAGTGTTAAGCGTCCTAAGCGATCGCAAAAAACCGAAGACAAATTAAAATCGAAGTTAAAACGAACTCGTAACGTCGACCGAAGCAAAAATACTCCATTTCTCCACATGAATTTACGGAATTATGTTTGACCTCACTGTGACCTTGACCTTTGACCGATTTTGACCAAAATCTAATCAGCGCAAGCCATCACCCTCCTGAATCACGTGGTGTAATTTGACATTGGTAGCTTCTTCCTGTCTCGAGTTATCGTGCCTACAACAAACACACACAAACAACACACACACAAACAAACACACAAACAGAGGACGGAAGTCATCAATATACTTACGAAATCTTTAGATTTCGTAAGTAACAAATGGACCCAAAGGCAAAACCCTCTCCTCCGGCGAGGGTAATCATACAATTATTTATTAAAACTCTAACTTTCAGAACACCACTATCTTCCGTCCTCAGAGGTAAAAAAAAATTTTAAAACACTGCACGGGCAGTGCAGACGTGAGCTATACTCATGTCCAACGGGAATGGCTGCGTGTCATGATTGGGCTGCGAGGGGGACCAATCAGCGTGAGGTTTGGAACAGAGTTAATGAAGAGAGAGGGATTGGAGGGTCGTTTTGCTTCCAGATTGGATGTTTGGGTTTGTGTATTGGATTTGGCCTTCCCACCCATGGGTGGGGGCTGTGGACGATTGCGTAATACTCGTTAGGCCGCATGCAGGTCGACGTGACGGTTAATCGTCCACGTGCCCGAAAGCCATGCTTCGAGAATTTCCCGGCTGGCCTGGCTGGGTGCCGAGGCTTTCACTGCCGTGTTTTCCCACGTGAAGGTGTGATGTAGATTGTGACAATGTGCCGCTCAGCGAAAGCTTGTCTCCGCATGCTACAGCTTGCTGGTGCTGCATTAACCATGTTGTGAGTCGTTTAGATGTCTGGCCCACAAAGTTGGCACCACAGTCTCGACAGGTGATAATGTAGACCACGTTCATCTTGTTGAGTCTGTTCACCCTGTCTGCGAGATTTGTGAGTGACCCTGATTCCAAGTGCTTGCATCAAACAGTTGGCAATCTCTGAAGTATTGCCGATGTACAGCAATACTACTGTTTTGACTGGTTCCTCAGGTCGCGATGTGGGTGCCCTCCTCTGGCGGCAACACTGAATGAATGCTTTCAGATCATTATTGTTCTGCAGTCAGCAGGTGACATGTTCAATTTTGGTCCGTCATGTGGATTGCTCACTGCACTGCGATTTGGCCCGGTCAAACAAGGTTCGGGCACTAGACCGTTTGTGCGTAGTCAGGTGACCACTGTTGTAATTGAGCACCTGCTCAGTATGCGTGGGTTTGCAGTACACCTGGGTGCTCAAGCGCTCGTCTGTTGCGCATGTGATGCCTCCATCGCATTTGACATCAAGGCTTTAAGAAATAATTTTATTATTCTTTTAGGCTCGGTGTGCTTTTACTCTCCATACAAATATGTCTCCTTCACTGCCTATTTTTATTTGCATATATATATATATA
>CM068962.1:80053365-80066008 GCA_035128595.1 Eptatretus atami | reverse complement strand
ATATATATATATCTATATCTATAACTGGGTCAAACCCCCTAACTTGACGAGGCAGCAGGGCACAGATGGAGTCCCATCACAGCGTTTGCTGCATGAACCTGTCAGCAACACGTGTTGCCTACCATGCGAGTATATTGTCTTTGCCCTGCTGATCACCATTCAGGAGGTTGCAAGCAAGAAGATTTTATAGGCTTAGAGTCTAGATGAGTTTAGAGGAGATGGTTGCAAGTACGGTTCGTATGCTTACATATTGTGTAAGCATACGAACCGTGCTTCCCCATTGTCTCAGGTCACTCACCTGCATTTGATTTTTTATTTATCTATTTTCATGTATTTATATTTTCATTTATGGATGCTTTCTGATGGTTCTTTCCAGTTTTTTTCCAGTGTGTTGGCTTTGATATCCATCGGCATGAAAAATTTCAGCTTTCTACGTCACCTGGAAGGTCCCAATCTCTAATACCAGTCAGTGAGTCAGTGATAGTCAGTGAATCAATGGTTAGAAAGATATGTATATATATATATATATGTCATGGACAAAAAAAAATGAGACCACCAATTTAAAGTCACTTATGCGGGCGTTGGGCAACGACATGCAGCCAGTTCAGAACGCCTGTGTCTGCCGTGGCATAGTCAACCACCATGTGGAATTCTTCAGGAGGGATGCGGCACCATTTTCCATGAGAAAGTCAATCAACTCACACTTGTTTGATGGAGGTGGAAAATTTAGCTCAGGCGTCATTCCAGTATATCCATAAATGCTTGATTGAGTTCAGATCTGGTGACCGAGAAGTCCTGACATATGGATAACACCAGTTCTCATGCTCATCAAACCACTGGTGTGACCACATTTTGCTCTGTGGATGGGGACATGGTGGTTGGGGGGGGGGCAGTTCCTCTTGCAGCCATGAAGCTATAATTACAGAACAACCAAGCCTGTGCAGCATTTATACATGCCCTAAGCATGTTGGGATGTTATGAGCTTAATTAACCCTCCTACCTTTTCCACTTTTATTTTCTCAATTTAATACACCACCTTCCAACCAGTGTGACCATTCCTCATTTCATAAATGCCAAGGTGAGCCAATGAAAAAGCCAAGATTCACAAGGTTACGGAAAAGCGATGATTATAGAAACCTATACGCCAGAAAACCTATATAGAACCAAGACGCCAAGGTGAACAACGAATAGCCAAGATGTTGTGAAAAAAGCCAAGGAGTGGTCACACATGCTTTAAAACCCTCGCTCCTGACCATAACAATTTAATAAATATTCTCATGCAAGAGCGAGACTGAGATAAGATTGGATGATTCACGTTTCAGGGAAATTGACAGAAATCTCGAATGTGTCCATCATACAACAATGCAATGCCATGTTATTTTTGAAAGGTGCAATATGTTGTTTAGGCATTCAAAAATAAGTGCTACCAGATGGGACAGCCAGCTTGTGCCCTCCTATGAAAGGGTGGCATATTCTTCGATGGAATGTCCTGCTTGTGGAGCACAAATACAGTTTTTAGCTGGATTCTCTTTTGTCAGGAATGGGTTCCATATTAGAAAACGCAAAGGCGAATCCACGAACAGTGACCAATCCTGTCTATCGCCTCTCCGTGTTCCCCTCTTGTTGTGAAGTTGTCTTTCACCCTTTCCTGCTATGTTGTCTTTTCAAGACAAGCCCTGTATGAAAAAGCACAGAAGATGCACCAAAATGGAATCCTTTTAGCCTCATTCTCATTACCGTCAATGCCATGAGAAAAATGGGAAAACATTCATATAACACCATCCTCCCACTTTTGAGAATCACAGGAAGGCGTGGTGGTCTGACTGTTCACTAAGCAATCATTATTCCTTTTAACATCACTCCATATGTCAACGTTAAATGGTTTACTATTCATAATCTGTTTCCTTGTAACCAAAATATTAATCGACTTCAATCGGGGCCTCTTCAACTCCTGGTTGGGGAGAACGCTTCAATCCTTTTGTTCAGGACAGTGTACATTTTTCTTTTGAAATTCCTGACTATACCATAAGCCAGAGAGCCCTCTGGTGAGGACATTCAGTAAACTGGACAAATATAATCAGAACTGGGGAGGTTATACGATGGGGGTTATGCAAGGAAGGCTGAACGTCATGAATAGTGATATGCGAACATGGAACCTATCTGACTCAGGACATCTCAAATGACTGCAAAATCATTTTTTAAGATCATGTATTTTTTTAATGCAGAACTGCAATGAAATTCTGAACCAATTATCTTCCTCGGTTCAATTGATGAACGTCAACACTTGTCGGTTCCTGTCCTGAGGGTACAGAAGCAACATGCCGCAGGCTTATTTTGTCACGTCAAGACTTGTGAATGCTATGTTACTATACTATGCAGTCAGAGATTGCTGTCTCACATCATCCCTGCAAATTGGCACAATGATTTCTGTCAAACAGCAGCTCATTGTCAGTTTTTTTTTCTCATAAAATGTAAAGAAAGTTTCATGAAGAATTCAAGATTCTTTTCATATTACTGACTCATGTCGGTACCATCGTCTATGTTACAGGGGGTTCGTTCTGCCGAAGCAGTTTCTTGGCCAAGGGTCATGCTAGGCAATTTGTCATCCCTGACAGCAGTCGTTAGAGCGGGAATTTGTTCAGGGTGCCGGCGATAGCTTGCCTACTTTTAGCAAAGGACACCGTGGGATCTTTAAGGTCCACCAACTAATTTCAGTTACAGTCAACAGATGGGACACCTGTTTAATGTCCACCCAAGGGACGGCACACACACACACACACATTGATGAATCTGCTTGTGACATTGGGACGACAGTTTTTAGCTGGGTTGGGATTCAAATCCAGGCTAGATGGGCTTAGAGGTGAGTCTGCATAATTTTAGGAAATACTGTCAGTCCTCCTTACTATATATACTGTAGATACATATATATCCTGAGATTTTAGGATGATCAACATATATTATCGACACAAAATGGCAGACTTTCTGACCTTCCCTTCCCCTTACATAGATTTCATAATCAATCTTTGCTCCCTTGCCATTAATGCCATGCAATCCCAAGTAAAATTTAAAGAATACTTTTGTCTCCAATTTTCTGACGTGTGCGCGCGCGCGCGTGCGTGTGGTGTTGTGTGTGTGTGGTGTGTGTGTGTGTGTGTGTGTGTGTGTATGTGTGTGTGTGCATAAGTCGTATGCTGCTCTCTGATCATTTTCTCCATATTTTATTCCCTAGACCTAGAGGCATGTACAGCATCCTGGAGGATAATGATTTTGGTTGCTGCATTGTAGCACGTGCTCGCGTGGTCACCAATTCCTCCCACACAGTGCGTAGGAGAGAGAAGGCATGGAACGAGCAGGATGGCGGCAGGCTCTGCTAATCACGTCATCCATGCTTCTTGATGATAATAACTGCAAAATTTAGAAAGGCGTACTGCCATTTCTGGCTTGATATTCAACATGATGGTAATCGCTGTTAACCTCACAATTAATTGTCATATTATGAGGGTTATTATTTTTTCTGCTTAATGCTTGTTATATGGGTCGGTTCGTAATGCAGTTTTGAATTTGCTAAACGTCACTCCTGACCTTGTGCTCGAAATGCTTTTGTCCAACCTTGATGTTCAGTTTCATTTGTGATGTCAATTGACTTTTTATGGTGAAGGACTTGGTGATCAATGCTCATAAAAAAATAAAATTCCAATTTTTTTTAAGCTGCAGAGGGCATCCTCTGCTTTCGCAAAATTTACATTTAATTTTCTTCAATTGGCCCCCGAGGCCGGTCTGTGGGTCACTGATAAATCCTGGTGGTAGAAACCACACTCCTGCCCTGACTGGTCATTGTGGTGACTTTTTGACTGAATTGCATGATTTGATTATTAATGCATTGAGACCAAAGAAATATAATAAAACCTTCCAAAAAAAAAATCCATTGATATTGTTTGGGCTGTGCTCAAACTAAATGCATTGTTGTTGAAACCAATCAAAATTGCATTATAATGAATTTGTGTAAATACAGAACATCCTGAAATTCTGCAGCAATCGAAACAATGACGAGATATTTATGGATCGAAACGGCAATTCAGTGCATTGTAACTGACTGCATGGAATTGTTTTCTATATAAAGTTAATCTAAGTACTGCTTGAACAACCCAGTTAGAAATAAAACGGTATGTATTCCAGATAAGATAACCATTACTGTTACGAAAATCAATAATGAAAGATTTGTGACAGATGTTCGCAGAATTTAGTTTCAAAGTGTTTTCGAGATCACTGAGACCTGCTGATCAAAATGAGCTGGGGTGACCCTTTTGAAAATGTTTGCGTGACCAACAGCGTCTTTTTCAAAATGGCTGCCAACATCACACAATACTGTATTTTGGTTATTGCTAATCACCTAAAGCGATATACTGCACAAGCTTTTGTTGCTTCAAACTTGGTAGAAAGTTAGGAATGGACATTTGGCACCATGCAGAGAAATAAAATGTGTCCAATTATATTTTTTAGAATTGATCACGCGATCCAATATAGTAAAGATCAAGGCTAAAATCGATTTTATGGGGACTATTTGGGAAATAAGATAATTATTAAACGACTAAAAAAAGCACCGATAAAAATGAATGAGTAGTGCATTGTGAAGTAACAAGAATAAATAGTATCTGTTGTTATCTAAATATAATTGATATTCAATCAAATGCAGCGGCGTATCGAGGAAAGATGCCGCTTGGGGCGAAATGTCAAATTGCCACCTCCTTGTAACTCACATGCTGAATTAAACACAAAGCCTAATTAAATAACATTATTATAAATTGAATCATGTACAGCACATTTGCAAGTAAACGGTTACACCTTTGTTTTCCGCTATTCCAAATCGCATTGGCCGACTAAGTGTTCAGTTGTTATTGTGACTGTGTGGTTCATGTAATCTTCCTGGGCTTCAGTTAAACAAACTCGTCCATCACAGCTTCATAGTCAATTGTCTCAGCTAGTTCACACTCAGTGAAGAGGATGGAAAGATTGCTGAGCCGAGACTGGCTCATTGTGGATCTGAGGTAGGTCTTTATCAGTTTAAGTTTGGAGAAGCTCCTCTCACATGCTGCAACACTCACAAACATGGTGAGAAATGTCCCCAGTATGTTGATAAGGTTAGAGAAAACTTCCTCGAATCCCCACTTCACTTCGAATCCCAAGGATTTCATAGTGTTACGGCTGTGGAAATTCGCAAACCACCATTCAGGTCCCGTAGGTGAGGTATCTTTTAAGTACCTGTGTAGTTAGCCCAACCCATTGTAGAAGGGAATTTATGTGATCATTCGGGCTGCGACACTTTGAGTTAGTCGTTTTTCTTTCCTATCTTGATTTCAACGAACGGCAAACAAGGGCGCCAGAAGAAGGCACAACGATGGCGCACGGGTTTTCCGCCTGTTTTTCCCGCCATTTTTCCCCGCGCGAGGGTGTGACAGAAGGCGGTGGGGCAGCTGGCGCCCGATTGGTGGACGCGGGTGTGACGCGGCCAGGGAGGAGGAACGCCCCTCTTCGAGACCTTTCTCGAAGGGGTTGGAGCAAAGAACGGGGCGGAGCGGCAGGGCGGGGCTCCGGGATATAAAAGTCGGAGACGGGCGAAGCAGTTGGGTGGATGCTCTTGCTTCATGGTTGCTCTGGCTCGCTGCCCGTCTTCCGGTTCGCTCATCCTGGAGGCCGCTGGCTGGTCTCTTGGGGCAGTTCCAAGACCCGCTGGCGGGAAGGAGCGTCCGCCATCCCCTCTCCCGACTTCGGGCATCCAGTTTCCCCCCTCTATCCGCGCTGGGATAGCGCCGAACACTCGGTCCGTGGCGTCGAGTGGCCAACACGTGCAGGCGCGAGGCACGCAGGAGAGGACCCGCTACCACCCAGGGCACGGAGTTGCGGCAGGCGGGACACGTCGACGGTCGCGGAGAGGGACTCACCAGCAAAAGGGAAGTCACCATTTCTTTTCGGGGTTTTTTGTATGGGTCTTGTGGCGCCGTGTCTTGTAAAGTAGAACTGTTTAAGTGTTGCGTGTGTCGTTCTTAGTCGTTGTAGCTCTGCGTCATCGTTGCTTTTGTCGTTCCTTCTTGCATTTGCTATATGTGTGCTCTCCGTGTGTCGTGTGAATAAAGTGCTTGTGTGAACTTGTTCCCCGTTTCGCTGCGTCCTTTCCTTTGTTGAATCTCCATCTTGCTTCACGTAAAAGGGTTCGTAGTGGGCTTGATACGCCCGATAATTAATTGGAACCGTCGAGGCCGACGATAATACGCTCGGTTATCACGATAGCACGGAACGGACCGCTTAAGCGGCCCGTGTCCGGAGTTGACCTGCGGCGAGGTGCGATCGCCCGGTAACCATCCGCGTGGGTACTTAGGTAGGTCGAGTTTTGCGAACAACCTATCCCACGCGGGTGGCCGTTTGGCACGATCGTGGTGAGGCCGAAGGCCCACCCGTGACTAGCTCCCGGCGTTTAGTCCGAGATGGTCACGACAGAATTGTCCGTCCGGTGGGCGACGTGCCGCAATTCGAGTTCCACGTGGCCGTTCGCACGCCGGCGGGCGCGAATTCGCAACAATATCATATGCCTTCCAGCCCACTGGTTCCTTCCCAGTGGTTTCCTATTACATTTTTATGTCTCGACGAAGACGATGAATCTCTCTCTGTAGCTCGCTGGTGATGATATCATCGTATGTCCCTGTGAGAAGGTAGATTTTCATGGCAATGTTGATGTCATTTGATATGTCCATCAGGTAACAGTGTGACCACTCCTTGGCTTTTTTTCACAAGATCTTGGCTATTTGTTGTTCACCTTGGCGTCTTGGTTTTCTATAGGTTTTCTTGGTGTATAGGTTTTCTATTATCATCGCTTTTCCGAAACCTTGTGATTTATTGGCTTTTTTCATTGGCTCACCTTGGCATTTATGAAAATGAGGAGTGGTCACACTGTGTGTGACATGAGAAAACCAAATTTAATGTTCATGTCACAAACATGATGGGTGTGTTGGGTCGTTTCCTCGTGAGCTGATCCAAGATTTCATCTGACTCCCATTTATCATACATGTATATTCGTCTGCACTCTAATATTCTCTGTGAGTCTGTCTGAAGCTGGTCTGTCTGTAGCTCTATCCGACGTCAGGATGGCACATTGCATGTCGGCAGTTCTGGGACGGCACTTAATGGAAGGTTATTGTTTCGGATTTAGGGCGAGTTTTCAAAGCTGAATCATGTTAAAGCAATGAAGGGTAGTCCGTCATTCTGACGGACTTTTCTGCTGGTGGACATAGAGTTATGGACATCACTGTTCACCCGGTCTTGGTCAAACTGTGAAGGTTGGGTGGAACAGTTGATGAGTGTAACCAAACACATGCTTAGCAATAACACTAGGTTTTCAAAGCACAGAATGAGATGCGAATGGCGAACTGGAATGAGCTATGAATACAGGGATGAGACAAGAATGGCAAACTGGAATGATACGCAAACGCCTCATTGCCTTATCTTCGAGTTTAGTTTCCCAACATGCCGCACGCTCCTTTTTGCCTGCCCTCTCTCTCCAGGACATCGTTGGCCACAAGCATTGGTCAGCAAATGGAGGGCGGGGCCATTTTCACAATTCAACCACTCCCTGTGCTTGCGCTTCCATGCGCCTTGGGAAAATTGTCCTCAGAAGTGTCGCGGCATTTATGATAGATGCAACAAAACAAATTTTCCGCCCCCCCAAAAAGTGCCGCTCGGGGGAGGGGGGGCAGCCTCGTTCGCCCTACTTGCTACCCCAGTGATCAAATGTACATCAGAACGGCCATATTTGACCCCCAAAAAATCGTTTTCAGGGTCTTTGTTTTTCAAAAAAACAAACAACCATCAATGTAACCAAAATTTTGTTGAAAGCAAAACAAAACCAAAACATAAACTGTAACTTCAATGTTTTAAGTCTCTAAGTACCAAATCTATTAATTGTGCTCACTCTCGCTATCCTTGTCATCACTTCGAGATTCGTCATTTTCATCGCTTGTATCAGAGTCCTCAGGGTTTCCTGAAAGTACCGATTGGTGCTTTGTTCGTATGATCTTCAGCTCTTGAGGAAGTGCAGCAGATCTGTACCATATAGGCACTGATAATTTCTGAGAGGAGAATGTCCTTGATAGTTGTAGTTTTCATGACGCTCTGTCCAATCCAAAAGTTTTCATAATTTCAGTGTAATCTAGATGCAATCCATTCAAAGTTCTAGGCTCCCCATTCTCAAAGATAGCTGTTTGAATATGCCATGCTTTGTGAACATGTGTTTCACTTCCTCGTGTTGAACATTTTGAATATGAAGCTGCTCAAATGACAGATTGCTTTTAGCAGGTAAGGTTTCACATACTTTTCCAGCAAGCTAGGTGACACCTAATTTCTGCTGCTGATGGATCAGGAGTAACATCTATCACTTTCAAAATGTGACTTCTCATTTTGAGGTCTTCAAGATAGATGTTGTGCAATTTGAAACTTGCCCAAGAGTAATTCTGCTGAATTGTATGAAAATGTTCACGGCTCGGATGTTGAGTGTCCTTTGGCAGCATACAGATTAAACGCAAATATATTTTTATCGTCGAGCTTTCTGACCTGCTTGCGTGTAGACAATGTTGTGACTTCTGAGCATGATAATGCCACAGGTACCTCAGCCTGACTGGGTTTCAATGTCATCCTTCTCTTTTAAGTTCATCTGGAACATAGTTCTGGCGAGCTTATGGGATGGCGCGTTGTCCGTCAGACAGTTAGTCCACCCGTCCGTAAATACTTGCAACTTCTTCTCCAAAACTGTTGATGGGATTGTGACCAAATGTGGCTAAAATTATATTTGGTATGTTGTAACTCAAGCTTGTTTACAGCATTATGAAAATCGAGGTCTAAGGGAGTCTACCAGGGGTCAAAGTGGGTCCAGTTTTAGCCCCCCAAAATGTGTATTTGCTTTTTCCTCAGAAACGACACAAACTATTTCAATGAAACTTGACCAAAACATTCATCACCCATGATGTACTAGAGTTTGATCATGGCATTAAAAAGATCGGGCCCGAAAAGGAGTCTACGGGGGGGGGGGGGGGGGGGGGGGTTGCCACCCAAAATAGGTATTTGCTTTCTTCTCAGAAACTAAACACACAATTCCAATGATACTTGACCACAACCTTCATCACCTGTGATGTACCATTGTTCACGACATTGAAATAATCAGGGTATAAGGGGATCTACGGGGGGGTGGGGGAGGTTGCCCCCAAAATACATATTTGCTTTCTTCTCCGAAACTAACACAATTTCTATGAAACGTGACCACAACTTTCATCACCCGTGATGTACCAAAGTTTGTTCACAGCATTAAAAAAAAAAAATCAGGCATTTCCCCCCCCCAAAATAGGTATTTACTTTCTTCTCCGTTACATATTTGTGGTCATCCATGCCTACCAGTGGTTCCCTGGTTATCTTCTCCAGGTGCTACTAGGTGAGCACCCAGGGGTATTGCCCCTATTTTTTTTTTTACAGCCCATGCAGTTTGTGAGAACTAGCAATATTGACTTTGCAGTTTTTATGCCACTGTTCGTCATTGGAGCCTGAAGCTCAATCTAAAGTGTCGTAAACATTGCCAATCTTATCCAAACCCTTCCATTTCACTGCGAGCTCCTGTAATTCAGATCATAACTTAGCTGCCTGGTTTGGAGGTTTTCATCACAGCCCTGTCCACAAAGAATGCAACTTCTGCTATCCTCAACTGATTTGTCATGCAGATATTCAATCTTTCTCCTCTTTGCAATAATCAATGGTTTCAATATGACATAATCTTGATCACCTTGTTTAACTAACAATCCTCTTGAGAAGGTTCAGTCATTTAAATTCCTGGGTCTCACTATCAGCCACGATGTTTCTTGAGCAAACCACATTTCAACGTTGGCCTCCAAAGTTAGCTGCCGACTGGGCATCCTCCATCATACAAAGTCCTTCCTTGGCACACCTGAACTCTTATGTACCTACAAGGCCTTCATCCACAGCTTGATGGAGTACTGCTCTTCCCTCTGGGCTGGCTGCCTTTGCCTATCTTACACAGCTTGATGCTGTGGATACGAAGGCTTTCAAGATTCATTATTATGTGTACTTTTTTAATTGTTTAAAACTGATAAATATATCTTATTTCCAAATTGCCCCCATAAATTCGGTTTTATCCTTGATATTTATTATATTGGGTCATGTGATCAATTACGTATGAAAATATAATTGGACACATTTTATTACTCTGCATACTGCCAAATGTCCATTCGTAACTTTCTTCCAAGTTTGAAGCACCAAAAGCTTTTATATCGCTTTTGATGTGTGATGTTGGCAGCCATTTTGAAAAAGGTGCTCTGGTGGCCACCACAGCTCATTTAGTGATCCAAGTGATCCAGAAAAAGCTTTGAAACTTAGTTCCCCGAACATTCGTCACAAATCCTTCATAATTGCTCCATTATGTTGTTTCATAAACAATTGTGTTCACGTTATACTTATAGAAATATGATGCTTACATGGAATTGTACACTTCTGGGTGGAGTTGTTGTTTTTCAAGTTAAATGAGCATTGATGGCTGTTCCTAAACTCGATAACACCGATAAAATGTATAATAATTATGATTATGATCATGATCCAGGGAAGCCAGGTTATAATTCCCTCTTATGATATGTTTGTCCATCATCTTCAAATGTGTCCCTGTAATTCACGTTAAAGTAAGCTGATGTCGACTTGTGTCCTTGTCCGGTGTGTGATTTACGAGTACATACAAGTTCCCCCACAAGTCTTTGATAATTGAAAAATGATCTTGATATTTGAGAATGACAATCATCTTAAAAGCATAACTGTAAGATTTACTTTTTTAATGCTTGCAATAGCTAACAGCTATCCAATGTAACATAATAGGGAAATTAGGGGAATTATTTGAATGCACACACCCCTGTATGTCCTGTATACATCCACTTATATCATCTCAAACTATTCCACTTTACCACTCTCTCCTACCATTTTTACAGATCGATGGAGATCTCTTCCATCCTCTCCTTATTCATTCTTTTACTCAATTTTATTTTCTCATTTTAACTCCTGACCCACTCCTTATTCATTTGTGTATTCACTAAAATAAAAACACTGGAGGACCTTACTACCACTATGCTTTTGCAGTTGCTTTTGTGAAACTCAAAAGATAATGAAGTAACAAATGCCTTCAGACCAAAAATCATGAATTGTTCATTCTTCCACGCAAGTCATGCGATTCATTTCTGATTAAAAGTGCAACTGAATATTGTTGCGGGCCAGGATCCAGTGGCGAGAACGACCACTAGGTGGGGGGAAGTTACGTCGTCTCCCACCAGACTCCCGGAATTGTAGGCCGTCACTCATGGATAATTCCGTGACGCAGTGGGTCGCTGAACCGACCGTGGACGCCAATACCCAACAGCGTGGCGTAGGGTCTTTTTGTCGAGAATCAATTTACCTAATTAACCGGAGAACCGGTTACTGGGGAGTTTCAACTACCAGGGAACCACGCCCTCAGTATGCCTTGCCCGAACCGGATCACTCTACCAACTAGGGTAGAGTACCAACTACCAACTACCGACTCCGGATCGGATGCAGCTGAGCAGAACTGCCAAGGACGTACCGGCTAGAATGAACAGATTATCGGGGATAAAGACCCGGATAAACTTAGATCCGAACCATGCTGGACCAATGAAGGAAAATAAAAAAACGAACTGGGAACATTTCTACAATAATTTATTTACACTAAGCGAGGAAATTCATGTGGTACAGGAAACAGGTTTATTGTGTGTTATGCAGGGAACAGAAGGAGAGATGTAGTGTGACAATTTTACAGCAACTTACAAAAGAGGACACAGGGCAGACTTGTCGCAAGAATAATACAGGCAAGATTTACAATGATCAAATAACTTATACAATGCTACTTATAAGACAGGCCCACACACTCGGAAAAAATAAACCCAGTTGAATGGAAAAGGACTTTTGCAGCCACGGAGGGAGGGAGCTGAGGTCGGCAGTTCTTTAGGTACCTGAACGTTCCGAGAGAAGGGACGCTCCGTGGTGCGGCACCCGACAGAGGTCGCACAGCTCGGCCCACAGCCGCAGTGTGGAGACCGTGTCTGCGAAGGAGCCCGGGTGGAGAGCGCGGAGTCCAAGGTAGAACAGGGCAGCAGACAGGACCCAACGAGAGACCCGGTCAAGGTCAGGTGTACTCGGACCAGCACAACAGACGGGCCACCGAGGCGAGATGTGGGCAGGCCCTCCATGATCACGACCTTCCTTCTTCAACCAACAACCAAGGGACCAACTCAACCAACGACCTTCCTTCTTTCTTTGCAACCAGCCAACGAACCCACCAAACTCTCTCACTCTCAACAACGATCTCTCCGACTCTCTCACTCTACCCTGAGGATGGTGTCGTAATTTATAGATCCCCCCTGGGCGGGGAGGGGCCTTGGCGAAGCTGACGTCTCCGTCTGCCCTGATTGGACAGGGCCTTCATGGGGCCCGCCCTTTCGGGATTTCGGCCAGGCGGGGAAAGTCCGCCCACTCCACGCGTGTTTGAGGAAGGTGGACCGGACAGCGAAGATTGAATTGGAACGTTTGGGGAAGCCGAAAA
>CM068962.1:80024942-80041245 GCA_035128595.1 Eptatretus atami | reverse complement strand
ACAGCCAAACGTACACATAGCCAAAAAGTCGCCCCACCTTACTTCACCATTCTCCTGTGGGATGCAGTATCAAGTTCGGTAATCGGAACGAATTTTTTTAAAATCAATTCCCATTCATCAATACTCTTCGGAGATTTGATAAACGCAAAACAACCTCAGTTAAGTTTGCTGGAGCTATCTGTTTTTTTTATGATTTTTTTATTAACCACGTCACACGGAACCCAACGGTCACGTATCTGATATACTATATTACACACACATCAACAAAGTCATTCTGTTGTCGTTCTCTGAGATGCATCAATACCTCATGTCTATGCAGAGCTGTCATGTTCAGCTCTCCCAAATGATTGCAAGTCTAACCCAAGTTGTAGATCTTCTCATATCCATCCTGATCAGAGATAGGTTGGTCCCCTCTTCTTCTTTGCACAAATAAGAACAAAGCAAGTGGACACTCTTTTGCGACAACATAGTTCCAGAATAGATAAAGGCTTCTAGTATTCGAATGATTATACTTTCCTCTACTTCATATCTGAATGCATCCACATTTATAATGTAATGCACAGTTGCATCTCAATCAAAATGCTTCCCAATACAGACACCATGTTGGGATTGATGCTGGACCTTCCCAAGCAACTACTGCTTATTCATGACCAATTGTGTTTTTCCTGAGGACAAAAGACATCTGTTGATTCTGTCAGTTAGATCGGTAGTTCTGCCTACTTACTGAGCATCAATCACATCAGCACTTGAACTCATAAATAAATATGCTTGTTTTAGGCAGGCAGAACTCCTTCTTAACTGAGAGTAAACGTGAGAGTGAAAATCACTCTGCGAACAGCCAGATACGTGTTGAACATCTTTTTCATTTGTTCCTCATATCTTTGCCGACATTCCACCCCCGACCCCACATTGACCACCCCATTCATATTCTTTACCTTTCCAAGGAAAGATTCTTAATAGACCGGGCACTTTCAGACCCTCTTCCGTTCATCTATAGCAGTAAGAATTGGCAGAAACCTTCCTGAATATACTCATATCCGTTCTATGGAGTATCTTTCTTTCTCTTCTCTTTTCCTCTCCTCTCTTAGAAAGAGAAAGAGAGAAAGAGAAAAAGAGAGAAAGCGAGAAAGCGGGGTAAGGGAGAATGCGAAGTTGTTCCATGGTGGGGAAAAAAGAGAATGAATTAGTGGATGTGTCAGTGATCCTGGATTTAGGTCATTTCACCCAGAGGGTTGATGGTGTACGTGTGTACCTGCAGGAACCTGGTGAAGGGGATAGGGGCCACGAAAGCACAAAATAGAGCAGAGGGTGAATACCATAAGGAGGGCTATTAGAAAACAGGACCATGACTGATCTTGCTGGATGAATAGGCCCTTAGATTAGCTTCAGCGCAGCCAGCTTATGCCTCCCAATACTCGAAGTAGATGTACTCAGGCACTCACCGCCAAATTACCTATTTTCGCATGAGAACTCACATTGATCAGCACTGACTAGGAATGTTATACTCCTTGGCGAATTCGGTGATTCACATTGGTTGATTGAATGTCTCTGTCTTTCACATGATCATGGATTTCTGCACGAACAAAATGTGTATAAAACAGTGAAGATTGCCTGGAGTTGCATGGAGATTAGCCCAGTATATGGCCCTTACATAAGCATTATTTATAAACTCACAAAATTAACACAATTTTGAAACCTGCAAAATACCGTCATTTCCTTGCACCACACCAACACCTTATATTTTATTCTAGAACCGATGCAACCAAACATACATTGTCCCAAGTTAGTATGCCATAGTTATGGCAGAAGATCCCTCCTGTTGAGTGGAAGCGAAAAGGGCATTGTGATGTTTTAGGTTATATCTTATATCCTCCATCACGATCCACTGTCCACCTGGTCTCCAGAAGCCTCGTTTTTCCAAGCAGAATCTTCACATCCTTCATTCCTTTCGCTTCCCCCAAAGTCCAATTCAATCCTTCCTGTCGGTCCACCTTCCTCAAACACGCGTGAGTGGCGACTTTCCCCGCCTGGCGAAATCCGAAAGGGCGGCCCCATGAACCCTGTCCATAGGGCAGAGAGACTCAGCTCGCCAAGCCCTCCCCGCCAGGGGGATCATAAATTACACACCATCTCAGGGTAAGTAGAGACGGAAGATCCGTGTGAGATGCGAGAGTTTGGTTCGTTGGCTGTGAAAAAAGAAGAGGTCGTTGTTGAGTTGGTCCCTGTTGTTGTTTAAGAAGGAAGGTCTGATCATGAGGCCTCCCACATCTCGCCTCGGTGCCGTCTGTTGTGCTGGTCCGAGAACCTGACCTTACGGGTCTCTTCGTGGGTCCTGGTCTGCTCCCTTCGACCCTGGGACTCCGCCGGTCTTCCCCGGCTCCTTTCCCGCCCAGACACCGGGTCTCCCACACTGCGGGCGTGCGAAGCCTGCACCTCTGTCGTGGCCAACGGACTCCCTTCTCCGGATAGTATACTGCGACGTGCTTCGTGGCCAGCTCCTTTTTCCATTCAACTGGGTTTATTTTGTCCGAGTGTGTGGCGCCTTTCTTATAAGCTAGCATTGTATAAGTTATTTGATCATTGTCAAAATCTTGCCTGTAATTATTCTTGCGACAAGTCTGCCTGGTGTCCTCTATTTGTAAGTTGCCCTGTTAAAATTGTCGCATTACATGCTTCTCTCTTTCTGTTCCCTGCATAACACCACCAATAAACCTGTTCCTAGTACCACATGAATTATCCTCGCTTAGTGTAAATTAAATTATTGCTAGAAATGTTCCCTCTTTTTTTATTTTCCGTCATTAGTTCCAGCCATGGTTTCGGAGTCTAGTTATCCGGGTTTTGATCCACATAATCTGTTCATCTAGCCGGTACGTCCCGATCGGAGTCGGTAGTTGCGTTAGTTGGTACTCTTACCCTATTGGTAGAGTGATTCCGGTTCGCGGCAAGGCATACTGAGGCGCGTGGTTCTCTCTACACACTGATTTGAAACTCCCAGGTATCGGTTTCCGGTTAATTAGGTAAATTGATCTCGACAAAAAAGACCCTACGCCACGTGTTGGTTTTATTGGCGTCCACGGGCTCGGTTCAGCGCACCACTGCGTCACGGAATTATCCATGAAGTGACGGCCTAACCAATACTATCTATCTTTTCTATATCTCCCCCCACCTAGTGTCGTTCTCGCCACTGGATCCTGGCCCGCACACCAATATTCAGTTGCCACTTTTAATCAGAAATAATCTCTTTACTCTCTATCTCTATGAACAATCATGTACCTTTTTGGTCGTGAAGGGCATTGTTACTTCACTATCTTTTGAGTTTCACAAAAGCAACTGCAAAAAGCATAGAAAAATGGTTAGTAAGGGTCCTCCCCAGTGTTCTTTAGCTGAATCCAAATGAATTAAAGAGTGGGTCAGGAGTTAAAAAATGAGAAAATAAAATTGAGTAAAAGAATGAATAAGGGAGAGATGGAAGAAGATTCTCCATCGATCTGAAAAATTGTAGGAGAGAGGGTAAAGTGGAATAGCTTGAGATGCATATAAGTGGCATGTATACAGGGACATAAGGGTTGTGCTGCACAAATAATTCCCCTAATTTCCCTATTATGTTACATTGGATAGGCTGTTAGCTATTGCAAGCCATAAAAAAGTAAATCTTACAGTTATGCTTTTAAGATGCATGTCATTCTCAAATATCTGATCATTTTTCAATTATCAAAGACTTTGTGGGGAACTTGTAATGTACTCGTGAAATCACACACCGGACAAGGGACACAAGTCGACATCACCTTCACTGTTAACGTGAATTACAGCGGACACATTTGAAGATGATGGACAACATATCATAAGAGCCGGAATTATAACCTGGCTCCCTGGATCATGATCATTAATCATTAATTATTATACTTTTATCGGTGTTAATCGAGTTTAGGAAACAGCCACAATTGCTCATTTAACTGAAAAACACAACTCCCCACGAGTGTCCAATTCCATGAAGCATCATATTCTATAGTATAACCGTGAACACAATTTGTTATGAAACAACATAATGGAGCAATTATGAAAGGATTTGGTGACGAATGTTCGGCGGAACTAAGTTTCAAAGCTTTTTCTGGATCACTTGGATCCACTAAATGAGCTGTGGTGCCACCAGAGCACCTTTTTCAAAATGGCTTGCCAACATCACACATCAAAAGCAGATATTAAAAGCTTTGGTGCTTCAACTTGGAAAGAAAGTTACAGAATGGCATTTGGCATATGCGCAGAGTAATAAAATGTGTCCAAATATATTTCATACGTAATTGATCACATGACCCAATATAAAAAAATAAATTCAAGGATAAAACCGAATTTTGGGGGCCAATTTGGAAATAAGATATATTTACAGTTTTAAACAATAAAAAATACGACATTAATTAATGAATCTTGAAAGCCTCTTCCACAGCATCAAGCTGTGAAGATAGCAAAGGCAGCCCAGCCCAGAGGGAAGAGCAGTACTCCATGCAAGCTGTGGATGAAGGCCTTGTAGGGTCATAAAGTTTCAGGTGTGCCAGAAGGACTTTGTATTGATGGAGGATGCCCCAGTCGCAGCTAACTTTGGACGCAGCCAACGTGAAATGTGGTTTTGCTCAAGAAAACATCTGCTGATAGTGAGACCCAGGAATTTAAATGACTGAACCTCTCAAGAGGATTGTTAGCTTAAACAAGGTGATCAAGATTATGTCATATGAAAGCTCTTGATTATTGCAAAGAGAGAAGATTGAATATCTGCAGTGACAAATCAGTGAGCGATAGCAGAAGTTGCATTCTTTGTGGACAGGGCTGTGATGAAAACCTCCAAACCAGGCAGCTAATTATGATCTGAATTACAGGAGCTCGCAGTGAAAATGGAAGGGTTTGGATAAGATTGCAATGTTTACGACACTGTTTAGATATGAGCTTCAGGGCTCCCAATGACGAGACAGTGGCATAAAAACTGCAAAGTCAATATTGCTAGTTTCTCACAAACTGCAATGGGGCTATAAAAAAAAAAATAGGGGCAAACCCCTGGGTGCTCACCTAGTAGCACCCTGGAGAAGATAACCAGCGAACCCACTGGTAGCCATGGAGACCCACAAATATGTAACGGAGAAGCAAATAAATAACCTATTTTTGGGGAAATGGCCCTGAATTTTTTTTTTTATGCCTGTGGGAACAACTTTTTGGTACATCCCCGGCGTCAAAGTTGTCGCAGTTTAGTCCCCAAAGTGTGTATTGCAATTATTTCCTCAGAAACTGACACCAAAAGCTATTTCAAGAAAACTTACCAAACATTCATCAACCATGATATGTACTAGAGTTTGATCATGGCATTGGGAAATCGATTAATGTTTCTGCAGAAAGTGATATGATTTGTATCACATTGCAAATGTACGTCTACTGCTTGGGTGCGGCGTGGGGCCGGAGACCCCCGGCGCTCCGTCTTAGCACCCAAAATAGGTCTTTCGCTTCTTCTCAGAACACTAAACACCCACAATTCCAATGTACGAACAACTTCATCACCTGTGATGTACCAATTGCTTCACACGACATTGAAATAATCAGGGCTACACAAGGGATCTAACTGCGCGGCGGGGTGGGGGAGGTTGCCCCAACAATCATATTTGCGTTGACTCTTCTTCTCGAAACTAACACACACTCTCTATGAAACGTGACCACAACTTTCATCACCCGTTGAATGTACAAAGTTCTGTGTTCACAGCATTAAAAAAAAAAAACTCAGGCATTTCCCCCCCCCCCAAAATAAGGTACTTTACTTTCTTCTCCGTTTACATATTTGTGCGGCATCCAGCCTACCAGTGGTTCCCTTGGTTATCTCTCCAGGTGCTCTAGGTGGAGCACCAGGGGTATTGCCCTATTTTTTTTTTTATAGCCATGCAGTTTGTGATGAAACTAGCAATATTGACTTTGCAGTTGTTTATGCCACTGTTCGTCATTGAGCCTGAAGCCTAATCTAAAGTGTCGTAAACATTGCCAATCTTATCCAAACCCTTCCATTTCACTGCGAGCTCCTGTAATTCAGATCATAACTTAGCTGGCCTGGGTTTGGAGGTTTTCATCACAGCCCTGTCCACAAAGAATGCAAATTCTGCTTCCTCAACTGAATTGTCATGCAGATATTCAATCTTTCTCCTCTTGCAATAATCAATGGTTTCAATATGACTAATCTTTGATCACCCTTGTTTAACTAACAAACCTCTGAGAAGGTTCAGTCATTTAAATTCCTGGGTCTCACTATCAGCACGATGTTTCTTGAGCAAACCACATTTCAACGTTGGCCTCAAAAGTAGGCTGCCGGACTGGGCATCCTCCATCATTACAAAGTCCTTCGCTTGGCAACACCTGAACTCTTATGTACCTACAAGGCCTTCATCCACAGCCCTTGATGGAGTACTGCTTTCCCTTCTGGCTGGCTGCCTTTCCTATCTACACAGCCTTGTATGCTGTGGTACGAAGGCTTTCAAGATCATTATTATGTGTACTTTTTTAATTGTTAAAACTGATAAATATATCTTATTCCAAATTGCCCCCATAATTCGGTTTTTATCCTTGAATTTATTATATTGGGTCATGTGCATCAATTACGTGATGAAATATGAATTGGACACATTTATTACTCTTTGCATTACTGCCAAATGTCCATTGTAACTTTCCAAGTTTTGAAGCACCAAAAGCTTTTATTCGCTTTTTTGATGTGTGATGTTTGGCGCCATTTGAAAAAGGTGCTCTGGTGGCCACACAGCTCCATTGTAGTGATCAAGTGGATCCAGAAAAACTTTGAAACTTAGTTCCCCGAAACATTCGCTCACAAATCTCAGAATTGCTCCATTTATGTTGTTTCATAAACAATTTTCACGTTATACTTATAGAAATTGATGCCTTACATGGAATTTGACACTTCTGGGTTGGAGTGTTGTTTTTTCAAGTTAATGAGAGCATTGATGGCTAGTCCTTAAACTCGAACCAAGATCAAACACCGATAAAAGATGGTAATCAATAATTATGCATATATGACTCATATCCAGGGAAGCCAGGTATATATATATCCCTCTTAATGATATGTTTACTCCTATCATCTTTCAAATGTTGTCCCTTAATTCACGTTAAGAAGCTGATAGTCGGACTCTGTCCTGTCGCGTGTGTGATTTACGAGTACATACATAGTTTCCCCCACAAGTCTTTGATCAATTGAGAAAATATCTGCATATTTGAGAATGACAAATATCTTAAAGCATGAACTGTAAGATTTACTTTTTTAATGCTTGCAATAGCTAACAGCTATCCAATGTAACCATAATAGGGAAATTAGCGGAATTATTTTTGAATGCACACACCCCTGTATGTCCTGTATACATCCACTTAATCATCTCAAAACTATTCCACTTTACCCCTCTCTCACCATTTTCACAGATCGATGGAGAATCTCTTCCATCCTCTCCTATTCATTCTTACTCAATTTTATTTCTCATTTTAACTCCTGACCCACTCCTTATTTCATTTGTGTATTCACTAAAAAAAAAACACTGAGGACTTTACTACCACTATGCTTTGCAGTTGCCTTTTGTGAACTCAAAAAGAAATGAAGTAACCAAATGCCTTAGACCAAAAATCATGAATTTTTCATTTCTTCCACGCAAGTCATGGATTCATTTCTGATTAAAAGTGCAATCTGAATATTGTGCGGGCCAGGGATGCCAGTGCTGAGCAACGACCACTAGGTGGGGAAGTTACGTCGTCTCCACCAGACTTCCGGAATTGTAGGCCGTCACTCCATGGATAATTCCCGTGACAACAGTGGGTCGCTGAACCGACGTCGGACGCAATACCAACAGCGTGGCGTAAGGGTCTTTTTTGTCGAGAAATCAATTTACCCTAATTAACCGGAGAGAACCGGTTACTGGGGAGTTTCAACTACCAAGGGACCACGCCCTCACGTATGCCTTTGCCCGAACCGGAATACTCTACCAACTAGGGAGAGTACCAACTACCAACTACCGGACTCGGATCGGATTGCAGCTGAGACGAGAACTGCCAAGGACGACCGGCTAGAATGAACAGATTATCGAGGGATAAAGACCCGGATAAACTTAGATCCGAACCATGCTGACCAATGAAGGAAAAAAAAAAAACGAACTGGAACATTTCTACAATAATTTATTTACACTAAGCGAGGAAATTCATGTGGTACAGGAACAGGTTTATGTGGTTTGTGGTTTATGCATGGGAACAGAAGAAGAAGGAGGGAAATGTAGTGGACAATTTTACAGCAACTTAACAAAAGAGGACACAGGCAGACTTGCGCAAGAATAATACAGCAAGATTTACAATGATCAAATAACTTAACAATGCTACTTATAGAAGCGCCACACATCTCGAAAAATAAACCCCAGTTGAATGGAAAAGGACTTTTGCAGCCACGGAGGAGGGAGCTGGAGTCGCAGTTCTTTAGGTTACCTAAGAACGTTCCGAGAGAAGCGGACGCTCCCGTGGTGCGGCACCCGACAGACGGTCGCACACAGCTCGGCCCACAACCGCAGTGTGGAGACCGTTTGTCTGCGAAGGAGCCCGGGTTGGAAGCGCGGGAAGTCCAAGGTTAGAACAGAGCAGCAGACAGGACCCAACGATGAGACCCGGTCAAGGTCGGTGTACTCGGACCAGCAAACAAGACGGGCCACCGAGGCAGATGTGGGCAGGCCCTCACCATGATTCACACCTTCCTTCTTCAACCAAAACCAAGGGACCAAACTTTCAACAACGACCCTTCGTTTTTCTTTGCAACCAGCCAACGAACCCACCAAACTCTCTCACTTCTTCAAACAAACGATCTCTCCGATCTCTCACTCTACCCTGAGGATGGTGTCGTAATTTATAGACCCCCTGGGCGGGGAGGGGCCTGGCGAAAGCTGACGTCTCCGTCTGCCCTGATTGGACAGGGCCTTCATGGGCCCGCCTTTCGGGATTTCGGCCAGGCGGGGAAAGGTTCCGCCCACTCCACGCCGTGTTTGAGGGAAGGTGGACGGACAGCGAAGATTGATTGGAACGTTTGGGCGAGCCGAAAAGGAACTGCGGAATGTGAAGATTCTGCCTTTGGAAAAACGGAGTCTGGCAGACCAGGTGGACAGTGGATCGTTGATGGAGGGGATATAAAGATTTATAAACCTAACTAAAAACCATCACAATGCACCCCTTTTGCTTCCCACTACACACAAGGAAGGGATCTATCGCACATATACTTAATGGCATAAACTAAACTCGGGACAAACTGATGTTTGTATGCTCGGTTCCTAGAACCGTAACAATAAAGGCTGTTGGTCGTGTGCAAGAGAAAATGACAGGTTATTTAGCAGCGTTTTCAAAATTGTTGTTACATTTTTTTGAGGTTTATAAAATGAATGCTTAATGTAAAAGCAGCCATATACTGGGCTATTCATCCATGCAACTCCCAGGCAATTGCTTCAAACTGTTTTATAACACATTTTGTCGTGCAAAAATCCCATGTACATGTGAAAGACAGAGACATTCCATCAACCACATTGATGAATCACCACACTTCGCTCAAGGAGTATAACATCTCCTAGTCAGTGCTGTCCACATGGCAGTTCTCTGACGAAAAGAGGTAATTTGGCGTGAGTCCTGAGTAATCCTTCTCCTTGATTGGGAGGCAAAAATCTCCTGCCTGAAGCTAAGTCTAAGGCCTATTCACTCCCAGCACAGACAGGTTTTTTCCCATGTCTCTGTTTTTTCTAAATGGCCTCCTTTATGGTATTTCACCCTCTGCTCTTTTTGCTTTCGGTTTGGCCACCTCATCCCCTCTCACCCCCCCCCCCAGGTTCCTGCAGGTCACACACGTACACATCAACCCCCTTCTGGTGAGATGACCTAAAATCCAGGATTTCACTGACCACATCCACTCATTCATTCCTCTTTTTTCCCACCCATGGAACCAACTTCCGCATCTTCCCTTTCCCCCAGACTTTCTCGCTTTCTCTCTTCTCTTTCTCTCTTCTCTTTCTAAAGAAGAAGAGAAGAGGAGAAAGAGAAAGAGAAAAGAAAGATCACTCATTAGAACGGATATTCTGAGATAATATCATCAGGAGGTTTCTGCACAATTCCTTGACTGCTATAGATGAACGGGAAGATGGACGTCCGGAAAAGTGCCCGGTCTATATAAAAGATTCCTTGGAAAGGTAAATGTCGCAAAGATATGAGGGAACAAATTGAAAAGAATTGTCGTCAAACAACGTATCTGGCTTTCGTCCAAGCAGTGATTTTCACCTCTCGACGTTTTACTCCTGCAGTTAGAAGGATGTTCTTGCCTGCCTTCAAAACATAGGCAATATTATTTTATGAGCAAAAGTGCTGATGTGATTTGATGCTCAGTATGTAGGCAGAACTACCCAAGACTCTAACTTACAGAATCAAACAAGCATGTGTCCCTTGTGCCATCAGGAAAAAAACACAATGTACATGAATACAGCCAGTATGTGCTTGTGAAGGTCCCAGCATCATCCCAACATTCGTGTGCATCTTGCTATTGGACAGCATTTGATTGAGGGAGATGCAACTGCTAGCATTACATTATTAATGTGATGCATTCAAGATATTGGAGTAGAGGACGAAGTATAATACATCTCCGAATACAGAAGTCACATTTATCATTCCATGGTAACCTATGTTATGTCGGCAAAAAGAGTTTGTCTCACTTGCTTTGCTTATCTTGTGCAAAGAAGAGAGAGGACACAACCCTCATCTCATGATCA
Source organism: Eptatretus atami (assembly GCA_035128595.1). NCBI lineage: Eukaryota > Metazoa > Chordata > Myxini > Myxiniformes > Myxinidae > Eptatretus > Eptatretus atami. The sequence continues at coordinate 80,030,449 of CM068962.1, read as the reverse complement.
CGGATGGATATGAAGAAGATTCTACAACACCTTCGGGCTCCACCTCAGACTCTGCACCTCTACAATTGGAGAGCTGAACACTGAACAGGCTCCTGCCACCCTAGACCATTGGAGGTATTGATGCTCTCCAGAGAACGACCAATCAGAATTGACTTTGTTGATGGTGTGTATATATATATCAGACTACCCTGAACCCGTTGGGTTCCCGTTGTGACAGTGTTAATAAAAAAATCATTAAAAAAAAAACAAGATAGCCTCCAGCAAACTATACCATGAGTTGTTTGCGTTATCAAATCCTCCCGAAGAGTACTTGACTGGAATCGGGAATTGATTTTTTTAAAAAAATTGTTGCCCGATCTTGAACGAAACTTGATACTGCACACCACAGGAGATGGTTGAGTAAGTGGGCCGACATTTTCTGCGCTATCGTTGTACCGTTTTTGGCTGTATTTCGGGAACATACATACATACATACATACATATACATACAAGGATGAGAGTTTTAGTAATATATAGAAGATATATTATTATATGTATGGTGGGTTCACTAGACTGCCTTATTCTCAGGTTTTCCGTCTGTCTGTATGTTCTTCTGGTTTGTGTATGTAATGGACAGCTCTGCGAGGCCAGAGATCAACCGATTTTGATGAAACTTTGACTGGAGTTCATACGCAGGGATCTAGTTATATTGCTATTGAGCCCGTTGCCTAGCAACGGGACTTGGAAATTTTTTTGAAAAAATCGAATTTTTTTTTTATTTTACGAAAATTAAAAATCCGCTTTTCCGTGCTTTTATGCGAGTAGGGTGAATATACTGATTCTGCTCACTTTTCCCCATGTAAGTGATGGATTTTCAGCGATTCATATTTTTTTCCCCTAAAAATAAACCCCTTTTTATCCCAAGGTATATTTATTTGTCTCCCTTTTAACTAGGGGCACTCTTTTCAAATAACCAATGCAATAAGATAAAGATTTGTTCAAGTAGTAAGTAGTAATGTGATTTGTTAAAGGTGATTCTAAAGAAATTATCTGAAACATGTACCCTAGGGACACTCTTTTTCAAAACACCAATGCATATTGTTTAGCTCACTCATTGAACCTATAAAATTTGTTCATTCTCAAATTCCTTCAATAGTTTAATTTTCTTTGCCAATAATCCCCATCTAAAATATTTAAAAAAAAATTTGAATCTTTATATTTTTTAAGATACCCCTTTTGTGCCATTAGAAATGATAAACTTCTCTTAATGCTCTTGTTGACACCTCCTGAGCCTCAGATTATTTTATGCATAAGCCACGCCCACTTTTCATAAGCCCCGCCACTTTTACTAAAGCCACCGCCTACTCTACTTTTCAACTGTTCATCTCTGACTTCAACAACAAAGAAATCATGGAGAAAATTCTAATAGAATGTTATGGTTTTGAAAAATTTCCAAGCTTGTCTGGGCGTTAGGCAATTTTTTTCAACAATCCATCCATTTGAAAAAGGAAACATAGAACCAGTCTTCTCTATAAAAGGTTCAACCAGACTCCATTTAAAAAAAAAAATTCTCGCCAATGGAGTGCTGTACTGAGCTTGAGTGGATGACTTTGGTTCCTTGGAGATCTACTACTTGTATGGAACTAAACCTCAAGTTGAACTGGATTCAAACCTTTATCTTTGAGGTAAGATTTTATTTTCCTATTTTCAGTTTGTTATCGACTCATTAATAATTAAATAACTTAATTATACATTATTATTTTCTCTCACAGGAAATTGTATCTGAAAATACCGATTTTGCCACAACTTGGGGGAAATTGTGCTTGGTTGAAGACCTTGTGAGCGGAAAGACCCACAGAAAAGATTCTAGACTTGAGTGGTTATGACTTTGTTCTTGGAGATCATACTACTTGTATGTAAACATAAACCTTCAGAGATTGAAATAAACTGGTATAGCAAACCTTTACTAATCTAGTTGAGTAAAGGTTAAGACTTTTATTTAATACCTAACTTTTCGAGTGTTAGATAACGTGTAACGCATTGACATCATTGTACATCATTAAAAAATGAGGCTTATAACTAAAAAGTTTTTTGAAATAATAAAATCACACTAATTTGATCTATAAAAGGTATCTATTCCATTTATTTTTTCTCACGATGATAGGATTGGTATCTGAAATAACTAAATTGAACATAACTGTTATACTACAACGTTCGTCGGGCCGAAATTGGGTTGCCTTGGTTGAAACCTTTATGAGGGCGGACCAAGAACCCACAGAACATAGAGACTCGTCACTGAATGAACCCAGACCCAAGAGTGTATACCTAATTGGAGACCCTTACTGCCTCGTATAACGACAAAGACCCAACTAGAGAACTTCGTGTCTCGAGGCCTTGGATGAAGCCCAGAAATATGGCAAGTTACCTTGGAGACTCACAATTATTTCGAAAAAATCAGGAAAATTGAGTTTCTGCCTGATGGTTTAAATAACTACCTTCGGAGGACTAGGAAAAAGGGTTCTGCCCAAGATGGTTCTAAATATGGGGCCTACCTTGGAGACTCACAAATTTTGAAAAAATCAGGAAATGAGTTATGCCTTAGAGACTTTGTAAGTTGGTTTTATTTGAGACTTGAAATGTGGGTTCTGGCTTGATAACTCACAATGTGATGCATATCTTGGAAACTCAACAGGGATAGTGGTTATTAATACCTTGAAATTTTGGAAAGTTAGGTTTATTTGAGAACTTGACAAATGCCACAATCTTTGGGATGCTAAACCTTCGATGTTAGTTCTTCTTTCCTGGATAGGTGCTTGGATGAGAGCAATATCATAGATTTTTACTCCCTTTCTACTTTCATCCAAACCTGAAAAGCGCTAAAGAGACTAGAAGTTGGAAGAAGAGAAAAAAACAGTAAAAAATATATTTGTTATTGGGAAGAAAGGTGCAGGAAGTCTTACTCCCCTTTATCACTCTCATCACACCTGAAAAGTCTTCAGAATGAAAAGACAAAATTGGGAAGATTAAGAAGATATATATATAATGATATATTATAATATAAATTAATATAGTATATATATATATATATATATATAATATATATATAAAATTGTGAAATACTATTGAAAAAAAAAAGGACATAGTTTGGGCGGGGTTGGACATTTTGAATGTGAGGGTTGGGTTGAGATTTTGAATGTTGAGGGTTGGGGGGTTGAGATGTTTGAATGAGGGTTGGGGTGAGGTTGGGATTTGATAGTGGAGGGTGGGTTGAGATTTTTGAATGAGGTTGGGGTTGAGATTTTTGAATGAGGGTTTGGGGTTGAGATTTTGATGAGTGAGGGTTGGGGTTGAGATTTTGAAGTGTGAGGGTTGGGGTTGGAGATTTTGAATGGTGGAGGGTTTGGGACAAAAACACACACGACACACCACACACATCACACACCACCACCACCACACACACCAACATAACAGACACACATCACATCAACAAACAAAAGGTTAAGCGCATTGACTAGTTCAGTTTGAGGGATTCTGGTGTTTTGGGTTCACAGATTAAGAACGTCCCCTATGATGACAGCATTAATATACGTTATAGAAATGTGTCACCTCGTCGGAACTTGGGTCCTCGGTGTGCCAAAGCACGGGTGGTATGAGGTAGGAGGGAGTGAAGGGCCAACTCCATTCTCCCATTGGGGAATATTCATCTGCTTAGTTTTTATCTTTGTAATTATGGACTGGAAATTAAAATGAACCCTAAAATCTCTTCCCCTTCTAAATCAGTATATTCTTATAAGTCCAAGGAACCGTATCTAATTTACATCAGACAATTTTAAAAAGATTTCGTTCGTTGCCAATCGTTTAGTAGATATGTAACACTCTTTTCAAAATGAGGATTTGTTTCCAACCTATTATTCTTACGATATCACCAACTTTGAACTTGTAGGTTTCGGACATTAATCTCTCGCTGTCCTTCTTCCATATTTTAATTTGTAATTTTCGTGATGGTTTTCATATTCGTTGAGTCGTTGAATCGTGTCATTATATACTTTCCACAATGATACTCTGATTAAAAGCATGACCATTGTTGTGAACGAAGTTTGTGATTTTTATATATATGTCTGCTCTTTATAGGTACGATATTAAAACGTTCAACAACACGGCCTTTCTTCATTAAGTACTTGTATTATTGTAATTGCTTTTTTTTAGAAAATTCATAAGATGCTGTTATAAGACTCTCTACCTCATTCAGTCACAATTTTTTTAGGGTTTTCTCTTACTCTTTATTATAAACTATCTGTTGAAGGCTAACATAAAGAGTATCCTGTTTTGTTTTTTTAAAAGGGACGAACCCATGCCAGTACTCGTAGCTCTCAAATCAATGAACGTTTGGTAAAGCATACTTGTACCCTGTATCATTATTGAGTTACAATCAAATCAGCGGGACCAGATATAAGTCAATCTTCCTTGAAGAAAATATGAACCTTCCTTCTCTAAAACTTTGGTTGAATATTGGTTTATGTTATTCCAGCTAATTTGCTCTTTACATTTAATGACAATCATTAGCCTGAAAGATTTTTGTGAAATTTCGCAAGGTCTCAAGTTTAATTAGCGCTAGATCATTTTCTCTTCACGATGAACCTGATCAAACGTTTTTTCCTGCTCGAAGGTATGATTTTGTATCAGATGACTAAATTATAGTCAACATTTATCTAGATCGTGCTGTCAGATAGCTTTTTCTTCCAATGTTGTGGTATTGGGCCGAATAATCAAATATCGTGTCTCAATGCACTAGCTGTTCATCAACTCCTATTGTGGGCTTACTCATGATTTAGGATTATTGTCTGCCAGTCAGTCTAAGTCTTTTATCCCGAGTTTGCTGGCTGCTGGACACGAAGATATAGCCCCTGGTAGATGTAAAGTCCCTGTATTATCCAGTAGTTGTTAGAATTTAATTTTCCTGATTGTAAACTTTGTGGTTATGATTCTCCTTCTGATTGTGTGTGTGTGTTTGGAGAGATATAGTTGGCTCTTTTTTGAACCACACTGACGAACATGTACCGGTTTTGTATGAATCCTATGTTGTTGATTTTTGACTTTAAAATATAAATTGGATTTTTAGTTATGTAGGGTGTTGTCTTTTTAATTTTTTGAGGACCACATATACTTCAGTGTTATGTTGTTATGTGGAAGGAATAAAGTGGTCGCTACAGAGTTGCGAAAGAACGTTTTTAGTTTCCAATCATGCACATTTGAGATCTTAATATATTTCTAAAACATAAAGAATTACTCTAGAAATCGTCTTTAACTTCTCATCCTCTCATTTCATTTGAAGAGGAAAAAAATGAAAAACTTGAATTAAAATCAATATCTTGCCGATGATAAGTCTTATCGAAAATATTGCAAGTAGACTTGTCAAATCTTTGTTTTCCTCCTCGGTGGGTTGAGTTATTTTCTGTAATACCTCCCATCTTTTTTTAATCTCACTGGTTTCCATATTTTCATATTTATTCAGTCTCGCTCTTTCCTCC